>OX101808.2:0-600000 GCA_944452925.2 Chrysolina oricalcia | reverse complement strand
ATGTAGTGATATACAGGGTGTCCCATTGAAAAAAAATATGTTATCTCAATAACTCTGACATTTAACAGTTGACATGTTTTTGACAAAACAGCATAAAACTTTACGCCAAATCCTTCAATATACTTTTTTATTCAACCTTCTAGCTCAAAATCTGAGTATTTTACAGCCTGTTAAAGTGCGACAAAACAAAGTGAAAGCACTGTACATTTGAAAGTAACTAGTTTTATTTTGTTTAGGTTGAAACATAAAGAGTTAGCGTATGCCTGCTTCCTGGAACTAGTATATACTACAGAAATGTCTCTCATTACTTCGAAACAGGTCATTGAACGGTCGGAGACACCATACCTATTGAAACTTAGTGTTCAATGTAACAACTGAAACAATGAGTCCCAAATAAAAGTAATCAATTTACGTCACTGTCTAAAAGTTTTTAAAAAATGTAAAAAAGTTGTTGAGAATAGAATACTGAAAGTTACTGTTTTGAAGAAACAACAGAAGCTGAATAAGATGAAATTCCACTTACACTGTCACCATTGTGTCCGTTGCTGTAAGAATCAACTTCGCTGGGTCTGGATTTGACTTCTTGTTCGAAATCAGTGGGATTGGGCAAATTGATGTCGAGCTCATTGACGGGCCTTTTAGGAGACTGGGATATCACATGGTCGTTTATAAATGTCCTGCATGCCGGCGATGGAATACTTCTGGTTGGCGACACAGGTACGAATTCTGCAGCATTAGGATTCAGCTGAGACATGTTGTCGTCCTCTTCGGGAATTTCGGCAACCTGAACAATTAAAACAGTAATTCATGTTTGAGTTTTGGAAGATAAGGTAAAATTTTCACAAGTTTGATGAAAGGAGATATTTTACTCCACACTGGTTCTTTTACATAATGTTGTTATCAAGCCATTTAAGATTGATGCACCTTAGGTTTTTTTGAATGGAACACCTAGTATATTAACTTTTGAGATCCTGTAACGACGACCGTTTTTAGACTATAGTGTTTGAATAACGAATGAATACCACTCTCCTAAATGAATTTTGGAAAAATCGATAAATGTGCGTGTAAAATGTCGCAATGAAAAGCACAAAAGCTGTAATTCATGAAATAGTGAGAGAAGTTCAAATTTTGCAAGATCATGACGAACTATTTCAAAGTCAACTTTTATGTCAGGAAGTACACAATCAAAATATTATCTTATTTGGTGTACTTTCTATGATTAATTCCTTACGAATCATTTGATTTCACCAACAAAAACACAAACAAAAAATCAGAAAGGTGTAGGGGTTTTACCAAAAATAAAACTCAATAATTTTTATTTCCAGAGAAAATAATCTTTTACAACATTTCTAAATATTTTATATTTATTTCTTTTTCCTTCTTAAATTCAGAGGGCCTTTGTCCGATTATAAATGTTTTTATGGAAAAATACTTAAATCCGGTAAAATAGTTTCAGAACTTGGAATTACATAGATTTCTGGTAATCGGATTACCTACGATGGGAAATCTTGCCAGTCAGCAATTAGTTTTATGACGATGGCGATAGACGAGTAGTGTTTTGTGATTGGTTGCTTCAAAATCATAGAGTTAACCCAAATTTCATCAACTTTATTCTATTTTCCGACGAATCACGATTTACAAATAATGGCTTGTTAAATAAGCAGAATTCTCGGTACTGGGCCCAACAAAATCAACATGCAATGAGAGAGGGCAATTTTCAAGAAAGGTTTGGCGTCAATGTCTGGGCTGGCATCGTTGGAAACAGAATAATTGGACCAATATTTTTACAAGGTCAGTTAACAGGGGCTAGGTACTTAGGTTTTCTTCAAAATGAAATCGTGGATCATCTTAATAATCTACCTTTAGCAGTTTTACGGCAAATTTACTTCCAACAAGATGGAGCACCCCCTCATAATAGTCATAATACCAGATTCGTTCTTGATAGAGCATTTCAATAATTAAGTTATTGCAACCAATGGTCCAGTACGGTGGCCTGCCCGCCCACCGGATCTGACTGTGTAAGATTTATTCATTTGGGGATATGTTAAAGAAAGGGTCTTCTATGCAACAGCCCCAGCCACTCTCGAAATCTTAGAAGAAAGGATTCTACAGGCATTTAGAAGTATAACGCCACAAACGTTACGAAACGTGTTGAGAGAAACAATTGAACGAGCTGAAATGTGTCTTCAACAAGGAGGAATGCACTTTGAAAATTTACTATAGTGAAAATTTTAAGAAATTAGGATATTGAAAAAAATGTAAGTGCATCGCTGAAATTATTGTTAATTTTGCGGTGAAACCGGAAGTGACCGGAAAGTGAAAAATATGTGAAAACTCTCCTCTTCACATACCATTTACCTATACCAAATCTCATTTTGATACACCTACTGGTCTAGAAGTTATGACTTGTCTAATAGATTCGTGTGATTGATTGTAACATGTGTAACTGGTTACTTATTAGATGCTGTGTCCGGTATTTGATTACAACTCACCCGTCACCCCTGTAAAGGTTTACTTGAAACTCCATATGATTCGCCACATTTCAACCGTTTCTCAGATTTGACATTTTACGGAAACACTTCGCGATTCAAACGCGGCAGATGATAATGGAATTACTTGCTGATGCATTAAGCCGTTGATGTTATTCGTTAGCTGATATAGAGTGCAGTTATTGCCGTATATTAATAATAATGTAACGAGTTGGAGCCCAACCAGTCCAGCCAAACCTTATCAGCCCATGGTATGATTGATTCTTCGCAGAACAGTAATAGAAACAGCGTATTGATGATGTCACCACCCACGTCTGTCAAAATAATAATAATACTCTCTCATAAACACTCGTAGAGTTTACCCAAAGGCATAGCCTATGCGGGTAGAGGACGGATATTATTATTATTATTTGCGTGGCGCTGAGAGCCCAGAGTCATCTAGAACTGACTAGACCCGCGAATGATCCAGAGGAAAACGAAATCTACATGGATATAAACAGAGCCGCTACCAAATAGGAAAGCAACAGAATTCAACAGACAGTCTTATTTTGAGTAAAGCATTGCGATATAAATTATTTAGTAGTTATATTGTTATATTATGAGTAAAAATAAATTGGATCAAAACCGTTTAGGCAATTGTCATTACAGTAGGTGTTAGAAGTCGGATATTCAAATAAATAAGTGTAGTGGATATGATTTGCGAAAAAAAAAACTGTTAGACCTTTTTTGATCAAAACAGACTAGTGACCCGTTAACCAAACAAGTGTTTGCGAGGTGAATAGTTTTCGGGATTCAACAAAAATAAATTGTTGAAATATAAACTGATATCTCGTTCGAATGCACTAAAAGAAAGAAAGTTTTCAAGGCGCCTTGTGGACTTGAAAGTCGTGGAATTGAAACAGGAATTGACTACCACGACAAGCACCTACATACTTCGAAAAGACCAGGCGCAATTTTTTAGGCAGGCAGAACACCATAGAGGAGGAGAGCAGGGGTTAGTAAAATGGGACCACGGAGGCCTACTTGCGGTAGCAGCCTCTCCACAATTAGTACTACTATCATTTTATGTAGATCCATAAGACAGCGATATGGAAAACGAGTATAAGGTGAATGATTTTTTTTCCAAAGTACCAATTGACGACTTACCTTTGGTTCTGGCACCGGAGATATATTTTCTTTATTGGCTTCGTCTCCTTTGATATAGTTCCACTCGTCCTCTGAATCACTTTCTGCTGCGTTTTCCACTAGCCCTCTAACATCATGAACTGAAAAACAAAAGAATATGTACTTAAGTCTATTAAAATCGAACAATCATTTTGATTAGGAAAGTTGGCACTAAAAATAACGATCGTTCGTAAAAATATCAGGGTTCGTAAATATCATGATATTTATATAAATATCAAATTTGGATATTTATTAATTTTTTTTTGATATAGAGAATACCAAAAGTAGAAGCATTTATTTGTTTATTTTTAAACAAAACAACCAAATGTGAACAACCCCTTCGGCTATTTCACAAGTGAGCATATGTTTTTCTATGCGGGAAGGAATTCCTTGCATTTATTTCTTACATTTCTTGCATTTAGCCCATTTCCCAGTATCACTGGCTTCATCTGCCAATTCAAATTTTAGCCACACTGCATTTTTAGTTTTGGGCATATTGTTTATTTCTATTTTGATCAAATGCACTTTGCACCTACTACGGCTACAACGTGAACTGCGTTTGTTAATACCAACAGAAAAGCAGACACACGCGACCGCACATAGTAAGGGGATTCACACATCAAATAAATGGGATTCCCCGACAATTAACATCATACCGAATGATTAGGGAGTTCCCACACCGATCTCTCTTGAATTTATGACGAGATTTCAACCTATTCAACATAGTAATTTATACTGAGTGATATCAACGAATAAATATCACGATATATATCAATGATATTTGTATGATATATATCGAGCGATATATGCGAACCCTGAAAAATATAGTAACCAAATGCAAGAGGATAAATATGTATAAATATTGTTATTTTTAGAATTATTTTATTCATCCACAAATAAAAAATCAACTATTGATTTTCCAACGCTTGCCAAGTTTGATTCGTATAGTACTGCAATATCCGGTGATTGATATAATCAATATTCATGGAACATTGTCAAAGCCAAAATTTCCACGCATGGTTTCCGCCCACTTGTGCGACCTTTCTGGTCTTTCACCACGTCCGGGCCTTTTTGTGTACGTTGGCGAAGTACTGCCCAAACTTCTTCGCCTTCCGAGGGTCTGAAACTGCACGCTCGGCACCACTCTCTATGGTTGGCATCGGCTCGTGAAGCTTTCTACTAATTCAACGTTCGTCGTGGTTATTAGCCAGGAAAGTAGTTGTTTTCTGATGGATTTTCGACCCAAATATTCCTATTGTACAAGATAATTGCAATTAGCTGTCCTTTCAGGACATCTTGTTTATTCAATTCAGATATTAATGTGGTGTAGCTTTGACTAAACAGCGACACGAAAAATAATATTTTTATACTTTTTGAATATCATTTGGACAGCCTTTAATAAATTGCGCCTTGAGTGAAATTCATAAGTACTCATTATATTATGGGTATTTTCACTTTCTGTGGAAGTTCTGAATGGCAAAACTCGGGCCTCTCGAATATATCAAGGTCGGACACGCAAACTTCTCGAGTCAACGCGGTATCCTTGTTGGAATATTACAACATCCTCAAAGAATTATATTGTTATTTATGATTCATTCCTTATAGACAGATCACTCTTGTCCGTGTATGGCAAACACATTTATTGCGTGCTAGACTCGGTATAGACATTAAACACGTACGAACTGAGTGTGACATATAAGTAAGTTTTGAAATATAAATAATTTGTAAAAAAAAAAAATTAAAACCGACTTCTCCTCATATCCGTATAGGGAGGCACAAACACAGGAACATCATTGATAAGCTTAGCAGCACCATCTTAGGTCTGTATTACTCATGTTGAGGAATCTTAGATATCAAAACTTTGAACTCCCTTGCAACATTAAACCAAGCCATAGCGGTTTTTCCCGCACAAAATAAAAGACGCAAATGGCCTATACTTATTTTTATAAGACAGTTCGTTGATGAAAACCCCAGTTTTCGCCCCAGCAAAATCGCTTTGTGGAATTATTCAAACAAGCAATATTGAAAAAATTACACCTTTTTTGGTGTTTTGGAAATATCTCAAAAATTAATCAAGGAATCGTTTTACAGTCAATGGAACTTTTGTAGAGATTTATAACAGGTGGGGAAGGAGGAGGGACTAACAAAAGCCGCAATGTATTAAAGAACTGTAGTTCCTATTTTTTTTATGACCTGAAACCAGCAAAATTATTTCATAACTACCGAGTTGTGATTATGCGTTCAGAGGCTAATTAGTTACAAATCAATTAAAATAACGGTAATTGCTAACAAGATTAGTAATTACAACCAGTTAATAGAATTTGTTATGAGGTGAATAATGAATAGGTTTCTGCTCAACTATAACTTCACCATATATACAATTGCATACAAAATTAAAACAAGGTCAAGTATGTGTGTACCGATAAAAATCATTGTTATACAAAATCTTGACGAATTGAATTCATTCATTGACTGACATTAACTGAAAATGAATTTGCTTTACACTTGCAAGATTATTTCATATTGAGAACATCAATAGCTAAAGAGCTGAGGATGTTTTTTTGTCTTTGATAGTGGCACTGATTGCTGTGATCATTATCCACAGCTGAAGATGTTATTTTCTCCACGATCATCACAGAATTTGCCAATTCTGAAATCAAATTTGATTACAGAATGCTGGAATTCTCTCTCTTGAGATTGAAGAAATATTCTGCAACACCTTTGCCCCCATGCAATTTAAATGTATTTACATTCTCTCTCTTGTGATAGAATAATATTCTCACACTGGTTAGCAATAATAACATTAGCCTTGACGCAGTTGATTGTCATCGTAGTGGCAAAATTTGAGTAAGTGTCAAAATTATTGCTGTCACGTTTCCTATCTTTGATCGTGGAGAAAATATAGTCTGCTACTCGGTTAGAATGAAAATTCGTGATGCTCGTGGTTCCTCACGCTTGCCTTCGGCTCGCGCTCGGAACTTTCCACTCGCATCGAATTTTTATTCTAACCTTGTTACAGAATATACTACTCGTCAGCTATAATATCCAAAGCGCATTGATAACTACGAAATAATGTTATCATAGTTTTCGAAAGCTCGTTGCTTGAAGAGATTCAGATAAAATTTTGAGCTTTTGGCGATATCGGGCAGAGTAACACACTATTTATAGTTACTGTTGATAGAAAATTTATATTGTGTTACGAAGGACGTCGGATAACTAACTGATTCTGACTACAAATTTCAGCCAGCGGCAGTCTAACTACCACTGATATCTTCAATTTCTCAAATATACAACAAAAAAGTTAGAAAGGGAGAGAATTTTTCAAATGACGATAAAGAATTAAATTTCGCGAACGATGCCAGGTACCAAAGAAAAAAAATAGTTATTTTTGTATCTAGTGCGCGAAATGCTACTTTGGTGATCGAGAACTGATTTTTTTTAACGAGGCGCAGCCGAGTTAAAAAAAATAGTCGAGATTACCAAAATATTTCGCGCATGAGATGCAAACAAAATTTTTTCTACAAACGTCAAAAATATTGTTCTAAAATAAGTAATAACTATGAAAAATAGTATTGAACTGGCTTAAATAATTTTTCCAAATCAAGTAATTACTGTAACTATGGAAATAAAATGGCATTTGTTGACAATTATTTCAAAGTGACAGTTCTTGATAATTATTTTGGAGTGACTTTTTATTCGCGTCAATTTTGTGCGTGATATTTATTATTGTAAAAGAATGGAAATTTCGAGCGACGATGAACTAAGCAGTACCCCACCTAACTTGATAGATGCGGCCAATTCCGTAATTTCCAACCTTTTACCGGAGAAATCGAGGCGGCAGTATGAAAATGCATATCAGCAATTTAAAGAGTGGTGTGAAGCAAATAAAGCCAGAAAAATATCTCTCACAATTTGAAAGCCTTAATTATTGTTCTACATTAATAAATAAACGATTTCTTGTTTTTTGCTTGATTGATGAGTTGAGGACCATATAGGTTAGAATATGAAAATCCCATATAGTTTACATGCAGTGTGCGAAATATATTTCGCACATTACTTCGCGCACGGTGTCATGGTAACGAATGAAAATGAAAAAAAGTGCCACTTCGCATACTGTTGTCAATGCGCGAACCTTGTCATTTTTTGACGTTTGTAGAAAAATACTGTTTTTTTTTAAGTAAAATCATGTTGATTTTTATCGAAGTATTTGGGCAATGTGTTACTTAGAACTTTTTCCAACTGATAAGCTCAATTTTAATGTGCTACAATTGGTTCAACCACTTACGGTTTTAGCAAGAATGACATTCATTTTCGAAATTTAAATGGAATGTTGTTCAATGAATTCTGAATAATTTGTCTTGGATAAATTAAAGCTTTTGTAGACTACCTACATCTTTTTTACAAAAGAATAAAATTTTACAGATCGATTGTAGCTCTTTAGATGATGTGGCGCCGCAGGTTTTTTTTTCAAGGTTTTCTTGCGTCTGCAAAAGCAAATGCTCTACGGTATTCCAGTAAGCCGCCTCGTTCAGTTGATTATATTTTGGTTTGTTTTATTAATTAACAGCTGCTAGCTGTCTGATCTGGAAGAAATGACCACCAACATTAGAGAAAATAAATAATACGTCAATATCAAATAAATGTCAATATGAAGGTGACAATAATTCATGGGATAACGATACAACGTTGTGAATTCTATCTTCAACATATTTCTAGTTACAAGAATATATTGAGAAAAAATTAACGATGCTTCGACCCCATACTTCCAACCCTCATGCTACCTGACATTTTAAACGAGTACAATATACCTTGTGTAATATTAATCCCAATGCGAACGCTTGTAAAACAAACCGATTACATGTTTTATTTTCATGTAACTCGATATACACACCTGCAGAAGCGTAACAAAACTGGCTGTTCACGAAACACTTCTCGATGTTTGTCTAGTATAGAAAAATTATATCAACAAAATTTGTGCCATCGGATTGAGGTAACCTAAAACTTGGAACGAAATTTAAATGCTCTTGTAGTGGAAATCAATTTGCACATCATTTCACATAATGAAAATGAAAATAAAAGTGTATTTTCATTGCAATGGCGAAGGTAAAGCCACAACTTCTCTATTTTATTTAATTCTTTTTGAGATACATTGCAGGCAGGACTGGCGGTCAGGTCATGTGAGAGAGCCGATACGGCAGACTGAAAATTCACCAAAAAGTCGAATTTCTTCCTCATCCCTTCCAGCTAAGGTTTGTTGGGATACTTATCAAGAATGGGGGTGAAGATTACAGCGCCAATCAGATATAAATTTTTGATCGTAGAATCCGTTCTTGCAAAATTCATTGATTTCATTAAAGAGATATGTTTTGTATGGGATCGGTAGTCTCACAAGAATTCCGGAACCTATCAATTTTTTTAATTCCTCATTTCATTTTTTTTCTTAAAAATTATCATAACCAAAAATCACTGAAGTTCCGGAATTAACAAAAAAACATTGGGTAATACAAAAAAATTAAAAAATTCTCAAACAAAGACTGTGGTCTCAAAACGGATTCCCGTTTTGCCAAGGTAGTGTTTGCTCTTAATGAAAAAAAAAATAGCAGAAAAATTATGGAAATTGTCGATAGAAATCAGTACTGTCCAATAGAAAATTACTTGAATTAATTGAAAACGAATGTCTCTCAGAAAGTGTGTTTTTCGCTGAAACCGAAATAAATCCTTGTCTTTGATAAATTATTTGAGAAAAATACAATTTTTAAATCACAAATAAAGTGGTGGCGTTTTCGGATGGCAATAAATCATCGGTTAGACGAAATGCATTTAATTAATTCATTTCAGCTAATCTGATTCAGGCCCGGTACTCTTTCACTTGCAAATAGCCAAATTTATTCTGATGAATTATAGACTGAGAGATAGAATAGAATATAGAATATCTGTTTATTGAACAGTTAACAGAGTATAAATGAAATAAAACAATTCCAATAAACATAGATTGACTCCAGAAGTCGGAACTTGTGCGGAGTATATACAATGCTGTCCTTAAAAATATATAAAATTGTAAAAATGTATACTTAGACTAAAGGGAAATTTAAATTAAGACAGGGTGTCTGGGGTATGGAACGATAAAACATTAGAATAATAGGTAATAGTCGAAATAGTTATTGTATAGATAAAAATATTTAAAAAATCATTAAAAAAAAATATTATTGATATTTATATATACACAGAGGGAAAATACACTTACAAACGGCGAGTTATATGAAGTATAAATATTCAATATTTTCACCGTAGTTCTATTATATTGTGAATTGATTCACGGGTGTGGGATATAATGAATTTTTTAAATTCTTTTTTGAATTTTGAGGGGGATTTAATATTTTTTATTATTTCGGGTAAATAGTTGTAGAGCTTCGTACTGAGATAAGTGAAGCTTTTTTGTCCTATGGTTTTAGACATGAGCGAGGTTAGGTAAATTTGTTGTCGGTATCTGGTATTGTATTCATGTTCCTTTTTTCGTAGGTTTGATTGGGATTTATGTTCTTTAAAATTACAATGCATGAAGAACAATTGTCTTGGATCCAAAAGTTCAGTTTCGAAAAAAAGTTTGTCTGACGGGTAGTCGTTGTTCTTCCTGAAAATTATTTTTAAATTTTTTTTCTGGGTGGTCTCCAGTTTTTCAAGTATGGTTTTTCCAACTCCGCCCCAAGACATGATTCCATATGTAATATGTGATTCTACTAGAGAATAATATAGTATCTTCAGTTGGGTCACATTCAGTATGTCTCTGAGAATTTTGAACTCAAACATGAAGTGCTGGATTTTTTTAATGATGAAGTGTATGTGTTTTTCCCATCTAAGATTGGAGTCTATAATTATTCCTAGATATTTCATTTCTGTACATGGTTTTATGTTCATATTTTTGTCTATTTGCAAATTATGGAAGTTTGGAGAGGATGCTTCATTCGTGTAGATAGGCAAATAAAAGGTCTTATCGGAGTTTATTGTAAGAAGCTTATTTTCAAGCCATTGAGATGGTGACAGATTTCTGGTGACGATTTTCTCGTTTATGCCTCTGAGACCAGTGAAAGAAGAAAATTCTAACCAAAATGATGAAAAATTTGAGTGATCGCGATATGTTTTGGGACGATTTTATCGCCCACCAACGGCATGTTAATATAGACCATAGCAACGAAAAAATGATAGGCATAGGGGTTGCACGTGGCCAAATGGCGAAAACTTGTGAATTTTTTTTTAATATTCAGACTATTTTCTCGTTGCTGCCAATTCAAATAATGGAACTTTCTATCATGAATGTCCCATAAAAAAGTGGCATAAGGTAATGGAAACAAAGGCCTTTCCGTCGACTGAACGGAAAACCTGCAAATCATCGAATTCAGATACAGTCTGAACAACCTCCTGCAGTCCAAATCTTTCGCGAGTTTTGTGCCCTTCGCTGATGCTTCACTTATGCGATAGGCGGTAGACGAACCTCCTTTATCTGTCAAATTCGAGTGATGTTATTGCGGTCGTTATCTACGCGGCCCTTACAACGCCATAACGAGGCACCTGTTGATCGTACTCCACGATACGCCACTCCAAGTCTCCGTAGAGCTGGTTCTGTAGGGCGAGCAATTTGGAATTCACATTTCCAATCGATCGGTAGGGACCAAGATGTCTAAAAATCGTGGTGTCTCGACTCATACCTGTAAAACTGTGGGATAAAACGGGAGACATTTTTCGCCAGCTTGATTAAGAGAAAACAAACGAAATCGTGGTCTGTTTCCCTAAGCCAGGAATGACACTGATCGACCAGGACCGACCGTCCGCAACCGTCCACCAACGACCAAAATTTCGAACACGTATATTCTTATCGCACAACTCACACTGTTCGATCATTCTCGACCGTCCACGATCGGTTTTCAAAGACTATGTTTGAAATTTCAACCTGCTGGAAATTTTGGTCGGCCTCAGACTACCGTGATGCAACAGTTGTTCACATAGACAAAAATTTTAATACTATTCGTGTGAATTGCAGTTTTTTCTATTGAAAAAATAAAGTATCTGTCAAGAATTCGTGAGTACTATATTTACAATTTATAGTACATCCAAATTTTCAATGTTTTTAAAGCAACGGACAATACCATGTGAACTGCCGCAGAAATGAATATTTTAATAACAGCGGTGAGGAACCAGGTTAAATCAGAATAATCCTAATTACAGCAATAGAGAAGTCATTGATGAAATTTATCAACGCAATATGATAATTGTTAATTACCAGTAACGTTCAACGAATACTTACTACATATTTTTAATAGTTAAAGAATTTACGGGCTGGATAAATAGAAAAAGGAGACATTCCTTGGTGCTCCATTGGAAAGTAATGCCGAGCAAATAAAAAATGCATATTTTATTGGGAACTTTTGTTGGTATAATTAATGGAAATTCAATTGAAGTTTGGAACTTGATGATCTCGTAGTAATTTGGGATAACTGGTCCTCCTCTTGTTCCCTATGTAAATAAAGTTCTCTATTCCACACACTTTTTTACTTTTCTTTATTATTCGTTTATAAAAATAATAAACTATGATAATTCGTTCTTCTTCACTATCACTCCTGCTCATCAATTACAACAAAAGCTTTAGAATTATGATTTTAACTCTTTGTTTTAATCGAATAAATAGAAAATTCACATAACCTATTGAATGTCAGATCAATGTCAGATTTACAAAATTGTTCTAGCGGTCGGTCGTAGATGGTCGATCAGTGTGAGTTTGAAAGTTTTCATTGATCTACTTCAATTTTTGGTCGTCGGTGGACGGTCGGGGACGGTCGGTCCTGGTCGATCAGTGTGATTCCTGGCTAAGATGTATAAAGACCCTGGTGTGTCGAGTGATTCGATTTTGTTTGGATTTTTCAGAAGACAAATAAACAAATGAAATAGTGGTCTGCTTCTTCAGTCGGTCCCAGAGATGGCACCTTTATAGAATTTTAGTCCTGTCAATATTCCAGGGATATGGTGATTGACGACTGTTGTCAATTTTATGGAATTTCAACAAACTTCAAATACTGTTCAAAAATGAATAGTTGTGACGGAATCTAAATTTCATAGTGCAATTTCCCTTTATTGATGACTATTATTAATGTGTTGTCCATTTTGCTGCATATATTTTCTTAGAAATTCATCATTCATTCAATGATGATTCAATTTGTCTGACTGACTCGGCCGCTTGATGAAGATCCATAGTAATTGTATAAAATACACAGAAAACGATTCGATCTCCACAAACTTTATTCAATCAGACAGTGAAGAAGCTGCTGTATTGGCGAAACATTGAATAAAATTTGTGAATATGTAATTTTTTTCTGTCTGTGTAGTCTTTACAATACTAATTTGATCATGTTCCGTTTTTGTATCATTTGTGGGCATTCCAGAGAGACGAACAAAATAATTCATCTATATCCAGTACCGAAAGTGAGTACCACCATATTATGAAGATTATCAAATAGTATCTTGTATTATTAGAAAACATTTTAATGAAAATAATGGCACGAATATCCCACGGAATCCCGCCATTCATGATTATATTAGCACAAGATTGACAGGTTCTAATGGTGAATTTTCATGAAGCTTAATTTCGATACTTCCAAATGAAATGCGTGGTTATTATTGTAGTTAATTGCATTTCAGTAAAAAATTATAAAAATAAGTCGAAAATGTAACAAATAAAACTGATTGGTAATAGTGATTTAGTAAATTTCAATAATTAGGTTTCTTTATTCAGTTCATCCGTCGACAATACTTGATAACTTCTGTGCTTGTAAATTTACCCTAACAGGTACACGCAAATGCGGAATATTTGGGAAACAGGTCACGATTTCATTTGTTTTCTCTTAATCAAGCTGGCGAATTGTCTCCCGTTTTATCCCACAGTTTTGCAGGAATGAGTCGACACACCATGGTTTTTAGACATCTTATTCCTGGCTTATATTCCGCATTGCGTGTACCGCTACGGTCGGTTTTCTTGTTAGGGTAAATTTACAAGAACAGAAGTTTTCAAGTATTGCCGACGAATGAAACGAATAAAGAAACGTAATTATTGGAATTTACTGAATCACTATCATCAATCAGTTTTATTTGTTACATTTTCGACTTATTTATATAATTTTTTAACCGAAATGCAATCAACTACAATAATAACCACGCATTTAATTTAGAAATATTGAAATCAAGCTTCATGAAAATTCACCATTAGAACCTGTCAATCTTGTGCTAATATAATATAAGCGGGAATGGCGGTATTCAGTGTGTGATGTAGGTATTCGTGCCATGATTTTCATTAAAATGTTTTCTAATAATACAAGATACTATGTGATAATCTTCATAATATTGTGGTACTAACCACTCATTTTCGGTACTGGATATAGATGAATTATTTTGTTCGTCTCTCTGACAAATGATACAAAAACTGAACAAGATCAAATTATTATTGTACAAACTACACAGGAAACGATCAGACATTCACAAATTTTGTTTAATCAGACATGTTTCGCCTGCACACTAGCTTCTTCGCTGTCTGATTATACTTGCAGTGAAAAAAATCGATGTGCTGCTAGAGCAAGACGGTGCGACTGCGTCGCACACTTTCTATCTAGAGGATTTGCTGGAATAGACGAGAAAAGTGTGTCGTCACAAATATCATCCTTGTCAAAAACTGATTCCAAACAAAGAATTTTGTGACAGCATTTGCGCTCTAGAGCGGAAATATTTCGAAAACGCTCGCTTCACCAACGTATTTCTGCATGATGATTGATGATAGTGACAGCGAATTATCAAACACTCCTCCTCCTCGTAAATTGTTACTTTGAATCTCCTACCAGAGAAATCAAGGAAGAAATATGAATTACAATACGGTAAATTCATGACGTGGTGCCAGTCAAAACATTCACCACTGAAGATATTCACATATTTTTACAAGAAGCGCCCGCCCGATGGAGAATATCTACTAAAAGGGTTAATTTTAATATTTCATGCTTTTAGTATTTTTTGAATTTAGTGCTATTTTGTTAGCATATACATTATGCGAGGGGGAAACATCTCCTTTAAATCTCGTACAACTAGAAATTTTGAGTCATTTGAGTCAATTTTCAGTCATTAAATCTCCGCTTTAGTAATGGGTTTGAGTCTTTCAGTCATCGGCTTGAGTCTCAGTCATGAGTTTGAACCTTTTAGTCTTTTTTTTTTCTTTTGTGTTTCGGCATCGACTGCTATGGTCATTAGCCATGTGTTCTTTATAGGACTTGTTACTAACTCCATACGCCACCTTAGGAGCAGCACTGTTAATTGGAACGCAACAGCGAATCGTGCAGGACTCACCCTAGTCTAGCCACGAGATTTTAATAATTTAATCGGTTAAACTAAATTAAAAAATCCCAGCCCAACCAGGGTTCGAACTCCAGACCTTTCGACTCAGAAGTCACGCCCCGCCCCGACATCCTTTTAGTCTTTTCAATACTTTAAATCTCGTACACATTTTAGCGAGATGTTTCCCCCTCGACATTATGAAAGTTTGTTATAATGTGATGTACTTTTATTGAATAAAGCATCTGGTGTTTCTTTTTCTGAAAACTGCGTTTGTACAAAAAATGTTGTGTGTATTTCGAGCACAAAGTGTCATTGTCGCTCTCCAAAGATTACCGCGCTCCGCTTTGTCAAGCGACAATATATCACTTTGCGCTCGAAATACACAAATAGCTATGTGACTTTCTCTGTTGATGATTTGCTGCTTTGCTTATTAGTTTGTGTTTGGTTGTTTGGATTTTGTTTTCTCAGGCAAAAGAAGTTGAAAAATGTTTACGGAAACAATATCGACAAGCTGATTTAAATTCGACGGAGGTTTGTTTGGAATCAGTTTTTGACAAGAATGACATTTGTGACGTCATCACTTTCCTCGCCTATAACGATAGAAGCGGCTAGTTCAACCCATGCATCTTTATTGGAATCTACTGAGCATGCTCCAAATATGGACAAATATGGCTGCTCCACAGCCGATCTCTCTGAATTTTGAATAAATAGTTGTTATATTGTAACAATTTTGTATTGTTATTAAGTCTAGGTAAGGTTAGTCAGGTCAGATATGGTTGGCTAGTAATTTACGCATTTACAACTCGGTTTGCAGCTGTTTGTTTAGGGAGATTAGCTTGCTCAGGTTAGGTTTGTGAGTTAATTACGAGCAACAAAACAAATTCACGCATTTTCAATTTAGTTTGCCTTCTTGTTTTGTCACCTAAACACTTCGTCATGTTGAATCACAATATTTTGAATCGAGTTTGGCGCATGCTCAGTAGATTCCAATAAATGTGCATGGGTTGAACTAGCCGCTTGTAATTGCGAGGCACTAACGAGCTCATTGTCAGGTCGTCAGGTGGTTTGATTTATTATCGCGATGGTGAGGAGTAGGACAATGATATATTAGATCTAAAATGCACTTCGGGCAGCTATTTACACTTCTACTTTTATCTCGGTTAGGCGTCAATTTAACACCAGCACAATGCATGATCATTAATTACTTAACAATACCTATTTGATTCATCCAAACTGTCAAATACCCTGATAAAAATACGATTGAACTCAATAAGTAACTCAGTAGATTCTAGATTTCTGGATACGAATAATAACAACGTTTATACAGAGTTAGTCAAATTTTTGGACCCGCCCATTTTTCTCAGTTAATATGAGGGTTATCGAAAAAAAGTTCGAGAGACAGTTGAAGGATATTCTCTTTGCACCATTCTATAAATTCAAATAGTCTTTAAATTCGCCATTGGTGGAGGAATGACGTCATCGGCATTTTTTTAAATGGAACCATATGTCATGTTTGGGATCGCAAGAAAGCTTGTTTTTCCCTCATGGAACCATATGTCATGTTTGGGATCGCAAGAAAACTTGTTTTTCCCTCATTTCAGCAGTACTAATATTATTTCAATTCTCTCGATAGGTACTGTGTGTTTCGTATTTTTGTATCCATCTCTGTAATTCACTTACCTATTGCCTAATTTGTTAAAAAAAATCTCAGTCGGGGAATATAGCCAGTTAGATATTTCAAGCGATATGGTGATTTGACTCAGACAGCGACGTACGGAAGTTTTTATAAAAAAAATATTATTTTGTTCTACATTGACAATCGTTTCATTAAAAATTCCTAATTTTATCAATGGAATAATTTCAGTTTTCAATACTTAACATTATCCCAAATATCGTAAGAGAATTTTTTTAATGAAAAAACTGTCGATGTTGCACATAAAAAAATGTTTTTATAAAAAGTTACGTACGCCACTGTCAATCAAATTGCCATCTCGCTTAAAATATCCAACAGGCTACGTTACGCGATTGAGATTTTTTTTAAACAAATTAAGCAATAGGTAAGTGAGTTACAGACGTGGACACAAAAATACGAAACACACTGTACCTATCGAGAGAGTTAAAATAATATTAGTACTGCTGAAATGAGAAAAAACAAGCTTTCATGCGATACTGCCGATGACGTCACTTCTCCACCAATGAGAACTCTAAAAAATATTTGAATTTATAGAAAGGTGAAAAGTGGAATACTTACCCTTCAACTTTCACCTAAACTTTTTTTTCGATAACCCTCATATTAACTGAGAAAAATGGGCGGGTCCATACATTTGACCAACTCTGTATATATAACTATCTCAGGAAAACGTATTTATCATAAAAAACATATGCATTTATCAAACTCAAAACGCACCTTCAAAACAAACCCTCATTACTTGCAGGATGCTGAAAATACGGAAACATGCTCAAGAGTAAAGTACCCTTGTTTATCATGGTACACAAATAATGCAGGTCTTTTCAATTCTTTGCAAAATGAATAAACAAGATGTTCTGCAATTGCTGGCTGCATGGATATGTTCATCAAAACATTTGGTCCACCTATAGATCGATTTCGGGGTGTTGCTCAACATTTGCAGAGAAAGCCTTGTAGGAACTCTGCACAGCGTAATTCACCAGATGTAACTTAACGTTCGTCGTGGTATTAGCCAGGAAAGTAATTGTTTTCTGATGCATTTTCGATCCAAAATTCCTATTGTATAGGATAATTATTGCAATGAGCTGTCATGTCAGGACTTCTTGTTTATTCATTTTAATGCTCATATACAGATTCCTTTATTTGTTATTTGGTTCGTGATGACCACTAAAATGGGTATTGCTGGTTGGAGGGTTGGAGTTGAGATGGCGCTCATAGTTTGGATTTATCTACTCTGCGGGCGCTGTTTCAGCTTTTGTCTTGAAATGGGAGGGGTGTCATCCTCGGCCAGAAATACTAAAAATTAAATTGACTTCGAAAGTATATCTGGGAGCGGAGCGCTGATAGGCTCCGCCCACCAGCGGCATTGCTCCGGTATTGGCCGGAGCAAATGCCGGAGACCATTATTTAAGAAGCCAAGTTGGCTCTCTTAATCACGTAATCAGTCATCCGGGTGCCACGGAAGAACCCAGATGGTGAACTCTTCGGGGAGTGGTAGCCGGATGGCTCACCCGCGGCTTTAAGCCTTTTATTTTTCCTCGTTTTTCAATTATTTCTGGCTCCTCTTGGAAATCTACAGCCTGGCATAGAGGATGCGACGCCGTTGATTAAACACCAACAATTTAAGAATGAATTCGTACTGTTCCTGACTGATCCTGAAAGAAGAGTTCCGGAGTTGCTGGATTTGTGACTATGCTGTGATCGGAGATAGAGCTAGCCGGATGAGGTGGAATCCTCCGATTTCCGGATCTCCGAGTACACGCATTTGTTGACAGGGGATGTTACCGAATCATTTGTTGCATACATTAGTTGCTGTCTGCATAGACCTACCCTATGCTGATGAAGTGTAACACCCCGAAATCTATCTATAGGTGGTCCAAATGTTTCGATGATTTCCATGCAACAAGCAATTGCAGAAAAAGCATATCTGCACGGAAATTCACCAGATGTAATTCAACGTTCGTCGTGGTATTAGCCAGGAAAGTAGTTATTTTCTGATGGATTTTCGACCCAAAATTTCTATTGTAAAGGATAATTGCAATGAGCTGTCCTGTCAGGACATCGTGATTTTTCATTTTAATGCTCATTGTGAACAAATAATTTTCCTTTATTCATTGCAATATAATTGCGCTCTTGGTCAAATAAAATGCAAAGCCAACAGCATCGACAGATAAACAAACGATTAAAGACGGAAATTGTTGACACATAGTTTCAATTCGATTATTTTGGGAACGAAAAATAGACTGCAACAAATACAGGACCCATTCGGCAGGAAACTCACTCATTATTTGTCAGGTAGGTACTTACCTCCTAGCACGTCTTTCTTTTTCATGTGGGATGGGAATAAAACCTTTACATAAATTGGAATTGTAGGATTATCGTTGAAAAGTAGAAAGCTATTAGTGGTAGTTTATAATAATTATGCTGCATCCAAAATTTCCTAAACATTCTTGTAAAAATGAACTAAATCGGCAACATGTCACGATACCTGTTTTTTTTTTTAATTAATAACAAAGCCAAACACTACGAAAGGAGGTTTTTCCAATAGTCGGTAGGTAGGTATTCCTATTTACGACTGTATTACCTACTTGATTGCCTCGTTATATGATATTATTACTTATTAGGTACATGCTATTTATAGTAATCACGTAAGGTGAAGGTTATCTTGAAAACAAATCCGATAGATATAGTGAAAATAATAACGGAAACGGGTTTATGGGAACAATGGCAACCACGAACACATTTGCCAAAAATAACGACATTTGTAACCGTTGCATTAGATGAAGTTCAACATAACATCACACTCATTATTAGTATTCAATTAGAATGGGAATATTGGGAATGATATCAACATTTCCAATCCACATCGAAATAAATGCAAGGGTACCGGCAAAATAAACAGTTTTATTTTCATCAACTTCTCAGGAAAGACCGACAACGCAGAGAAGGACGTGTTCTACATCTCAACGCCAGAATTGAATGAGATAAACAAATAAAAACTGCCTATTATTGCAAGATTAGCAGGAAGAATTAAACCTGTTGGAAGTAAATTCATTACCTTGGCAAAGAAGACGATGCAATTTTATCACAGAACAGACAAAAACACATATAATTAATCAAATACAGGCACTTAGAACATAAGAAGAACGTCAAAACCTACATCAAACCCGGCGTAAGACTGAAGAATCGGGTTGGGCGCAACGTTGCCAAGTTTCTTGTTATCGATGTCGCCTAGCTGTCGTTCTTTCCATAAATGGCATGAGTGAAGTGTGTAGTTTTTAGTTTTGTTCAGATGAAGAAGAATTAAGACAAATCTCCAAATTCTTTAGGAGCAAAATTTTTCAATAATTATATTTGATAGAAAATACTATGTCCATCAAGTGTTTTTTTATCTGAGTAACGTGTAAAATTGAATTTTTTGTTGATATTTAAATTTTCAGGTTTAACCGTGATATCAATAAATATTTTAGGGGCACTGAGGGAAAGGGGGAGGAGATATAAAAATTAGGGCATGAGTGAGACAAAATCCACTCAAAATAAAGTGGGTTTTCAATTGTGTCACACAAAATTATGTATCACGAGTACTATAACGCAATTTAACATTTTGAAGAAGAAGCGCTGAAGGCACCAATAAATTATTTTTTGATCAGTGTTGGTGATACTCATGACTTATTGCAGTAATTTGGTTTCAAAGAGCTAATTTCATTTCCACTTAAAATTTCCACAAATTTTTATGAATTTCCAAATGTAATGCACCGTTGTATTCGGGATAATAATTTGAGATTTTGAAGTAGTGGGCGCTGGGAGATGCTGGTAGTCATGACACAATTCATAATTTTTCTTCTTCATTTACATATCTTCAGGGAGTAAAGATTGTTTAAGAAAAATTATTAAAATTGTTATTTCCGTCAACCGATTGCATCCCTACGCGCAACCCTCGGAAGTCTTCGATAGATTTGTGTGAGGTAGGGAAGACGCAGCCATTACTTTTCAACGTGTGATGCCATGCACGATACCGATGACCGTGCGAGGCTTTAAACCCTCGACCCTTCACTCCAAAGGCGAACGTTCTACCAGCACGGCCCATAAAGATTGAAAGTGAAAGCAATGTATAATCAAACAAATTTTCTGTAAAAAAATAATATATGAAAATTATTATCTTCAGTTGAAGTGCAGCTTTAATAATTATATCGTTCGTAGTTTCTTAAACATGGTGATTGAAAAGAACAATATAAAATAACCAATCGAATATATTAGTAAGCTGCTTCGCAAATATCTTCATAAAAAAATTACACCTTACAAATTTCATTTTTTATCTGACAATTAACAAATCACTGATTAAAATTCCCACCTTTCAATAAAATAATTATATTGAATTCATATTAATATTAATATTTTAAGAAATTTAAATTTCGTTTTTATATTTGTCAAGAAATTTGGAATTTTTAACGGGACATGGCATAGTTGGATGGTGTTATGCAACAATGAGTCAAGCCACATTTTTTAATAATTGAGCTATCACAGTCATTGGAATCGCCAAAGTGTTATTCTACAATAATCAAATGATTCAACCCGCAATTGTAAGGGGGCAACATCCACTGACGATAGTATGATCTGCTTAGCTATTTTGATATTTTTTACGAAACTAGCTGACTGTGGCTTTACCCATTATTGCATAATATCATCCAGTTATCGTCGACGATATACAGGGTAAGTTCATACTACAGGAATAAAGTATCTTCGAATCCTTCAGGTGATCATTGCTCTTCCAAACTACACCGCCGAGATAAAGAATACCTAGGTATTTTCCGTAGATTTATAATAACTATTGTCGAACGTCATGATTCCTAAAAAGAAAGAAAGAGGGAGGATATACACTGGGTTAATAACCACGAGAAAAACTCAGGGATAACACCAAAACATTATTATTGAATGATGACAGAATATAATATTTATTCACTTGGAAATACTTCCTTTAGCGACACATTCTAAAGCCTTGCATATAATCAATATAACAAATTAGAGAGTTCATAAAAAAGCTGTTTACAGTAGGCCCGAGTATAATAACATACGTACATGATAAACCTCATTGATTTCTCAAAAGGTTCCTAAAATGTTCCGAAAGAACGGAGTAACATCCATCACTATATAAAGAAAGCTGCGAATACCTTAAGGAAGACACGAAATATTTTTTCATGTTTTGCCCACATTCAGTAAACATTTGAATTTCAAATTAAATCCAGAATATACCTATAATTCTATTGTTCATTATTTTTATTCACATTCTAATTTATAGTGAAACAAGCAAAATGTTGAAGCATTTCTGCCCAATGAAGGACATTCATTCATTCATTCATATTCACATACCTACGCATGTTGTTGCAGAATTCAAATATGTATATAAGATCCGCGATAAATTTTTAACTTGGCAACAACGCTAGACTGACAAAATGAGTCGGCCGGCGTCGGCGCATTTCTGAATCCACGCCAGACTCGATTTAGCGGCTTGCTGGCAGTGTTGCCGATCGGTGAGTAATTACACGAAAAGTGAGTAATTTGACATATTGTGTCCTAACGTGAGATTTCAGAAAAAAGGTGAGTTATTCAAACCTTTATCGCTGAAGGTTGTAAAATAGAGAGCTTTCGATATTTTCCACGATTTTTTACGAAGGGAGCGACATCTGGATAAAATAAGAAACAAAATTAGTAGTCAGCGGTTCTGTACAGTACCTACACCGACTGTCCACTGACAGTAGAGTTGTATGATATGTATAGAAGCTTTATTTGGATACAAAAATCTTAATGTGACGTCCGATTTTGTAACAAGTTGTTTTGAAACAGAGATTTTTACTCTACTGGCTAGGTAGACCTCGATAATGATATGATGGACATGTGATGGCCACCATTCTCTCTTGGCAGTGACAGTTACAGCAAGAGTTACAGGTTACAGTTTGTTTCCTTGGTTGGAGTTCGACTCTGTACTCAGGTCCATGTACACGTCACTATGGCGCGTTGATGCTGCAGGATTCTGATTGGCTAGACCTTATTAGACTCTCAAGAGGCGCTTTCCGATAGAGATAGCTTGTTACCCCTGAACTACCACTAAAATCAGTTTGTCAGGTTTCTGAAAATATTGTACTTTTTTCCTTAATTTCACAAGGTAATTTGTTATACATCTTCACCCCTTTATAGATCAGAGAGTCTTTTATTAGACTTGTCATAGGAATGGGGAGCTTTGAACTATTTTCGTTTTGACGACATCATTTACTTCGTAATCTAATCTATTTTTGTAGATTAATGAAACCGTTTCTGATATAAAAATTGAAACAAGGGTCAGGATCCCATGTTCAATAAAGAGTGGTTTACATGAGTCTCTAAATTTTATTTTACACGGGTATCAATTGCTCGCTTCTGTTGTGATAAACCACAACGCAAATGGGATTCCACAAGTGCGTGTAATAAACTGATTTTACAGCAGCAAATCACAACTCATTAGAAAACACCCCCAAAACATAACAACCAGATGCCAATTTTTTATTCAAGTTTCTTATATGCTCTTCAAATTTAAGATTCCTGTCCAAGTAAATTCCCAAAAATGTTAGCTGTGTCCTCATTTACTAATATTTGACTACCTATATATTCACATCCGGTATCACAGTTTTGAAAGAAATGGTACTTGTTGTTTTGGTATTTAGTGAAAGTAAATTAGAATCACACCAGTCTTTGATTAACACCATGTCGTCACACATTATTTCGTGGAGTGTTTCTTTATCTTTATGGTGCCATAACATATGGTTGTATCATCTGCAAATAACGTTAAATTTCCCGAAATTGGTAGAATTGTAAGATAATTTATGTACAATAGAAAAAGTATAGGACCCAGCACAGAGCCCTGGGGCACTCCACACCTTACTCCAATTGTATCAGAGGTAGTGGATAATTTTACAGGCTGCTTTCTATCAGAGAGATAAGATCTGAACCAGTTCAGAGTGACACCCCCCAAATCCATATCGATTAAGCTTCCGCAGCATAATGTCATAATTTACACAATCGAATGCTTTCGAAAGATCACACAGCTCCGCCGCGACAGCTTCTTTACCATTTATTTTATGCTTTTATAAACCATTTGAGTGAGATACAGAGCCACCAAACGCACTGTCCCCAGCTATCACAATGACAAAAGTCAAATGTCAAATCCAAGGTGAGTAATTTGCCTCTGACGAGCTTGTAATTTGTAATTCAACAAAACCGGATTGGCAACACTGCTGTTACCGCTTGCTGGCTTGCTCTTGGAAACAAATATTTACTTTCTTTGAATATTTTCCAATATGGTGAAATAGTTCTCCCGAACATTTGCAAACTTTGGCAATAATAGGCGTTTTCCATTTAGGTGTATTAAGCCCCTGAGATCGGAAATTACTTTATCACTGACTTTTTCGCAAAAAAACTGTGTATTCGCGTTTTGACTTTTGTCTACTTGGTCCGTATATTCCCACCAATCATTGACGAATATTCTTCCTTATGACTTAAGACTTATGACTTATGATTGCTGCATAAATCCACCATTAGTTTGGTTGAAAAAATCTGAGGGGGATTCTCGTACTTTTTATTTTTGTTCTTTTTCGCATATCATTTTTAATAAAAAAATCAGAAGTTAAAGATTCAATTCATATAAAATTCGCCGCACCGTAAATCAGAAAACGTTGTAAAGAACCACTTAACAGATATAGTTCATCGAACGTAAGGGGAAATAATTGTTTTTTTCAGAGTCTTCTCGACATCAAGGATGACAGCCTTCTGTATTCCTCCGGCTATGATTTCTGACTTGTTGACAGTGGAAGGATATTGTCATTTTACCGTCTTACTCTCCTTAGCTTAATATGGTGGCCTTTTCAATAGGTGTAGTGTTTGCAGTCGAACAGGGGATGTTCAAATTAATTTCAAAATCCAGCCTATCGTTTCAGTGTAAGGATATTTTCATTTTTCCGTCATCGGTAAAGCACCCAATAGTTATACAGTGAGCACGTAAAGGTTGGAACAAATTCGTTAAACGATTGATATGGCCATTAGAAAAATAAACTCAGACAGGTCGATTTTATTTTTCAGTTGCGCATTTTTTGGACTACTCAGATTTTCGATGACGTCATCGCTGTTCGAGTTATGACGTCATTAATATTTTTTTCAAATGGGCTTACCCTATTTTGATAATATTTTAAAAAATAACGCATTTTTCTGAGTACGGATGTCATATTTTTTTTATGTTAGATAACCGTATGTTCGAGAAACAAAAGATATTTCATTCATAATTATGTGATATTAAGTTGGTTTACGTAAACTTTTGACCTAAGGTATCTCCACAAAATGAAATCTAGTAGGATTAGATCAGGAGATCTAGCTGGCCACTCTAAAAATCCTCGTCTGCGGGTAGGGCTATTACCATCATTCGCCGTGGCGCTCCGGGGTGACTTTCTGATTTTTGGTGGCGTATTCAATTTTCAGCTGTAGGAAAGCCCGGAAAAACCTACAGCCCCATCCTGGGTGGTCGGTTGCACACTTCGAACAAACACCAGACGTCGGGATTAGCATCTAGGCAACTCACATCGCACTCGCTTCACAACAAGGTGTGAGGTTACCTATCGATACCAAAATACTTGAGAAAAATTCCCTTATTCTCCGGATTTCGACTACAGACGAGGACTTTTTTAGAGTGGCCAGGTAGATCTCCTGATCTAATCCCTCCAGATTTTTTTTGTTAGGAAACCTTGAGTCAAAAGTTCAAGTTACCACACCTAATTATGAATAATATATCTTTTATTTCTAGAAAATACGGTTATGTAACATAAGAAAAAATATGACATTCATACACAGAAAAATGCGTTCTTTTTTAAAGTATTATCAAAATAGGGTGATTCCATTTGAAAAAATTATCGCACTGCGATGACATCATCAAAAATTCGAGTGGACCAAAAAATGTACAACTGAAAAAGAAAATCGACGTGTCTGAGCTTTTTTTCCCCAATAGCCATATCAAGCTTTTAACGAATTTGTTCCAACCTTTACGTGCTCACTGTATATGGTGGCCTTTTCAATATGTGGTATGTATGAAGTAGAACACGTGCTTTTAAATCTAATTCTCAAATTCAGTCAACATTTTGTCTTTTCACGAGAAATCAGTTTTACACAGAAAGTTCATAAGTTAATTGTTTAAAAATTCGAAAACTGTTCACCTCGCAAACACTTGTTTTACTGGTCACCTGTCTACTTACGCGAAAATGGTCTATCAGTATTTTTTTCCGCAACTCGTAGACTGTCCGCTGGACACCAAGTATTTTGAAACTCCAACTACTGGCTCCACTTGTGAGGAAAATAGTTTTTAACGGTTTTAATCCAATTTGGTTTACACATAAAATATGTGAGAACTGATGCATATCACAATATGTATTGCACTGTGTCTGCCCTCTCTTACATGCAAGTAGGCCTCTTATGCGATTGTTCTGGATATTTAAAGTTATTCGCGGCCTGTTCTAGAAATGTCAACTAGCATATCCAAAGCGATGACATCAGAGACTTCGTGAACGCGTCGTCGCAACGGATTGGTCGGTGGTGGATCTTTAGCAAACGATCAGATCCGGCTCCAGTTCGTTACAATATTCAACTTAGTGTCATATCACGACTTTGCTCATGTCAGGCGGGGCTCTGGTATTTGATACCGAAAGCACTTGTGCCCAGATACCTGTCAGATTTAATTCAAAATCCGTCGTGGCCTGTGTCATAGAAGTTATCGTTCCATGTAGGATATTTTAGAAAAAATGGGTTTTTAAGTGAAGTCTGGCTGTCTCAAAAATGCTTTGGACTAGTCTAAATTCCGATAAATGCGTGATGTTTTGATGGATACATTTTGAGTCTGAAGAAAAGCGGCTCTTTTGCTTTTAAAAATATCTTTCATTAATATCTTAACTTTTATTGAACTCTTTCACTGAGAAAAATGAAACTAGAAGAATATAGAAATGTAAACTGTTTTTCATTGCACGCTTCGAAATAGAATAGAGGACTTCGGATAAGGATGCCGTCATGCCACCACACAACTTTTGGCTTTAAAACTACTGGCACGTTTTTCGGCAACTTTTCGTCATGTTGCTCTGCAAACCAGACCTCCACAGCTTTTATTACCTCCTCGTTGGAAGAAAATTTACGACCTTTTAAACTTTTTTTCAGTTGAGGAAAGATCTGGTGGATAAGGGGGGTGTTCTAGTAATTCAAACCGTAAATCACGAATTTTTTGCATGGCAACATGAGATTTGTGTGTAGGGGCGTTGTCCTGCAAAAACAAAACACCTTTGGATAGCTTTCCGCGTCTTTTCTCTTTAATTTTTTCCCGTAGAGTGGTCAGTAATGTCGAATAGTAATCTCCAGTTATTGTTCTACCCTTATCCAAAAAATCAATCATGATTACTCCATGGCAATCCAAAAAACTGAAGCAAGAACTTTTCCAGCAGATTTTTGGACACGAAACTTCTTAGGTTTTGGAGAACCGGAGTGTCGCCATTCCATCGATTGTTGCTTTGTTTCTGGATCGTAGAAATGTGCCCAAGTCTCATCCATAGTAACAATTCGGTTTAAGAAGTCTACATCGTTTTCAAATCGAGGCAATCGAGCACAGATCGAACGCGATGCTACTACCCTTGCACGCTTTTGGTCAACATTCAAACATTTGGGGATCCATTTTGCAATTTTTCTCATGTCCAAATTGACGTGAACTATATGATGAACGCGTTCGTATGAAATATTCAGTGCTTCAGATATCCGTTTTAGCCCAATTCGACGGTCTGTTAAAATCATGTCATGAACTGCATCAATATTTTCGGGGACTGACACAGAAACTGGCCTTCCCGATCGGTCATCTTCAATGGAAAATTTACCTCTTTTGAAGCTTGCAGTCCAATTTTTCACGGTCGCATACGAAGGACATTGATCATCAAAGGTATTAAGCATATCTTCGTAAATCTGCTTACCTCTTAACCCTTTCAAATACAGGTACTTGATGATGGCTCGATACTCCAATTTTTCGATTTTCACAATTTCGGTCGACATATTTTTTCTTTTAATTTATTGCGTAACTCTGGTTTACTTTTTTGACGTCAAACTTTATACACTGACACTTCTAATAAGTTATTGTTCGTTGCTATGGTAACGCAATATTTTGTTTATGCAGGGAACTGGCCTAGGCTAACTAGATATCAATACATCCTCGTATGTATATATACACATACCTATAACATCTATAAGCACGTTCCTGGTGTGATTTATTGTCAAAAGAAGAAGATACATTGATTATATTTATGTCAGAATAGTCATAAAGAAGAAGTGTTAAAATTGTATAAAGCGGGCGCATGAACACATCAAAATTCTTACAGTAAATTAAGTTTAACGTTGATGAAAAAGCGGTGTGCACAAATCCACCTTCAGTAAAACTAGACAGTAATTTTGAGCCGATACATAAAACAAGTCGATGCATCAGGCATACATGTTGGAACACAAGGTAAACTTCTGTTTATGTTCTCATCAACGCTAATTGATTCTATTAATATTCAATTCTGGCTATAATTGTTGAAAGCCATTTCTATTGATATTCGCAAATGAACGATCGTCGGCTGCCAGAACAATAACTACAGCAGCAATTTCCTTTCGACGAATTTCTATTATGAAAGATACCGTTCCGTTTCAAACGAACCGAACCGAAGGTGCATCAAGTGTAATGAGAATCATTTAATTACTAATCGTCGCACAATGATTATACAGTTACTTCTCAACCGCTATTTCACTATGCATCGGTATGCCAACACGAAAATAACATCATGGCATTTTTTCTAATTGCAGGGCAGCGTTCACGACCACTCGAACAACTTTAAAAATAAAGACGCTCCGACGGTATTCCGCTACCGATAACGTAGTCACAGATTACACAATAGACGCAAAACAAATTGATAATTGTCACGACCTATATTAACATCATGAATGTTAGGCATTTATCAATTAGAATATACTCATCTAGAATGATGATCCCAATAAATGCAAATAATGAGTTGGTGGTTGTCAAAATAAATAGAGCAGTAGACGATTCGCTATATATACACAAAATTAAATAGGGTACTGGTCTTTTTTTTAAATAATTATAATATATTTATTTGCCAAAAACAATATAAAAAAATACAGGTACAATCTCAGCAAATAAATAGGGTTGTTGCCTATAAAAGGCCTTCTGCATGAGAAAGTAAGCTAATTAATCACTTGAAACGTTGAAAAGTTACTAACAATGAAATATATAAATAAACAAATAGTAAAAAATAAATATAAGAATTTAGAATAAAAAAAGTGTGAAAATACTGTAAATATTGATGAATAACTGTTTAAGTAAACATAAATGTAAATATGGAAGTATATAATTCAAAAGTGTAAAATGTGAGATGTTAATATCTAAGAATGTAAAAATAAAAAAATTTAAAATGTAAACTTTTAAAATGTGAAAATGCTAACATGTAAAAATGTAAAATATGTGATATTGGTATGTATATGGATTTTAATGTTTCATGTTGTGCACGTTGACTTTTACTTTTAACCTCAAGTTTATCTGTCCCGATCAAGGAATAACATTTTTTACGAAAGCTTGACAATATAACAAAGAGTTTTCTTTGACTAAGCCCAGTGATTTGACTGCACCCTCAAGAATTTTCCGATTTTTCTTTAACTAGTCAGTCAAGACTACCTCTCCACTTATATGGAACATTTAAATTTAAAAAAAAGTTAATATAAAATTATCTAGATAAATATGTATGAAAAATAAGCATTCCTAAGCACTCAACAGTGTGCATTCAATATTGTTTGCATCCACGAACTCTTATTATATAACTGAACTTTTTTGAAAATAGAATAGTAATTATGTCCAATGTACTTTGAGCCGAAAGCATTATTTTTGCCTTTCCCAATATGGAAGAAGATGTTTTTCAGATTAGGGATGATTTCTATACCTTTCGATGTTATTTAGTTTCCAATTGAACCTAGTATTTTCATAAAAAATCAATAACTCGAGATTATTTTTTCCTGACCCTTTCAAAAGTATTACGAAATACAGAGTGTTCACACTTTTTTGAGCAACTCCTTAGACTCCAAAATAATTTCCAGTTGTAGCATTAAACATTCAGTTTCCATTCAATACAACACTTGAACAATCCAGACGGCGGAACAAGACTGGAGAGAAGGAGAACGTTTTATTGATTATCCTTTCGCGTCCAGCTATAGGGTCTAGGCTTTATTAAATCAACTCGGAGGAAAGATGAGACATTTGCAAAATTGAAGTTTACCAGTAAGTAGCATCAAGATATCCTGAAATAGTCTAGTCTACAAGAACTATTTTGGTGAATTTCTCTTCAAGGGCACCGAAAATATTTAGAACTTTAAATTAGAGACGAAAATAGCGCTAAAAGCGGGTGATGCGAGTCCCGCGTGCGCTGACTTATGAACAATAAAAATAATTTTAAACCATTAAATATCAATATTAAGAAATAAAAAAATTCACTTACCTTCTAGACACTTGAATAAACGAAAATCCATGAAAAAGAAGATTTTCCCGTAATTATTTTATTACATACGCTTTTGTTAATTAACTAGTTTTACAAGTTTCAAATTTACATACAAACCCTGAAAGGCTTTAAAAAAGATCCCCATTCGAAAAATTAAAAAATGTTGATTTTCCACTTTGTTATTAACAATCTAAGAGACTAAAAAGTGAAAAATGTAAATAAAGCTATGAAAAATATATTTTTTTTATTCCAATTTGTCCGTATTTTAATTATTTAAAGTAACATAAAAATGATTGTTTTAAATTTCTTACTAAGATTGTTTAAATAATTATTATAAACAAATGCATTGTTTATAAGATGTTTGAAGTTTCGTTTTTGGAATTTCAATGAGCAATAAATGATATGATGTTTAAGAACAAAATCATTGAAAACAAATGTATTGCTTAAAAACACATTTGTTGAATAAATTGTTTTGCTACCAAATATTAATATCAAGGAACCATTTATTTTCAATCATAATTTCCATTGCTCTTTTATATTTAAAAAAAAATATATTTATTTATATTTTCTTTGTTTATTTAATAAACAATTTGTTATAAACAGATGAATTTTCACGGTACATTTTTTTTAAATACTGCAAAAAATAACAAAAACAACCATGTTTCATTTGTTTTGTAAAAAAATGTTGTTCTATTTTCTATAAAATTTAAAAAAATTCTATTTTTACGTTTGGCGTTTCCTCATAGCTCTCAATCATTGTTATTAAAATAACTCATAAACAAATGGATATAGGACAAAGACACTTCAGGTCTTTTTAGGATAGGAGTAGAGTTTTTAACCAAAGCTCCTATCATTTATCAAATTTTTTAGCAATTGTTTATAAAAATACCCCCAAAATCTGATATTTACGGCTTTCATACTTGAAAAACCCATCAACTAGTTGAAATAGGACAGAGACATTTCCGGCCTTTTTTCTTCTCCTCTTAATAATTAACAAAGTAGCTTTTAGATAGAAGCTCTAACCCTATTATTTATCAACTTTTGTAGCAATTATCTATGAAAATATTTCTAAAATCTGTTTTTTACGCCTTTCATACTTTCATATTAACATTTGGTAGCAAAAAAATAGTTAATCAACAAATGCGTTTTTAAGCAGTACAATTTTTTTTCTGAGAAATGATTTTGTTCTTAAAGATTCCAAAAACAAAAATGCATATATCTTATAGACAATGCATTTATGTTTATAACAATTATTTAAACTATCAGAGTAAGAAATTTTAAAGAATCATTTTTATGTAACTTCAAATAATAGCTTTATTTCCATTTTTCATTTTTTAGTCTATTAGATTGTTAATAACAAATTGGAAAAAAAAACTTTTTTAATTTTTCCAATGAGGAACTTTTTTTAAAGCCTTTCAAGTATAGTTCCAAGAAGTGAAACAAATTTGAGGTTTTTAGTATAACAATTATCAGGGTTTGTATGTAAATTTGAAACTTGTAAAAACTAGTTAATTTATAAAAACATATGTAATAAAATAATTACGGAAAAAGTTTTTTCCACGGATTTTTGTTTATTCAAGTGTCTAAAAGGAAAGTGATTTTTTTTATTTCTTAATATTGATATTTAATGGGTTAAAATTATTTTTATTTTTCAATCAGCGCACGTGGGACTCGCATCACACGCTTTCGCACTATTTTCGCCTGTAAATTTTAATTCTAAATATTGGTGGTAGAGTTCCGTGAGGTGGGATTTTTTTTAGGAAATTGGCTACTCTTTCATGATCTTTTTTTCAAATTTTGGATATCTTTAATACTTTCCGAGATATTTGCAGGAAACCAAACCTTACCCTTTTGTTTGACTAAATTTTTATAACTTTTGCAATTTTTATCGGCGCATATTCAAAGTTTCTAGAGGTTATTCCGAATCGAATGAGCCCTGGGTCATAATTTTCGGTGCCCTTGAAGGGAAATTCATTCAAAATAGTTCATGTAGACTAGACAATATAAGGGCTCTGGATGAAGTAAAACTATAATAAGATGCAATGTTTCACTAGGGAATAAAATAGCTGACGAACTTCTGAGTCACTCCATTTCTGAACTCAGTATCAGTATTCTCCATGCAAGATTAAATAGTGATCAGTGAGGAAGTCTCTGAACAAAACACACCAGGCCGAAAGCATGGGAAAGTATAAAACAAATATTCGAAAGAACTCAGCACATGGTATCCCCGAGCAGAACCAGTTCTTCCTCCAGTTTGTGAAACAGACCAGGCTTTCTGGGGGAAGGATCACCCTTTCCTCTTCCCACTCTCTCCTGTCTGGGATCTCTAGCGAGATCATCCTCTTCCACCTAATTTCATCCTCTGCCAGTATCACTTTGATAGAGGATGGTGGGATTTCTTTCCCCACTACTTCAGCGATTTCGGTGAGCCCTGTGTACCCCTCTCCTCGCCAGCTCCCCGAGTCCCGCGTTGAGAGGTTAAAAAGATATGCGATTTTATTATAACATGCCAAAAGTGTGACATATTCGCAAAAAAATAGATGAAATGAACAGTTGTAATTTAAAATTTTTGTTTTTGTTAAAATTATAATCCCCATCAAGTTATTGCACCCCTTCGCGCAACCTTAAGAAGCCTTCGAGAGACTTGTGCGAGCTAGGGAAGACCTTACGTGTGGTGCCATGCACGAGACCGATGACCGTGCTGGAAATTGAACCCACGACCCTATACTTAAGAGGCGAAGCTCTGTCAGCACGACTCATTATTTTTTATTTTGTGCAATGTCATTTTCAAGCATTAGTCTTCATGAATATAACTCTACCTAATATTCTGAAGGCTAAATTTTGGCTCTATACTATACTGAAGCATGGTTGCTTTAGATCATAAGTATAAAAATCCCTCGAGCTACAGCGCTTTGGATTTTCATCTATGCAGATGTGTTTAGTCCGTTCACCCTGTATATACAGTGTCACACATGAAGTTCGCGACATATGGAAGTTTTTTTATTAATAGATATAAAGAAAATTTTACTTCGCACTTAGTTTGTGCTTGAAAAATGAGTAAAAAACAACATCTTTCCTTCTTTCATGTGCCACTGTAAACCTGTCAAATTTGACATTTTTTTCGAAAATCCTCAAAAAAATCAGTTTTTTTATTGGAAATTTCGAAAAATGCCAAAGAAAAAAGTTGCTCAGTTTCCAATTTTATACATTTGCTCCAAATTTGGACTCTCTACTGTCACTTTGACTTTTTTACATTTTTTTTTTAATTTTTCGATTCTTTCGCTCTATCGATTCGAACGAAACATGATTCAAATTTCATAATTTTCATGAATATGAATAGTTATGAAACTGTAGGTCATTGTTTAGTTTACAGAAAAGTATGATTTTTCAGGTTTGTTTGTAACTGAATTATTGATCAGAAAAATAATCAAACTGAATAAAAATCTATTAAAAAAAGAAATACGAGTGTAATAAGAATGAAGAGAAATTCGTTTATTCGATTACTAACATATCAACGTCCATACATTGAAAATCCGAATCAGTTTAACAATGAAATGAAAAAACTAGATGAACTTTGCAACAACAAAGACGAATTTCTGGAGGTGCATTTTTTTATTTTCTGGTAACAGGCCAACGTGGGTATTTTCCGGGCAAGATATGATATTGAAGTCTCATATTCATCAAAATTATGAAATTTGAATCATGTTAAGTTCGAATCGATAGAGCGAAAGATTCGAAAAATTAAAAAAATTAGAAAAAAGTCGAAGCGACAATAGAGAGTCCAAATTTGGAGCAAATGTGTAAAATTGGAAACTGAGCAACTTTTTTCTTTGGCATTTTTCGAAATTTCCAAAAAAAAACTGATTTTTAGAGGATTTTAGAAAAATATGTCAAATTTGACAGGTTTACAGTGGCACATGCAAAAAGGAAAGATGCTGTTTCAGTTGAATACCTGTTTTGTTTTTTTTTGGTTTTGTTTGCTCCCAAAAAAAAGGGTTCATTATTGTTCGATTCTTTGGGTATTGTGAGATATATAATTGGAAAAAAGCACTCACTTCAGATTCGTTCAGTGAAGTGGGCAGTAATAGTTCGTTGAGTATATACTGGGTGGTGTAATTGGTTTGATTTGGCAATGGACATTAGATTTAGAAAATAGTTGTTGCGAATTACATAAATATTCAAAAACTTGTTCACATATAATCTCATAAAATATTAGGTGAATTGTAGTTGTTTGATTGGGAATAATATTTTCATTAGTTTCCTTGATCTAATTTAAAACTTCTAGTTAAATATGAGTACGTTGAAAAAGTATAATGCTCAAAGGCAACTATGGTATGATCGAATATTGGTACTAGAAGCATTTGCACAGAATTTTGTGCAAAATCCAGGTTTGGAAAACCAGTTCAGGGTGAGATATGATGACTTGTCGGAAATTAGTGAAGGATTTCAAAATTATCATGAGCGAATTATTGTAGCAAATTCAACTAATGAAAATGCAGATTCGGAAGAAGAACTATGTATTGTCATGAAATTCGATGAGTTGGTCTATTCAATCAAATCAAAATATTACGATAAATTTGAAAAGAAGGATATTGCCATTCCCCATAATACCAACAATTCACAATCTGGTAGTTATTCCAATGTCAAATTGCCTAAAATTGATGTCCCTAAGTTTGATGGAAAATTAAAGGAATGGCCTACCTTCATAGATTTGTTTTCTACGTTAATTGATGAAAATAAGCAGTTGTCAACGGCAGAAAAATTCCATTTTCTCTTGATGTCACTTTCGAAAAATCCGTTGTCTATTGTCAAGTCTCTACCCCTCACTGATGACAATTTTCCAATTGCTAGATATTATTGGAAAAACATTAGGTCTTGTTATATTTATTATAGGTATATGAAAAATGTTCTAAGAAGGTCTATGGACTATCTTGATAACTGTAAATAAAAACAATAAAAACGGGTGAATTCAATCATACGTAGCAGGTAACAATTGATGTTAAATCTGCATACCTGACGATTGAACGGTATATTAAAAAGCAACGTGACAATTCCAGGACTGCAAACTCAAATTTCCACTAAAAAATTCAACTAGCAACTAGTTATTTTCACAACTCATAATATCACACGCGCAGAACACGAAACACTCGTTAACAGACAAGATATCTAACCACATCTGTCCTGTCCAGACTTAGACCTAACCTAAGTGTCTTGAGATGTTATTTTAAGATCATTTCTTTGATGCACTAGGGTTCATTAACACAAAGTTAACTAAAATAAATGTCTCCAAGGCATCGTATGGCGTAGTCAAATGAGTTACGAGAAATAGAATATTTTCGAGGCAATGAAGAGCGAAATTTTTAGTTAGGAACTAATATTCGGATATAACGAAATGTACCAGACAGTCAATCGTAGAAAATTTTATGATAATTTTTGAAATGTCGGGGCGTGGCGCAGTGGTTAGAGCGTCCGATTCTGGGTCGAAAGGTCCGGAGTTCGAGCCACAGTTGCGGATGGGATTTTTAAATTAATTTGACCGATTAAATTATTCAATTCTCGTGGCTGGACTGGGGTGAGTCCTGCACGATTCACTGTTGCGTTCCAATTAACTGTGCTGCTCCTGAGGTGGCGCATGGTATTAGTAATAAGGCCAATCCAGAACACGTGACTAATGCAGTCTATGCCAGAACACCAGAGAAAAAAAAAGTTATAATAATATTTGAAGGTGAAAATGTCAGTCTTTCCGTGAAATTCATAGAACGGCAACTTGAACATGAGAATAATTATCAAACGCTCAGGAGTTTACAATAAGGAAAGAGTTCATAGTAGGTACAAGAAATATTTTCTTGCCAGTTCAACACGAAAACATCAAAAATATCCTAAGAAAATTAAGAAACTAACAAGAACTTTTGATATTTTGAAAACAGAAAACCAGAGACAAAACCTCACTAAAAAAGATCAGTCTTACAGCTTGACAAATCTAGCTATGAATTTCGAGAAACGTATGAGATGCGCGATTTTAGAATGAGGAAGTATTCGGACTATAAAGAGGTTTTTTTGAGAATGTTTTATTATTGCTGTCTTTACATCTAACAATGGCAGTAATTAATACTGGCTACAATTTTTTGGCGACATTTGTTTATACATTCATTATAAACAAATAGACAAATATAATATTTCCATAATGCTGTATTGGAAAAACTATGATTTAACATTTTTTTTCTTAAATTTCGATTTTATATTTCGATTGTTTAAATAATTATTTCCTTCTTAAAAATCATAATTTGTACTTCTCAATGGGTAAACAAAAAAATAATTTCTATATAAATAATTTCATAAAAACTTCCATATATAACAAAGAACAGAAAAAAAACACTTTTTAATATCATTTTTAGATTATAGTTCCAGAAAAAAATAAAACCGTTATCAGATTTTTTTTATAACTAATTGTTGAGTTAATGATTAAAAAATTATTTGTAAAGAAATTTTTTTTTGTTTACCAATTGAGAAGTACAAATTATGATTTTTAACAAGGAATTAATTATTTAAACACACTAAATATTAAAAAACGATTATAAAGAATCAAAAAATGTATTTAGGAAAAAAACATTTTTAAATCATTGTTTTTCTAGGACAGCCTTATGGAAATAAAAATTTTTCTTAAATATTGTATTTGTTTATAACTAATTTATAAACAAATGACGGCAATTGTAACCAGTATCAATTACTGCAATTGTTAGATGTAAAAATAGTAATAATAAAAACTTTGTCAAAAAAAATTATTTCACAACATTTTTTGAATAGGATTTAATTTTTATTTAGTTTTAAAAAATATTAATAAAGAAAATAATAAACTTTCATAAACTTTTATGGTGTGATCATGTTGAGAAGGTATATCAGAAGGGTTCCGCCAACAATTTATGAGTCAATTATTTAAACTTTTACGTTGTTATTTATGAAACCGGAGAATGGAAAAAAAATTGTTAATTAACAATATTATAACAATTTGAAAAATAGCGTTAAATTAAAATTATAAACTATCGAGATAGAATTCCGGGAGTCAGAACATTTTTATGGAAAATTTCCTCCTCTGCACGGAACTTTTTTCAAAATTTATTGAATATTAATAGTTTTTGAGTTATTAACAAAACACTAAATAATTTTTTTTTCATCTCATTTTGTTAATGATAATCGCAATTTTTACTTGCGGTAAACCCATTTTTCTAGTGGTCCAACGAGCCATTGCTCATATTTTTAGGAGCTTTATGTATATTTTTCACGGTTTTCAACTTGTTGATCAGATCAGACAAAGATCATTCGTAAGGATAACTCAATATTTCGATGACTGAGACGGAGCAAGTTGAAAATATTTAGCGAATTCAAAGTGTGTCCAACTTTGATTAAAATATCTTCAGTTCATCCTTGTAAGCGGCTAATAATACTTTTATTATTCATTTCTGCATTCTGTGAGTATAAATAAAATTGGGAATGCAATCATGGCGGGTTTTCAAGTATAAAATAAATAACTCTGAAAGGTAGAGTGGATCGCAATGTGGGGAAGAAATTTGCAATAGCATTTTTCGAAATATATTCAATTAGCCTAATGAGACATATGCTAAACATAATTTAGAAGATCATCACTTTGATGAAAACTTCTAAATTCCTCATTAGGGAATAGTATTTATAGACCGGGATCTCACGCCTATTTTCAAAAATGATTAATAACAGGCTGAATCTTCCTGAATAGCTTCATTTTGCCGAGACGCACAACTTTTTCCTCTACGAAAATTCTCGATAGTGGTAGCTAATAAACTGCGCAGGCGTCAAACATGTCGATTTGGTGAGTGCAAAAAATTCATTAATACAGTTACTATGTCGGGGCGTGGCGTAGTGGTTAGAGCGTCCGACTTTGGGTCGAAAGGTACGGAGTTCGAGCCCCAGTTGCGGCTGGGATTTTTTAATTTAATCTGACCAATTAAATTATTCAAATCTCGTGGCTGGACTGGGGTGAGTCCTGCACGATTCCCTGTTGCGTTCCAATTAACAGTGCTGCTCCTAAGGTGGCACATGGAGTTAGTAACGAGGCCTATCCAGAACACGTGGCTAATGACCATAGCAGTCGATACCAAGACACCAAAGAAAAAAAAAATAACAGTTAGTTTTTCAGTTGAACCTCGAGATAATTCGATGAAGTACTCGAAAAAAATTTGTCCTACAAAATGGATGGTCGGACTGAAGAGTCCCCCACTCCCAACATGTACCAATGACGTGGACATAAAAATTCATTAATAACCAGCGGAATTTTTTACCGTTGCTTGGTTAATATTTGTATAATTGAATGGTCACATTATCCTACAAATTGAATGGTAGGTGTTCCCAGCCCTACGCTCCGAAATTGTCAATTTGGAGTACTTCATCAAAATACCTCGAAGTTCAACTGAAAAACTAACTGTTATTAATGACTTTTTTGCACTCACCACATCGACTTGATTGACGCTTGCGCATTTTATTAGCTACCACTATCGAGAATTTTCGTATAGGAAAAAGTTGGGCGTCTCGGCCTGTTTAATCATTTTTGAAAATATGCGTGGGATCCCGGTCTATTAGGTAAGATTCCAAAGAAAAATATGTAATAATACCAAAATCTCTTGATAAAGCTACAGTGTAGCGAAACATGTCGCGAGTATAATAAATTCCTTGGAAAGGATACCGCACACTTCAATAGGGGAAGTGGCCCCCAGTCAAATTACCTGAATTTTTGATATGTTATAGTCCAAATCATTCCAAACAAAAAGTCCAATGGCATAACTTTGTCTATAGGCTAGTTTTGACGCTCTAATTTTTTCTCCTTTGTTAAACAACTCAAAACGTTATCCTGAATAATGTACTCATTAAAAATGACCAAGTTTCTCCATTGTATTGGCCCCGTGGAAGAATCAAAACTTTATACAAAGGTGCTGATAATGTATCCCGCGTAGCCGTTGTGGAAACTGCTAGCGAGCGGCACGTTTCGACGGCCGCTGGTGAAATTGTGCCCACTGCCAATTTAACAAGATTAAAGTTATGTATTTTTTTTTGTATGTTTATGTGTGTCTCATACCATTCCTAGTGGTAATCACTCCTAATTCTTTAGTTTTTTTTTCTCAACTCATTAATTTTTATAAAATTTTAAGTAATAAAATAAAAATATTTTTCATACGGAACTTTTCGAATATAACTTTAGCTTTCTGTTAAGAGGAACACTCCATATATTTATCGAGTATGTGACGTAGAATATGGTTTAGAATAGGACTCATAAAAATTTTTTGATTGTAGATCCCTAAGGCGTTTTGTAACCATTTTACAACTATTGAACTTTAAAAATTGTAAGTAGCTGGAACACACTGTATAAATGACCAAATATAACAAAACACTTTCAATACTTTTAATAGTACCTCATATTAATGACCGCTTACATTATGATCAATCAGAATAGTGATGATTCCCCAGGAATACGTTTTGTGTTGTTCAACAATGAAACTCGATAAAACAAAAAATTAGCGAAAATCGTTTATTATGCCGAAAGAAAAAAAATAGAACGTCGGAATAAACTAAATCTCTAAAGTGTAATATCCAGATGATTTCAATTTTGTTACAGTTCCTTAAATAAAACTAATGATGAATAACCCAAAAAAAGTACTGTTCCATTAATTTTTTTAATGAAAATGCTAAGCTCTGTCATGTTCAATAATATGGTTAATATTATTGAATAGAATTGTTGTGCAAGAACTTCTCTAAAAGAAAAGTCTAATGGCAATAGAAAATTGAAATAAGTAATTATTTTTTATCAAATAATGGGTTTTTCAATACAATCAACAGGTTATAGAAATTATAAAACAACGACCAAAATTTATTGGCGCTCCGAGGCAACTATTTGATTCCAGTGGCGCATTTGCTTATTCAGCTGCAGGAAAACCCGGAATAACCTGCAGCACCAACTACATTATCTGAAGATCTTGATCTGCCAGTGTCCTGTCTCTCATAAAATAAAATGTAGAGGCTCCAACAAATTCAAGATATCGTCAGAATATTTAGTGACACAACTATCGTCAAAATTAAACAAGTCTGTTTTGTTTTTGGCCAATGCGTAATGATGACCAGATTCAACGCCAGAACTACAATGAATAACGACTAGCCTAGCGCCTAGCGCCAAAACTAGCCTATAGAAAAAGTTGTGCCTGATGAACTTTTGGTTTGGAATGACTTGGACTATAACATATCAAAAATTCAGCCAATTCGAAAGGGGGCCAATTTTCCTATTAAAGTGTGCGGTATCCTTTAATCATGTTTTATCTTAGTGTTTATTTCTATATCTGTACCTCAGAGGCAAACTATATTAAGTCAAAAATTTGCATTTCACATTTTTCTTTAAAGTGACTTAACATGATTTGGCTAAGATAAAAATATTGTTATTCGGACTCAACTGCAAGTTAGGTTCAGTAAAGAAAAGTAACACTAATGCAAAACAATGTTCAGTTTATTGAACTTTTATTGAAAAGTATTTTCAAGAAATGGAGGAATATTTTCAACACAATTTCGACATATTTGGACTAAAAATAGTTTGCCTCTGAGGTACAGATATTCACTCATATAGTTTTAAAAACTGACTTCGTGTCTATGAGGTGCATTTTTTATCATTGTACAGAACCTCTCAGAATGTATTTTGCCAATCCAGCGTGAAATACTGAGTGCGTGAGTGGCCTTTATTTACAAGGATGGCGCATTAACTATATTGACGGGCTTCAAAGTACGGTAAAGTAAATATATCGCATTACACTCTCAACGAAAATCAACGTCATACTGGTTTATTTTCTATTTCGAGCCTAGCGAAGACTTATAAAGTGATAATGTGAACCAGAGGTATTCTGTCTATCGAATTCGATATACTGGGCGGAGACATGACTGACACTGTTCACTTCAGAAGTTTTTTCCCATGAAATATTTTTTTATGCTACTAAAACTGAATTAGAATATCTGAACAAACAACAAGAAGCTACTATTGCCCATTGCTTCTTATATTTTCAATAAATCATTTGGGTCAGCACAAAGGCTCTGATGCATTTTCGCACCAAACAAGGAAAAGAAAATAGTAGGTATATTTCATTACGAGTTCAGAAAATAGTCTTTTTCCGTGCGTGCGCGACATGTTCCCGTGGGAGTCGAAGCCGAACAAGGGAAGTCGTGCAAGCACGGAAAAGGCATTTATGGACGAGTAATGAACGATATTTATCATTATAAAACCAGTTAATATTGGGGATTGCAGCAAAGTTAAAAGTGTACTGTTTTATAGAGTTTATTCCAAGCTTTCGTAAATTTTATTTACATCTTCAGGGAACTACAAAGAATTATTATGTCAATTTTACATTTTGATGATCTTAAATTTTACTTACAACTATAGTGAGGTTGGTTGACATGTTCTTAATTCTTTGAATAGTGACATTACAATTTAAAATTGTAAATAATATATGAAAAAAGACTTTATGAATATAAATAAACAGAAAATTTTAAAATTTCAGTCGAAAAACAAAAGACTTGTTGATTGTATCTAAGGGATATACATCAGGTGTCAATAGAAAAGAAATCTGTAATTTTCAAGTCAATGTTACCAACTGTAATCTTGTACCAACTGTTGAAAATTGAAATATACTACTGTTGTTTTGTAAGATACGAAAAAATTACATTTCCAATTATTCATAGGTCTAACGACAGTAAGAAGGAATAAATCTCACTCAAATGATTTATAACAGTTCTTTAATTCATACATTTTTTATCTTGAGATATGAAGGCCATTTCCAAAAAAGTTCTCTTATTCATATGTGTCTCTTTAGCTAATATTTTTGTTGAATTAAAATTTATTCGATGGTCAAATTTGTTTACATGATCAGCAAGAGCACATCTTTCAGGATGAAGTCTACAATCACTTTTATGTGAGGAAATTCTACTTTTCACGCATCTAGAAGTCTGGCCAATACAATTTTTATCACTGTCCTGACAAGGAATGCATTTGAAGAGGAAGTTGATGGAATTTTATCTTTTACTTTTGAATAAATTGATCTAATTGGTAAAATAGTCTTTTTTGCTATTTTGACAATGACACTGAATGAAAGAGCTTGGACAATCTTGGTGTAATATCCTTTATATATGGAAGTGAAGTAAATGTAGGAATTGTAGGAATTGTAGGATTTGTAGGATTAGTATTAGCAACATTGCCAATAGTGGATATGTTAAGATTGTTAGATATAATATCTGTTTCAATTTTTAATGGTGTGCTGAACAGAATACTTCTCAGTAAGTTAGGTGGATAAGCATTGTCTGAAAAGAGTTTGAAAAGAATATCTAGGTTTTTTTATGAAAGGATTTATCTGAGATTTTGAGTACTCTAGCTTTCATCTGTTTCAAAAGGTTTATTTTCATTGACCGCTTGTGATAAGACTCGAAGTTAATATATCTTCCAGAACTGCATGGTTTCCTGTACCAGTCTATAAGTATTTTGTTATTAAGATTACGTATGAATCTTGTATCTAAGAAAGGTACGGAAAAATCATCATCCTCAGTTTCTATTGTAAACTGAATATATGGATCAAAGCTGTTGAAAGTACCAAGAATCTCAGTAATGCCATCTTTTGGTAAAGCGACAATGATATTATCAACATATTTTTTGATGAAAAAAGGTTTAAATGATAGTACTGGAATTACTGTGTCCAACACATCATCCATCACATATGAAGCTAATAACAGGAGTAAAGTGGGGTAAAGGGTTTTTTTTTTGGAAAAAAATCATATAGGCATATTCGTTGTCCTTAGTTTGAATCAAATATGCAATTTGAGAAAAATATTTTGTCATTTACTACCCATTCCGCAAATTTTTCCGAAAAATCACAAAATAAAGTGGGGTTAAGGGGTTTTTTACGGAAAAAAAAATTATGAAGGCATATTCGTTGTCCTTAGTTTGAATCAAATATGCAATTTGAGGAAAATCTTTTGTCATTTACTACCCATTCCGCAAATTTTTCCGAAAAATCACAATCGTAAAGTCTGGTCAAGGGGGTTTTTTTCGGAAAAAAAAATTATAACGGCATATTCGTTGTCCTTAGTTTGAGGCAAATTTTTCTGAAAAATCACAAGAGTAAAGTGGGTTCAAGTAGAATTTTTTCGAAAAAAAAATTATATAGGCATATTTGTTGTCCTTAGTTTGAATGAAATATGCAATTTGAGGAGAATATTCTGTCATTTACTATCCATTCCGCAAATTTTTCCGGAAAATCACAAGAGTAAAGTGGGATCAAGGGGGTTTTTTCAGGAAAAAAAATTATGAAGGCATATTTGCTGTCCTTAGTTTGAATCAAATATGCAATTAGAGGAAAATATTTTATCATTTACTACCCATTCCGCAAATTTTTCAGACAAATCACGAGAGTAAAGTGGGGTCAAGGGGGATTTTTGTCGAAAACAAAAATAGGCATATTTGTTGTCCTTAGTTTGAATCAAATATGCAATTTGAAAAAAAAAATTATCATTCACTACCCATTCCGACAGGGATTGTTCAGTCAGTAAAATAGGCACGACCAAGAGTTTTTTGTTGTTTTTGCAATTTTCTGGACTAGGCGGGTAATATGGCCAAACACACATTGTTTCAAGTTTTCCTCGTTATTTTTCTTGGTTTCTACAGAAAAGTTATGTTTCCATTTCACAGTTGTTCCCGTAACGGAGTTTTTATTTTATATTGAGGTAGGTAGTTTGTTGTGGGCCATATTAACTACGTTAGGTTGGTAATATGGCCAAATCCAACAATTTAGATTTTTGAAAATACCTTTCTATGGTAGGTATATAAAGTAAATCAAACTAAACATGTAAATTTGTAGAAAAAATATGATGTTGAAAACATGTATTTCTAATTTTCATTTTTATAAATAAAATTTTGAGAAAATCTATGTTTTTCCTTAGATGGGCCATATTTACCCTCATTACCTTATCATGAAATTGCAAGTAGGGAATGTTTAATAAACGAATTAAATTAGATATGGGATTGTGAAATATTAGCATTCTTGTATACCGATTCATATTTCATAATTTGCAAACTTCAGTACGAGGAGATCTTTTCAATAATAATTGTTGTCATAGTGACCATACGAGTCATTAGTTACCATGGTCACATACTTGTTACAACAACAAAGGGGTAACACTGAATAATTATCTAGCCCAATTGTCATTCATGAGACCAGACCAGGGGTTGAATGCAATTTTTCGGGTTTGTCAACTGTCACGAAACACATGCATATAACAGTCGCGCCATCGCTGATGATTAAACGCAGATTTCATAGCCGAGCTCGCATTCGAACTTCAATGGGAAAGACTAATAGGATATGAGGCTCGGTGATATGGAAAATGCTCGAAATCCTTTCAAACGCGAACGAAATGACTTGTCGCCCGTCACCTGCTGGATTTACCGACCATAAAAACGACAGTATCCATCAGCAGATGACATTCCCTGTCTGGTGATTTGTGAAAGGGTCCCTAGGTGTTTAAAATATGTTTTCAATAGTTTTCAAGATCGATTAAAATTAATACATTGTGGGGAATTATTCCACTAATATAATATTATGTATATACATTTGAATTTCTAATTAGGTCAATATTTCATTCATATGAAACACCGATTTGAAAAATGATGGCATTTGATTAATTTATACAGGGTGTCCCATAATTCAACATCATCCTTTGAAGGACTAATAGTCCAGCTCATGACTGACCAGAATATCACAATATGACCTCAGTAAAATATTGATAGTTTTGGAGATATTGACCCTTGAACAGTATTTTGAGTGCCACAAGTACAAAACTTCATAGTTTAAGATTCTAATTCTTGTTATGCAACCTTTAATAACCCTTCTATTGATTGAAATCCCAAATAAAAATATTGGTGCACTACCTTAGAGAAAAAAACATATTTGCCCGTTTCACGAGTTTATTTATTATATTAGCTTACTTAGACTCTTCATACTGTAAACAAAATCACCAAGCGAACCTGGCAAGTTATTTCAAAAAATAGCTCATTCGGTGTAGTTTTTGACATGATAAAATATTCACTATCTTTCACTTGAGGAAAAAAGATATTCCTAGTTTACTGCAATAGGAGCGCGCATTGTGAAATTATTTCAATAATTAGGAATTCGAATGAAAACACTTGGTAAATTGAAGTGACAGGTATTTATTGATAACTACCTATACAAAAGACGAAGAAAAATTAGAGAATGTGTACAAACTGGCAGCCACCAAGTCGAATGCAATCGTGTCATCTTCTTAAAAACGATATTTTCATTTATTTATGGACTGGCATCTGGAACGGTACAATAATCGGCCCTTTTGAATTACCTAACATTCTAAACGGAGAAATTTATCGCGATTTATTAGAAAACGAACTGCCTACTCTTTTGGAAGATGTACCTTTGGCCATACGCAGGGCAATGTGATTCCAAAATGTCGGCTGTCCAGCTCATTACGCACGATCGTTTTTAGAGAAACTATTTGGATCAAACTTATCCACAGACATGCATCGGCCGACTTGGTCCCATTTTGTGACCTCCCCAGTCTCCAGATTTGAACCCGCTAGATGCACACCCAGTAAATGATGAACATGAATAGAGAATTCGTATTGATGAAGCAGTTGTCCAAATAAGTGCCGAAGGAAGTACACGACGAATAAAAAGATCGTTTTTAAAATATGTCACGCTTGCATTCGACTTGGTGGCAGACAAATTGTCCACATTCTTGTCTCTTGTCCAGTTGTCAATAAATACCTATCACTTCAATTTACCAAGTGTTTTCATTCGAATTCCTAATTATTGAAATAATTTCACAATGAGCTCCTATTGCAATAAACTAGGAATTTCTTTTTTCCTCAAGTGGAAGATTGTGAATGTTGTATCTTGTCAAAAACTACACCGAATGAGCAATTTTTTAAATAACTGGCCACGTTCGCGTTGTGATTTTGTTTACAGTGTGAAGAGTCTAAGCAAACTAATAAAATAAATCAACTCGTGAATTGGACAAATGTTTTTTTTTTCTCCAAAGGTATTGCACCAATATTTTTATTTTGGATATTAATTAATAGAGGGGTTATTAAAGGTTGCATAACAAAAATTAGAATCTTAAACTATGAAGTTTTGTACCTGTGGCATTCGAAATACTGATCAAAGGTTTCGATTTTCACGAAATTCTTGAAACTATCAATATTTTACTAAGGTCATATTGTGATATTCTGGTTAGTCATGAGCTGCACTATCAGCCCTCCAGAGGATGACGTAGAGTTTTGGGACACCCTGTATAATATGAGGCAAATTGTCGCCTAAATAAGAGATTCCTAGTTCCAAGTGAATGAATACAGTTAATAAGTACGTAGCAAAGTTTTGCTGAAATTAGTTGGGGGTCTGTTAAATGTACCTCGAGATCACTACGAGAAGCTATGAAGTGTTCTGACATAATTCGAAATTCGGTAAATATACCAAACAGCTGCCAATCCCATCGAAATATCGTAATTAATGAAGCGAAAACCGTAGATATCATCGCACGTGATTCAGAAGTGAATAACAAATACCTACTCATTAAAGACTTGTAATATCAATAGGTACACGGTGCAGGTAGTGATTTGAAAGATACATGCTTCGAGTTGTGCTGCACCACATTTTCCGACGCAATTTATTGCTATCTTGCAAATATATCTCCAGCGTCAGGTTTCTCAACTGAGAGGTCGTGGGATATACGAGTTCTATACTGTTGGGAAACGTAGCGAGCTGTGGCACTTACACGGCAAGTACACAGTATTCCTTATACTGTTAGGAGTTAATTTCATTGAAAATATGAACAGGATGTTCATAAAGTCAGTTGTTAGGAGTTACTTTTGACAGACAATTATTATGGACAGAACAAACCAATCAATTTTGCAAGAAACTTCGTAGTGCTTGCTACAGCATCAAATAATCATTGCAGCAAACACATTCTTTTCAAGTGTCCGCATGATACTATGATTTATTCAAAATTATTAATTAACATTTTTTAATGCTACTTATATAAAAATTATTTTCTGTGTATCTTTTGCAGCGGTGCACCCGAGCTGTAATGGCCTCGCGGAGCATATTTTCAGAGTTAAATTAAAATTATAAATGATGGAGATAGAGTTCCGGGAGTCGGGACATTTTTATTGTAAATTTCCTCCTCTTAACGAAACTTTTTTCAAAATTTCTCAAATATCAATAGTTTTTGAGTTATTAACAAAAAACTAAATACCTTTATTATCTTATTTTGTTAATAAAAATCGCAATTTTTTACGTGCGGTAAAATCCTTGAAAACCATTTTTCTAGTGGTCACTCATATTTGTATGAGCTTTATCTTTATTTTTCACGTCTTCCAACTTGTTGATCGGACTATATCAGTGGTGGAGGCAGCACCAGTTAAAAATCACTCACCGACATCGACGGGCGGCGTGGGGGTCTCCTCCCTGGCCATTCTCGGTTCCTCGAACTCGCCGCTGTCCTGCTTCTGCACGTTCCTCTCCAACTCCATGGCGGCCTTCTCCTGGTGCTCCATGAACGGATTGTACACGCCCTCGTCGAAGGGGTTGTTGTTGGAGAACGCGTCTCCGAATCCTTTGGTAGTCTCCATCGGCGAAAGAGCGTCGTCCACCGCGTCCACGTCCGTTTCCGGACCGAAATCGTCGTCGTCCCCGAAGTCGGAGGAGGGCCGCTTGCCGTTCGACTTTTCCTTTTCGTAGTAGTCCGCAGTAGGAGATAATTCTGAACCTGAAAAGAAGGAAATATCGCTAAAAAATGTTTAAAAGCTAGAACGGTAAACACTATTATAATTTTTTTCTTTGTTGCTTTGATATTGACTGAGGCGGCCTTTGGGGGTGGCGAGCAGGGCAACCGTCCAGGGCCTCGCTCTTGCAGGGGCCTCGCGCACTAGCGCAACAACGCAAGTAGTAAAATTTACTCGAAATTAATTCTCTTTCCTATTTTTTTCCACGTAGAAATCATAGCTGGAATCTGATCTTGTGAGACGCAGCATCGTCTTGTGTTCAAGCAAGATCTTTCTTTTTTGGTTTGTTACAAAGGCTCTGTACACTCTGTTTGCTGGCTCGAGTCACGTAAAATCTTTATCGCTTAAACCACTTTCCGAAACTTGATGACAATTTTTTGTTTTTGTAAAATTTGTTTTTAAGAATCTCCCAGGGAACATACGACAGATTGTCAGTTGGTTAGTGCATGCCATTCTATAGAAAATGAAATAACTACATACGAATTCGTAATTTCTCGTGTCATATGCTGCTATACAACACCTAGACGCGTTTACACAATGGCTTGATAATTCGTGAAAACAGTTAAAGGAAATGACTGACTGTTTACTTTTGGAGCAACGCAGTAACTTGCAATTATCTGTGACAGGAGACACATTCGTTATTGGCGAACATGAATTGCATATAGAACTGAGGATGTTTTCCGTGTTTGCTAAAATATACAAAAGAAAAAGATTCAACAATATACCCTACTATCGAAGTATAGCCCTTACAATTATTAAAACATATTCTGCCGTCCTAAGCAAAAAAGCCGTATCTGCAAAAACGCTGAAGCTGAGAATCTGTAGTTTCGACCAATTTAAGTACGAAAGGTCTTAAACTTGTGTACTAAAGGCAAAATGATTGATTAACTTTGGCTATTTAAATCTAGTTTACGTTATATTTTCTTTGGAGAAAGTTAAATTTATAGTGTTTCAAGACTACAGAAACCAATATGTCCATATTCACATTTTTTGTAGATACGGCTTTTTTGCTTAGGACGGCAGTATTTGCGGAATACTACAACACAAGATCGGCTTTCAGCTTTCAACCATTATTTAAATTGAAAATGACGTAGCTCATTCGGTGGACTATCATGATTTCTGTAAAAAAGCAGCAAAAATCATTTATAAATCTAAATGCCTGATTATTTCAAAATATTAATGCACCTTAGTTTGTTTTATCACTATCAGTATTAATAATTTGTTATGTTTGTGTTCATTATTTTCTAATTAAATTCCAAATATTTTTTTTAAATCTTGCATTTGTATATATTTGCGTTTCTCGTCAAAAACCACTAATTCTACAAAACAGGGGCCTCGCAAAGATCTACTTGCCCGGAGCGTCGCAAGTGCTAAGTCCGCCCCTGGGTATCGACTGCTATGGCCAATAGCCCCGACTGCTATGGTCAATAGCCCTTTGTTCTGCAGTGGGACTCTGTGTCATATATAATTCTTTCTACCCCTCGTTTCATACAGTCGATTACTACTATCACAAGCGACGATGACATTATTTGGCACTTCTGCTACAGTCGCTTACACATCGGGTTTGTTCGGCAAAATACTATCCGATTTAAAAGCATTTGCCAAAATTTGGTGATATTCCAGTAACATTTCATATTCTTGTGCCCAAAATTAGTGTCATTGTCACGCATTTTTATTTTTAACTGCTGACAGTTTCATGTGCTTTTTAATTCATTTTAAATAAATTGTGATATTATTGCATTGTATTGCATATAAAATGATTACATTACATGTATTAGCTCTAGAGGAAGAAAGGCTAGAAGACATTCGTTTAGGGAATATTGAGAGAAGACTCATCAATAAGAGTCCATTTTTAATAGAAAAAATAACTCTTTGGAGTAAATAATTATATTTTTAACAGTTTTCTGCCTCAGGAATCATTTGAATAAACTTGTGGCTATACCACCAATAATTAGATGATTTTTCAGTGTCCCAAGTTTTTATGCAACAGGAACATACCAAAGACTGATAGGTAGAAGTCACGATCTTTCTATAGCTCATCAATATCTATCGAGGACTATAGAAAAAGTAACCATTGTAAATACTTTTTTGTCTGTCTTTAGCTAATCTTTCTGCAATTTTGCAGCTTTTCTTCGTTTTTGACTTCCAGTCTACCACTACCAAAATTTACTTTGTCCTCCGCATAAGTTTAAATTTTTTGTTAACAAATTTAAAAACAAATTTGAATAAATATATCCTAATTAAATGAAACATCTAAGGGTGGATTTAGTCAACTTTAGCACAAGCATTATCATAAACATAACGGTAACATGAAAGGTTTTTAGCATAAACTTAACATTGTTGTATAAATTTGATACAACAGATTCAACTTTCGCTCTTGACATATATTTAAGCACAATTTTAAAATGATGTTGACTAAATGCACCTTAATTAAATTTTAGATATTTGTAATTAAATTTCAAAACAATCTTTGAACAGCTGTCCTGAAAATAAGGAAAATGAACATGGTGCCCTTTACATCCAAGGTACAGAAATATACACTGGCTAATGGATTATAGTTCTGCACTATTACTGTACTTTTCTGAATACAAATTATCCATTCTTCGACAGATTTTTCTCCAAGACCTAAGCTATTAGGCTTCTCACATTTTGCCTCTATTCCATTTAAATTTATTTGGGTTTTTTTTTTCTCTTATATCGAGTATTATTTGCAAGCAGTCACTTCGTATCCTCATTATTTAATATTTTATACTATATGCTTTTGAAATTGTTAGTGTGGATTTAAGGTGCATTTAGTCAACATCATTTTAAAATTGTGCTTAAATATATGTAAAAGGCGAAAGTTGAATCTTTTTTATCAAATGGCACCATTTATACAACAATGTTGAGTTTATGCTAAAAACCTTTGATGTTACCGTTATGTTTATGATAATCCTTATGCTAAAGTTGACTAAATCCACCCTTAGTCAACTTTAGCACAAGCATTATCATAAACGGTAGCATAAACTTAATATTGTTGTATAAACGGTGCCATTTGATATAACAGATTCGAATTTCGGTTTTAACACATATTTAAGCACAATTTTAAAATGATGTTGACTAAATGCACCTTTTACATAAATATATTTGACATACAACATTGACAGAATAAATCGAAAGAGAAAAGTAGGGTTAAACACAGAAAACGACATGTCTCAACGTCTTGCCTTTTGGCTACCGGGATAGTCGAACTTTAGGCGATAATTTTTATGCACAGAGTACCAGTCATGTGGAATTCAGTCAATAAGTGGAATTCAAAATGTTGCTGGTAGGCCTTGTTACTGACTTCATGCGCCACCTTAGGAGCAGCACTATTAATTATTATTCAGACTTTCACATTGTATGAAAAAAGTCCGAACCGGCTGGGCATTATTATAATTAAATGTACTTTTGATTTTCTTCCTCAATTAAATATACCTAAAAAGAAAATATCGACCTGTCAACCTTTAAAATCTTCATTTTCCTTTTTTGACAAAGTTATAAAATTTGTATGGGAATCGTCAAAAAAATCGGAGATAAAAATAATTCCTGGAAAAGAGAATAAAACTACCTACTTATACACATAAAGTCTACCAAGCTATAATAACAATTTTCAATAAGAAAATCCTTAAGTTTTCGTTTAAAGATATACACGGTTTTGGATTTTTTTATTACATCTGGTAGCAGATTTTAAACACGTGGGGTCATCTGATTAGGAGATTCAAAAGCTAATTTACTTTTTACAAATGGTTTTGTACCATTGTACATTGTTTTTTTGTCTTGTGTCAATATTATGCTAACATTTATTTAGTACAAACAATTATTCCTATTTTCAAAAACAGATAAATACAAGTCAAAAATTAAACGATTAGGAACGGTTAAAATTCTGAAATTTTCAAAAGCATTTCTGCAAGAATCACGGAGACTCATGCCAATAATGATTCGTATGAGATTGTTTGTGTTATAAAGACATCAGAGCAGCTAGAGAAAAAACCCCAAGAGCACACTCCATATCTCAGCAGCTGGGCATAGTACAGCTTCAGCAGCTGATCAACATTTCAAACCTACCTTATATTTTTGAACTGATATGAAATACAGTTAATATTTTTGATTAGAAAATCGCAGTGATTCTTCCAATTAAAATGTTCATCAATGTAAAGACCTAAAAATTTTAAACTCTCACATTCTGTTGTTATATTGTCAGAATTATCGTTGACTCTGAAACAATGATATCACACTTCCGTTGCCGATGATGGAATCTCATTTAATCTGTTTTCTTTTGCATTCAAAAACGAATTGTTCGCAGAAAACCATTCATTAATATTTTCGAAAACTTGTTTACATTTCTCTGTCAAAATAACTTTGATCTGTCAGAGATTATAATTGACATGTCTTCTGCGTACATTGTTATTAATGTTCCTGGTGTTGAGTATTCCAAATCATTAATATACATTATAATACATGTATAATAAAAACAATATGAGTCCCAACATCGACCATTGAGGTACTTCCAATTCAGAAAAAGCCTGCTTCAATGTAGTTCACAATCTCTCTATGATATGATTGTATAGCTGTAGTAGTGGATTTTTTGTTCAGAAATCCTTGTTTTTTTTGTAAAGATATTATGGTCATCAGAAAATTATAAAAGTCTATTTAAAAAGCATATTCGAATATTTTCGACACACCTACTTGATGAAATTATTATTGGCCTATAATTTTCCATTCATTTTGGACTATTTTTTATACACTGGTATGATTTTATCTATTTTCATCATATTTGGGAATGAACCTTGGCTGAATTACAGATTCACCAAATGAAGTAGAAGTTTAGTTAAAACATGAAAAAATCTTTTTCAAAAGAAACACGGGGATTACGTCATGACCTGAAAAACTTTAATTTTTAAGTTTGCAATTCAGTAGTTCATAGTTCGGATTCAGTATAAGGGTGAAAAAAAAATCACTCGGAGACACAAGACACATAACTTTACGTATTGACCTAGAGGCTTTTCAAATCGATCTTGTCTCTTTGGCGTGGCATTCTAATTACGAAACTGTAAATATCGATGATAGAAGCGCTAGCTTGAACCATAATATCAATCTCCTAATCGATTTTCATGCACCAATTCTAAAATTTTTTCCAAAAAAAAAAAATAGCCCTATGTACCTTGGATTGATAATATCAAGCAACCTACGCGATAAAGATTAAGAATTGAAGGGTCCTGGGGTAAAATCACTTCATAGAACGTTATAGGCAAAAACGAATTTGTTGGTTTTTACCCGGCATACCGAAATTTTATCGCTATTTTTACCGGCTTTGAAGTGATTCTACCGTAAATATGAATGCACGTGATGTACTCATTGCAAGTTACATAATGGAATTGCTACTCGAATGCCATACAAACTGGCGTTATGAGGTTCTAACCCTGGACTCCTTCAATTGTTAACTTGAATGCACCGATAAAGGATGTGAATGAATGATGAACAAGTGATTGCCAGAAAAAAGTTAATCGAGCACAGATCTTACCAAACGCCCTGTTCGAGACCCTAGTAGACTGACTGCTGTTAAGATTACAGAGCTGAACACTTCACTTTTTGTACGATATCGAAACGAAACGGAAACTACACATATTGTTCTAAATGTGCCCGTCCGTGTACCACTGAGTTCTGACTGATGGGAACGATCTCTGGTGTATGCTTGACAAATGCGGACGGAAAATATACAGTGTGTACCAAGAAAAGGGGTCGATGATGCACTAGTAAAACTAGATTATAATACTTATAAAAACCGACTAACCGGCGTAATTAAAGGAGCTAAAAGACAGTATTATCAAAACTTGATAACAGATAGTAGTGATTCACTTGGAAATTTATGGAAATATATAAAAAATATCTGTAATGAAGAAATAAAATCTATGAAATTGAGTAATAGTTCAATAACAGACAATAAAGAGATTATGTCAGACCATCTCATCAATTATTAATCGTAGCAGAAAAAGTTAATTAAACAAATTATTCGGTCTAAAAATCACCCATATAAATCATTGTCATATAGAAGGAATTTTTGATAATCATCGATAAAATGTGTTGTATTTGTCAAGATTACATCATGAAAGAAATAATCATCGAAACGGTTATTTCCTTTCATATTGAAGTTTACTTTTGAATCAACATTTTGTTGTTGTTTTCTTTCATACCCTACCGCAGCCCATTCAATTCAACCTACGTGTACTTGGTACTTTAATTACTCCCGCATTTTAGTTATTAGCAAGATAACTATGCAACAATACGATGTTCGGCAGAAAATTTGCTGAGGTCTCAGGATGCCGTCGCCGTAAAAAATTATAAAGATTTGGGTTAGGTTATCTTCGGATTGGTTATAGTGATCGAAGTTGACACGAATTATTAATATTCAGTGCTTATCATGGTTCTGGCCAAAGTTCCATGATGTGTCATTGCCGAAAGAGGAAAATATTATGACAGCTTGTCATTATTTATAAATCTACCAATGAGGAAGTGGAATACAAAAACGAAAACACTCATATACCTAATTGAGAGATGAAATACAAAATCGAGAACATGGTGGTTTCTATTATCAACACAAACATTTCAACCAATCAAAAAAAATATGTAAGTGGAATAATAGATAATAAAAAATTCACGTGCGATCCGAGATTTCTTAATTAGAGAATATTCGGCGAAGGCAAATATTTCCTAATCCTCAAATTATTAGTTTTTCAGCCATAATGAATTGAAACAAAAATTAATGAAAAAATCTGTAAAATAAAACAAAATTTCAAAAAAGAATAATAATGATCAAAGTAACAAAAATAATATTTTATTAAAATATATCAAAAGGACAAGAAAGTAATTTTAAAAAAACCTCTTGAATGGAAGAATCAAATATTCCCCCTCTTGTAGTATACAATAGCCAAATAAATTGTACAAAAATAATCGCATATTCCTAAGCTGATCTGACGTAATGTTTGGACGAATTATTGGATTATTTTTTCTCTCATTTCATCTGAGTCAATGTCCCTTTTAAATTCATAAGTATGAATGACTTATTTGAAGATCCCCAAAGATAAAATCACTGGCTGATTGGGCGATCTAGGTGGCCGTAGTAGTAGAAGAAACAGGAAACGTTTCTTTCAGAAATTGAATTTCTAAAATACCGGATATTATTTTTATTTTGGTTGGGCGATACAACCCACAGTAAATGCAAGAACATTAAAATTCAGAATAAACATGGCTCACAGGAAGAACTACAAATTGAGGCAGTAGCCAACAATATTATACATCAATGTTTGTTCATGTTTCGAAATAATCGATTTCTTGGAATCTAAACGATGTCAGCTGCAATTTCTGATACAAGTAATAAAAACACGCATTTTTCACCATAATATGGATGATTTACTCACCGTTTTGTTTAAAATTATCAGTCAGATTCAAAAGTAGGCCGTCAGATTTCTGCGATATGATGTTGTCAGTGGTGGCGCCATTCGAAATGGAGAAAGGGTTGTTGACGTTATCAAGGCTTGCGTCCATAGTAACAGGATTTAAATTGCGGTTCGCCCAGTGGGCTTCCGCAGCTACTTTCGATGGTTCTCGAAGAAACACAACTATCACCGAAATATTATCCGAAGACCCTAGTTCTTTTGCCAGGCGGACCAAGTGCTGGCTGACTCTGTCAGTATCGTCTGCAAAAAAAAAGAAAAATTATATTCGATCGTCCTGTGGGAAGTCTTTCAATTACGAAAATCAAATGTTCTATTTGAAAATTAACAAATGCAAGAATTACTATCTTCATATGGCGGTGCTAGGTACTCTTTTTCATCTGGACTTATGTTACGTAGATGGAGGAGACAATCACAATTATAGTTTCTAATTCATAATAATTTCAATTTTCATTTTTATTTATAGTTGAAAAGCTTTGTCGAAAAGTTGAAAAACTTCTGACATTAAATATTCTGACTTTGACTAAACTGTTTAATTTTTCTCCTGCATATTGCGATTGCAAAAAGTAAGTTGGTAAAACTAGAAGGGCCATGAAAACTAGGATCAAAGAGCAAATATCTCATATTAGATATTTGAGATCAGAAAAATCGAATAAACGTTCACCGATTTCATGAAACAAGTTTAAGATTATTTAGGCGAGTACAAGGTCAAAGACTACTAGATGTATTCGAGAGTCTGGAAATAGGGAAATGCCAGGGTAGGTTAAATGCGGATAAGGGCCCTAGTTTATATAACAATTATTTATTTAATGTTAATAATACAACATCAAAATATAATACTTAGAAATAAATTTCTCATGAAAACATGATCATGTGAAATAAATTATGAAATAATCTTATGTCAAAATATATGATGAATATCCATAATATATACATACAAAGAAAGGAAAAAAATAGCAAAATGAACTTAAATGGATGCCTAAATAACAACCATAACAAAAAACTAAGCAAGTTTAAAATGACAAAATTATTTCACTTAAAAATAATTTTCCAATTATTCAGAATTCTCAATCAACTAAAATTTGATTTTATTTTTAAATTCCCAAAAACTAGTTAAAAAAAAAAACTGGCGAATTATTATAAATCTTTTTACCTATATAAATGGCAGGTTGTTGCATCAAAGTTGTAGAGAACTTTTCAATTGATATCCAACCCTCCATTTATTCTTTGTTTCATATTTATATTGTTTATGATTATCAACTTGTACATTTTTTCTTATTTAAGCTGTCGATGCTTTATAAAATAATTGATTGACATAAAATTTAATATTGTTCACAGAGAATTTTAGAAGAATAATCAAAGGGTTTTTTGAAAATAATTTTCAAGGTATACTTTTGAATTTAAGTAAGCGGTTTTAAAACTTGTTTATATATGCCTCCCCAGCTAAAAACTAATAATTTTTACGACTGACAATGTTTCTCAACAATCTACACTTTTTAAAGTGATTCCCTCTGTTTTTTTATCAATTCAGTAATTTGTTTATGCCAGTTGAGGTTGGAATCTAAGTAAACTTCTAGATACTTTATAACAACTTTGGAAATATGTTCGCTACAGTTACACAGTTCTTCATTTTTTAGACAAGAAATAGTTTGGATATTCAATTTTTCAATTTTTTTTGGTTGTATATTCTCATGCAACGTAAATGTCACAAAATCAAACTGAATATTTGAGATACTGTTTCCTCCCAGGTATTTTCACTACCTATATAAACTGTATCATCCGCATAAGAAAACAACTTTCCTTCAATTTTCGTGTTTAATAGACCATTGATATAAATCAAAAATAAAATGTGAATTGAATATTTCTGAAATCACATTGGCAATGTCGCTAAATTAAAATCGCCTTTCCGTCAATTCCATTATTACCAACCTGACAACATAAATGACAGATATTCAATAAACAAAACAGCATGAATTTGTTGATTTTGTATTTGCTTGAAAAAGCTACAAATTGTAGATAAAAAACTGTTTTCAATGAAAAAAAAAGTGTAAAACTGGTGTGTATATTGTGCTGGTGAAAATAAGGAGTCATTTGAGTGTGTTTTTCGAAGAAGAAACGTGTACCAGAAAATGCCAATTTTCATTCAAAAAAAGGACCTTATCTCCGAAATTACTTGAGACCGTCAAAAATTTCATTCGGATTTTTTGTTCAGGAGGTCAAACTACGTAAGTCTCAAAAAATTTTTTTTGTAGCTTGTAGCGCCCGGTTAACGGAATTTTACCTACTGCTCACCCTGTCTCCAATTCGAATATTATATCTTCACTCATCACGAAACATGCACTGTTTCCAAATTCGGGCCCAATATCTGGAACTATGTGCGTTTTCTGAATGAAACTGAGTCTGGCTAATTGGTATTACCCCAAGCCAAAAATTGCAATCACACATACACAAACACACATTTTGTAGGCATTCGACATAAGTAACACAATTAATTTCATCATAGCAGATCAGAAAATAGCAAATAGGTCTCCCTAAGCTTCTCTCAAATGCAAAATTTCATAAATATACTAGACTGTAACTTTTTTCCACATTATCTATGATACAAAGTAGAAATTAAGAGGAATAAGGTAAAAACTTACGTGATAACAGGAATGAATTCTGAAATCTGAAACGTCACTCACTAGCCTGTCAGTGTTTGCTGGTTTTCAATGAGTTTTCGAGGACTTGTGAAAGAAGAGTTATATGAAATTTTGACGACGATTACTTCTGCCTTCACGGTAAATTTGTAACGAAAATGAGATGCACACGACACAGGTGATTTATTAATTGATAGCTAACTGACAGGAAGATGTTTGAGAGTTGTACAAGGTGTTTTAAACTCAAACAATTGAGATATTCGTTCACAATTTGGCATTCCATTCATCATAAAACATGTATCAATAAACCGAAGTCGAAATAAGAAAACCGTATGGAAAAAAAACGAAAAAACCAAGTAAATTGTTTGATCAAAACAAATTTACATAATCATTATGCACAATTAAAAGCAGCTTGTTAGGAAATTGTATAATTTTTTTAAAGTGTTTGTAACATTATCATAATTATTTATATAGAACTGATTTATAACCAATTATGGTGCTAGTAACACTTACTAAGGTCTGACTTGTATATTTTTTTGTTTTAGGTAGGTACTGGAAACTAGAATATCCATCACTTTAATGACTGACTATTTTAACGGTAAAAGAATGAATCATATTAATTTGATGATACACCAGTTAACACAGTCAAGGTTATGTCACATATATTCTTTAAGTCCACTTTATTTAGATTCGTCAAAATATTCCAGTACATTGTGTTCTGGACAAGCAAGACTGACTGTAATAGATCTCAGCACATATAATCAAAGCGTGATTATCGAATGAATAAGTTTTGCATTTTGTGCAAATTAAGACTTCGTGAACAGTTTATGCTCTGAATATAATACAAAATGACGTTATTCATTCCTTGACAAGGTTTTTTGAGTGCTTCAACTTATATAGTGTTGAAGAGCAAATGAATCGATTTGCTCCAATACGGTACTGCGTAGAGAACTGTATTCAATTTATTTTATCCTCTAGAATTTTAGATACACCAGAGAAACTTGTCTTAGAGAAGGGATTGAACTCCCAATATCATACCAACCCTTGAAATGGTCACAGCCTTAGAGGCTGACAGGCTGAAATAGCTGGTGATCACAGATGAGATCAAAAATGCACTAACACAGCATTATCAGGATTGAAGTAATTTAAATAAATACGAGAAAAGTGCAATAACATCTCTTCTATCAGATGATAATGCCGAGAACACAGGCGATTATGAAGACAAACTGACCCAAATGATCTGTAGCACTATACTCATAAAATAATAAATGAAAAAGAAACTTCTTCAGTGAAAAATTCACTTACACAAAATCTGAATGGCAACCTAACTTTATCCATATCACGATACCGAGAGGAATTTCATTTTGAAAATGCCATGAATCTAAATTCTCAAAATACATTTGCCGAGGTTTCTGCTAATTTAATTTAAAACCCTATTCTCCAAACCAAAGGTGTGTCTATTGATTGGAAAATAGATATTTTCTACAACCGCTTTCCAAAGTATCCTTTGACGCTTCCATATCTCAACGCAAAGTTGACGTTTTCCCAGAAATGTAATTTTGTGACAGCTTTTTCGCTCTAAAGCGAAAATATTGAAAACAAGCTTGATCTCCACAGCTTTTGTTGAAAACGAACCTATTTTTACATGGTGTAAACTATAGACAATAAATTCCTAGCCACCACGGCCGTGGGCCGTGGTGGCGGTGCTGGTAGAGCGTTCGCCTCTCAATCATAGGGTTGAGGGTTCAAATCCCCGCATGGTCATCGGTCTCGTGCATGGCCAGTTTTTCACGAGACTCTCGAAATTCGAGATTTCTCGTATCGTCTCGATTTCGAGACGAGATCGAGACGAGACTAATTTTTTTTTTTCGAGACGAGATCGAAAAATTATTTTGAGAATTTCTGGATCTCCAAAAAATATATGTGCTGCAATAACTCACAGCTCTAAATACGCCAGAAAAGAGAAAATAAAAAACTATGATAAGAAATAATTTTTAATTCATTTCGAACATAAGAGCTTAACAAACCAAAACAAAAAATTACAAAGATAACAAAGCAAATAAATAGGACGAAGGTAAAAATAAATATTTTCTTATTCTTAAAGAACTTAAACGTCTTAAACTATTAATAGTTATTTATGCAACAAGTGCAAAAAGTGAATGTTTATTGCACTCGACGTGAAATTGTCCAACTCGGCCTAACGGCCTCGTCGGACAATTTCACGTCGAGTGCAATAAACAATTTTTGCACGAGTTGCATACAACATTTTTTCTACGTTCATGCAAAAAGCAAAAAATTATTTATTGAGGTGCGGCACTAGGAAAATGAAAAGCGCAACTTGAATACTTTATTATTAATATCGATTTGCATTGAAACAGGAACTAATACGTTACGAAGTTAAACTCAAACTTTATTAATTGTCAGAATTAATTTTTGACTGACGTTTCTATAACCACAATTGCATTATAAAAATCAAAATCATAGTAGCCGTGAGCGCGTATGTTATCACTAGGTGTGGTCATAGTACAGACAAAGCGGATCGGATTTGATTATGGAGTTATTCTCGGGAAGGCATTGTTTGTTTAACTCTTGCTGCTAACAATAATACAAAATAATATAAAATATGTAACTGTTTGAAACCTATTGCCAATCTCACAGAATATCTGCTAAATATGTAGTAGGTTTAAACGTTTATGTTTGTCATGATGACGTTGAAGTAGAATGACAGATGAGTGCAATAAAAACTTTATTGCACTAGTGCAATAAAGAACTTCTTTTTCCACTGAATATAGTTCAATAAAGTTTTGCTTTTTGCATGAATGTAGAAAAAAACTATTAAACACGATTAACACGAAAATTGAATTTAAAAACTCAAAATTTAACAAAACATAAGAAAATAAATGAAATATACACAAAGTTTCCTAACAGATAACAAAATTGTTGTTTACACACTTGTAAATATATTTATGCACTAGCACACATAATAGTTATTTATGTATCAAGGGCGTAAAGTAGGCTTTTATGGCCTGCAGCGTGGATGATCACCGAAGGCCTTAAACGCATTTTACGCACGTGATACATACAAAATTTTATGCACTAGCGGTCTTATAGCGCGAATCACAAATACTGACTTGAATTGCAATGGTCTACACGTTTCATACGTTATGCATACAATAATTAAGGGTAACATAATATGAGGTATGTAAAACTATAGTATCTGAGTGCTATATTGGAGAATCTATTTCAAATAAATAGATCATCACCGAAAAAATTGCCAACGATTATCAACAAATGTTAGAAAGAGTATTGCTCTATTGAACTGAAATGATTCTAATTCGTGTTAGGAATTGCATGAAATGATCTGTGAGTATAGACAATTTGAGAATTTTGTCTACTTTACGGCCCGCCGGGCCACAATCGCCCACGGGCGGTAAAGTACCACTTCACGCCCGGCGAACCGGGCGGTAAAGTGTACTTTACCGCCCGCTAGTGCATAAACGCATTTTACGCACGTGATACATACAAAATTTTATGCACTAGCGGTTTTATAGCGCGAATCACAAATACTGACTTGAATTGCAATGGTCTACACGTTTCATACGTTATGCATACAATAATTAAGGGTAACATAATATGAGGAATGTGAAACTATAGTAGCTGAGTGCTATATTGGAGAATCTATTTCAAATAAATAGATCATCACCGAAAAAATTGCCAACGATTATGAACAAATGTTAGAAAGAGTATTGCTCTATTGAACTGAAATGATTCTAATTTGTGTTAGGAATTGCATGAAATGATGTGTGAGTATAGACAATTTGAGAATTTTGTCTACTTTACGGCGCGCCGGGCCATAATGCGCCCACGGGCGGTGAAGTGCCACAATACGCCCGGCGAACCGGGTACTTTACCGCCCGCTAGTGCATAAATAACTATTTTGTTACATAGCCAAGAATTCAAACACAGTAAAAGACGAGCCGATTCTCCCGTTAATCCAGCTTCGTTCTTTTCTAATGGTTAGTGTTGCTTTTGAAAACAGTCGACCGCAGGCACTGAAGTAGCTTGTATACTTAAAAAATCTCGAGCCATCTTTGATAAATTCGGATATATGGCCTCGTTTTATCTCCACCATTATAAAAAATCTTGATTCCCTTCAGCTCTCTTAGACAAACAATATTCATGTATTTCTTTTCTTTAGTTATGATCTCTGTTGCCACTGCTTTTTTAAACTTTGCAAATTAAAATCGTCGGTATTGTCATCAATATCATAGTCAGTGAAAGAATGCGGTGTTGAAGGAATATCGATATTGGAAGTAACAACATAATTTACATATTAAACTGCTTCATACAAGTTTTCGAATTTAGATATTGCTTGTTAAATCTCTTCCCCAATTCGTCAAGTTGAATGTCTCGGTCTTATGTCGTGGATCAAATATTAATGCAACATATCCAATTGGGTTTTGAGTAGTGTTTGACGACTTTATTCCTTGCTGCTTGAAGAGCTTTATCTTCTCAATACTACATTCTTCCCTTCACGAACGAAGAAACAATTTTAAACTTTCACCTTTCGTACATAGGTAAATTTTAAATGTATGGATAAAAGATTAAATTAAAACATCAAGGATTCGTTTAATTTTTATTTTTTTGAACAATATTGTTTATTTTTGTGCAGAAACTCGGCGGTTTTTAGTTATACGTGGCTTTTAGTTAATAGCATATAGCCTCTGTATTTTAAAGTAATTTTTTTTATAGAAAGAATTTAATACACTTTATTTTGGTGCAGCCTTGGCCTTGTGTTATAAGTTATAACCTAAACATAACAATTTTAAACACCATTCAGTTGTTGTTTTCGAAACTCTCGAAATTTCGAGAGTCTCGAATCGAGTTCGAGAAATTGTCTTCGAGAAAAACATCGAGACGGGAGTTTGTTTATTTCTCGTCTCGATGATCGAGACGAGACGAGAAAGTGCCTTCGAGACGAGATTTCTCGTCTCGATGAAACCCTATGCATGGCATAACACGTTAAAAAGTAAGGTCTTTCCTAGCTCACACAAGCCTGTCGAAGACTTCTGAGGGTTGTGCGTAGGGGTGCAATCGGTTGAAGAACAATTTAACCCAGTTTTTTCGACGATTTTTATGGGATACCTCTCGCAAAAAAATTAACAATCATAATCAACCATTTCAACAATTCAAAGGACACGGCTAACAGTAATTTGTGTTCTTCAATTAGTAGTTTTTTAAGCCATCATGTAAAAAATGATTCACCGCATATGATAATCAAGTCTTACGGATTCACTATCTGCTCTGATTATTTTTCATTCCCAGATGCACCGTTGATGTTTCCTTTCTCTTTATCTCTATCGATCTTAAGTGTTACCTCTTTCTAAGCCATTCTACTATCCGAGTTCTGCTTTTATATCTGTCAGACCATTCACCGGTATTTGCGAATAAATACCTTTCCAATTTTTATGAATGGAACGCTTGTATCGACTAGGCGTTCCCAAGATAATTTATTTCTTCCATTGTGGGAACGCATTTTTAAAAGTGCTCCTACATCTTTGCGATGTTTCATAACTACATAATACATGTTTCCGGTGATCTGACAACAATATTGAAAAGCATACTTATTTATGAAATTTGGAGAGAACCGGCGCTTGCACGACTAAAAATAATTTTTTTATCAGATCAAATTTTTGAAGGAAGTAATGTAGAAAATTTTGCCAAATTTAGCGATTTCAAATAACTTCCAGAGGTGGAGGAGTTTACATATGACGACAAAAAAGTCTTATGCGTAGCCAAGGTGCAAGAAAGTAAGCGTATCGAGGCATACCGGCAGCTTATGGCGGCCCAGCGCTGTGATTGGTTTGTCATATATTTATAGTCCAATTAACTCTAAAATAATTTATTTATCGAACTATAATACAATAACACAATACTCTAATTTACATAACAATCACGGAACTAGGTATTTATATTCGACTTTCACTTCACTGACTGTTCGTCTGTCCGCTGCATGGTTCTTTTTATATCCGACGTTGACTTCTCTGAATGCTCCAGAATTTTCCATCGAATCGCCCAAACTCATCGAACCGTCGAGATTCTTCTCGGTGCAAGCGCATCGACAGTCTCCCGCGGTTGGTCGCTAGCTATACGTGAGAGTTCAGGTCCGGCATCGCCCCCAGCTTCGCCACAGGTTAATATTGAGAAACCGCGCGTTTCCAGTACAGTTAATTAATTCAAAAATTATAAAATACTGATTTGAAAGATTTTTTTCTGTTCTGTTGTTAAAATATTTTTGATCAAAACTTGTGCAGTGACATTTCCAACTTCGTTGAAGATACAGTACCTGGTACTAAAGTTTCTTTTAAAGCTTACAACAATTTAAGTAACCATTCAGTCAATTATAAAGATTAAATTAGTAAATTGAAAAGTAGCGGTGTGTATAAGCTTGATTGTGCTGATTGCTCTGCCTCCTACATTGGTAGAACCTGTAGACCACTTCTCACTCGTATTAACGAACATTTGAAGAGACCAGATAAATCTATATTTGGTAATCATCTCAAATTTAATAAACACAATTTCAGCCCTAACAGAAATTCAAAAATTTTACACAAAATTGACAAGAAAAATTTTCTTAGATTGGATTTGTTCGAGGAACTGGAGATCCCCAAAGAACTCACCAAAAATCAGCTCTGTTTGAATACGCAAGTAAACCTTGACAGAGATTTCCTTCCCCTCCATCAGAGGATTAAATATAATTAATTTACGTTGGTAACACTTCCTATTAATATTTACTAGACCACTCTTCAAGTTGGTACTGGTATTTTCACTTTGACATTTTAGTTATTTAGGTAACACTTCCTAATTAATATTGACTAGACCACTCTTCGAGTTGGTACTGGTATTTTCACCTTGACATTTGACATCTGACTTGACACATTCTTTCTTTTATACATAACTTCGCTTCATTTTTTTAACAGGTGTATTCAGCTTCACGCATTTATTACAAATAAAGTATTTTGTGGATTTTTTAAATTTTAATTGAACTTTTATTATGAGGGAGCATCAAAATCTGTTATTACAAATAACGTAAAAAACAGTTCCTTTGAATTGTAGGGTCAAACTGGACCACAGTGAGGGTCAGAAACTGCAACCCTAAAATAGACGAGGATCTAAACTTCCGTTCACCCACATGAAGTTTAGTAAAAATTATACGATTAATAAGAATTTATTTGGAACATTCTCAACTTGCCGATGGAATCACAATATTTTTTTAACTAAATTCTTATAGTAACTATTCCAAATTACCCTCTACAGAGACACTTATGAAGTCAGAAACTAGGCTTATTACCTTAGAATGCTATTTTCAATGATACACAATTAAATCAAATACTAATAAATTATTTTACGTGAAATTTTTGTTTAAATTTAGTTTTTTTTAAGGCAAAAATACTATTTATTGAATTTTACAATTTCATAGTATACGCGGCAAGCATAATTATCGATTTTTTTTAATTTTAACTTATTTTTCAATTTTTTTAAAATTAAAAATTACTCTAAAATACTCGCGCGGTTTCTTCTAGGTGCTATCTTTCTTGCACCTATGGCTACGCATAAGACTTTTTTGTCGCATACATTTGTAAACTTTATTCACGTCTCGGAGTTATTAAAATTTGTCTGGCGATTTGCAGGTTTCATCAAAATTATTCAATAAATACGAGATTAAATCTTCAGATTGCCAATAGTATATTTTTTAGGAATTTTAATGAAATATTTTTGGAGGGATCTGGTAATACTTTATAACCGACAAAAAGTTTGTGTTTTTTATTTGTATTATATAAAAACTAAACTAAAAGATAAAAAAAAAAATCAAGTTGCCAAATATTTTGTAACTAAACACGTATCTTAGTTGTGTAACAACATTATTAATGATCGACAGCATTGCTTCATGCAAGGCATATCAACTAATACCAACCTAATACTGTAATTTGAGAATAAATCTCAGGTTGACTCTATCTACACAGACTTCTCGAAGGCTTTCTATAGAGAGATAGAGTCAATCGTGACTTCCTAGCATCTAAGATAATGCCTCTTGGTTTCAGTGGACCGTTCCTTATTTGGTTCAATAGCTTCCTGAATGGAAGAACACAATGTGTTAAAGTGGCTGGATGTATTTCACAAGTGATGAAGGTATCCTCTGAAGTGTCACAAGGGTCACATTCTGGACCAATGCTTTTCAACTTATTCATCAATGATATATCTCATTCAATCGGCAGTACTCAATTTCTGTTATTTGCTGATGACCTAAAATTATTCTGTCCTGTGAACTCGCTGATTGATGCATAACTTTTACAAGAAGATATAAATCATTTAGTAAACTGGTGTCAACTCAATAAGATGGACCTTTATGTGAAAAAGTTTTTGTCGTATCTTTTTTGCGAGGGAAACATTTATCAACTTTCCATATCAAGTCCTCGGTAACCAACTATCATGTGTCAATGAAATTAAGGATTTGGGCATAAAAATTGATACCAAACTCACTTTTGATCAACACATTAAGGAAATCACAACCAGAGCATATAAAATGTTGCGTTTTACCTTCAGGGTATGCAAAGACTTCAATTATAATACCTTGAAAATACTGTTAGATCTATTCTTGAATATGGTTCAATTGTACGGTCTCCACACTATGAATGTCATGTTCGACAAATTGAGGGAATTTAAGAAAAATTTTTGAGATGTTGCGCGTATAAAATGGTGCTAGCTGGAGAAGAATATGTATATGCAGAGCTAGAGCAACTGCTGAATATTCTATCACTTTCTTACAGAAGATGTGTCAGTGACATAGTATTCTTACAGAAAATAATCTCAGGCAAACATCAATTGCTCTAAACTAATTGAGACTATTGCACTGAAAACTACAGTCTATTAAACTCGCTCATCTGAAATTTTCAGTGTTTCATTACATACATCCAACTATGCTTATCACTCCCCTCTTAATAGAATCAAAATATCTTCCAACAGTTTTTCTCATAGCCTTGATTCATTCTGTATGAATGTATGTAATATTAGGAAGGTCTTAAAAGATGTTAGTGCTTAAGAATCTATATGTTTAGTGTTTTGTTATTTCACAGGTCATAAATGACTCATTCGAAACTGGAATTTTTCCGACATTTCTGAAAACCTCTGTTATAATTCCTCTTCATAAAGGAGGTGACAGAGAAGATCCCTCCAACTTCAGACCGATATTTTTAATTCCCACACTTGCAAAAATTATCGAAAAATTAGCGAAGAAAAGAATTATGGAATTTTTGACGATTAATAGAATACTGAGTTCAGAGCTGTTTGGTTTTCAGAATTCAAAAAGCACAAATGATGCCATCCACAGACTGATGTTAATGATTTATAAAAGCATAAATGGTAAAGAAGCTGTTACGGCGGTGCTGTGTGATCTTTCGAAAGCATTCGATTGTGTAGATCATGACATTTTGCTGCGGAAGCTTAATCGTTATGGATTCGGGGGTGTCACTCTGAACTGGTTCAGATCTTATCTCTCTGAACTGGTTCAGATCTTATCTCTCTGATAGAAAGCAGTGTGTAAAATTATCCACTACTTCTTGTACAATTGGAAGAAGGTGTGGAGTGCCCCAGGGCTCTGTACTGGGTCCTACACTTTTTCTATTGTATATAAATGACATTACAATTCTACCAATTTCGGGAAATTTAACGTTATTTGCAGATGATACAACCATATTATGGCACCATAAAGATAAAGAAAGACTCCACGAAATAATGTGTGATGACATGGTGTTAATCGAAGACTGGTGTGATTCTAATTTACTTTCACTGAATATCAACAAAACAAGTGCCATTTCTTTCAAAACTGTGATACCGGATGTGAATATAGGTGGTCAAATATTAGTAAATAAAGACACACCAAAATTTTTGGGAATTTACTTGGACACGAATCTGACATTTGAAGAGCACATAAGAAACATGAATAAAAAATTGGCATCTGGTTGTTATGTTTTGAGGGTGGTTTCTAATGAGTTGGGATTTGCTACTGTAAAATCAGTTTATTACGCACTTGAGGAATCCCATTTGCGTTATGGTATATCATTTTGGGGAGTTTGTAACAACCAATTGTTTCAGTCAGTGTTTATACTACAGAAGCGAGCAATTAGATACCTGTGTAAAATAAAATTTAGGGACTCATGTAAACCACTCTTCATTGAACATGGGATCCTGACCCTTGTTTCAATTTTTATATTGGAAACGGTTTCATTAATCCACAAAAATAGATTAGATTACGAAGTAAATGATGTCCCCTATTATACTCGTCAAAACGAAAATAGTTTAAAGCTCCCCATTCCCATGACAAATCTAATAAAAGACTCTCTGATCTATAATGGGGTGAAGATGTATAACAAATTACCTTGTGAAATTAAGGAAAAAAGGTACAATATTTTCAGAAACCTGACAAAAAAACTACTTAGAGATAAGGCATATTATAGTTTAGCAGAGTATTATGACGATTCATTTTGATGTTTTCTATATATATATATATATATATATATATATATATATATATATATATTGTAGCTCCCTGATGATGACAGTAACCACTGTCGAAATATGGAAATATAATGTTATAAGAGTACACCTGCGTTTTGCTGCTGTCCCAAATATTGTCAAGATTGTTTCTAACTAGTGTTTCACTGTTGTTTTTAATGAATTTTAATGTGTATGTGTTAGTATAGTAGAAGATTAGGTACAACTTAATTTTATCCTACTCAATTTTTATTATTCTTTATAAATTGTGTTATTCCGTGGAAATAAATAAATATATTTTTTAGAATTTTTTTGCAAATGTAATATGCTGCGCAAACGCTCTCCTAGACTCGCAATTCTGGATTCGCCAATTGACGAAATGAATTGTTTTCACAATTTCCACTTGCCAAAAGGACCTTCCCAAATTTCGTAGCCAGCTCTTGGACTATAAGCTCGCCATCCGTAAAGTGCACTAGTTCGATGAACCCAGAGGCGGCATCAGGCAGTCACTGTTCGCTGGTCCGCTGCAGACGGCGTGCAGGTGGCAGCTTGCGAAGCAGACCCTGGCAGACCGTCGATTCCGAGATATGGAATGGTGGTCTAATTTTTCACGCATACTCTCAATCAGTCGATAGACCATGAATAGACCATGAACGAAGTTTAATTATAGAATAGTCTTACGTAATGAAGAGAGTTTTCGAAACGGATTGGGTGAGCTGCAGAAATTGAAGGTCAGACATCGGTGCTTCCGATACTGCTGTCACCATCTCGCAAGTTTTCAAGGCCATGCACTTGGTTTTACGTTTTTTTTATTTGGAACTCTGTGTGGCCGGAATAACTTTCACATAACCATGTAGACTAAGGCACAGTTTTTCAAGTTCCAGAAACTCCAGATAACTAACTAATATATAGTTTAGATGGTGAACGACATTCTTTAAATGACGTTTGAAGGATCACATTCTAAACTATTAGTTAGTTATCTGGAGTTTCACTGGAACATGAAAAACTGGCCCTAAGTAGAAGATTAGTATACGTCTGCTATTATTAAGAAAAAAATCACGGGCTTGGCTTGAAATCAAGCCAAGCTCAACATAAATCGAGCGAAGCCCAACTAAATTATCATCAAACCAATCCATGCTTTTGATGAAAAAAAGCTTGACATTTTAGCTTTTTATTATCAAGCTCAAGTGTCATCATACCAAGCTTGAAGCTTCTTTTCAGCCTACTCAAAATTTCAACCTACACTGAAAACGACACTAAAGTAAACACGATGAAATTTCCACAGATTTACTGTCTACGCGACATGTTTTGATACACTGTATCTTTTTCAAGCGAATGTAATACATTAAATTATCCTATGTTGAACATTACTTACATACCCTTCTTATCAATTGAGGTAATTAGGACCTACCTATAAAAACAAAAATTGACAATACAATGTAGGTACCTGTAAATCTCAAAACATATCTACTACTTAATTAGTTGAAAAGGTTTAACAAACTATTAAGGTCTAATTGATCATTTAGTAAACAATTCGAATTTTTCAATTTATTAATTTCCAAGAATTCTAAATAATTAAGTCTAATACCCTTATTTTCAACAAGAAGGATTTCAAAGTTTTCATCGAAGTCATGGTCTTCTTCCAAAATATGATTGGCATATGTTGAATGTGTTTTATTCTTTACATAATTCATACGGCGTTCACGTACGCGGCTTTTGAATGGTCTACCAGTCTGGCCTACATATACTTTGGAACAAGATTCACAATTCAATTTATAAACTCCTGATATTTCAGATTTTTGTATTTTATCTTTATTATTTTTGATAAACCTTCCCAAGGTATTATCTGTTCTGAATGCTACTCTCAAATTTTGTTTTTTCAAAATTGACGCTATTTTTCCTGAAACAGGTCCTGAATAAGTTAAAGTTCAGTAATTATTGTAAAGGTTACTCATAGTGGGGGTACACCTCTTGGATAGCCTTTCTTTTAACTGCTATCTGTTTTCTGATATTTAATTCTTTGCAGAAATTTTCTTCAGAAAGAGGAATATTCACTAATCTATGTATCTTACTATATGGTATGCTGATATTTTAAGTATACAGGGTGTTTCATAATAAATGCGCAGGACTTCAGGATGTGATAGCTCGTCCAAAAATATGAAAAAAGTTTCTATTAACTTACCCTCTAAAATGCACCATTTTCGAGATACAGGGTGTTGAAATTAAAAAAAAAAATAATCGTTTTTTGCGAATATCCCTGGAACCGTTTATCGCACAGAAAACATATTTCGTAGGTAGTGGGTGTTTTTTTCTCCAACTTCTACGCCACTGGAAAAAGTACAGTTTTGAGCCTCCTATATGAACCGCCAATGTTTTCTACACAAAAAAGGTATTCTGGTATTCTTGGTCATAAGCTCTAAAGTTGACCGTTTTCAAGAAAAATCACCATTCATGTTGTTTAAATAATGTTTTTTCCTCGAAAAATTACTGCGTGCATTGAAGCTAACGGCGGACATTTTCAACAATTCAACTGAGTATGATTATCATTGTTTTTTTTTTATTTTGCAATTAAGAAGTCAACGTTTGGTTTTGTAACTTGTTCTAACTTTTAAATAAATTTTGTATAATTAGGAAAAAATTATTTAAAAAAATTTACCATGTTTTTCAACATGAAAGTTGATTTTTCTTGAAAACGGTCAACTTTAGAGCTTATGACCAAGGGTACCTTTTTTATGTAGAAAACATTGGCGGTTCAAGTAGGTGGCTCAAAATCATACTTTTTCCAGTGGCGTAGCAGTTGGAGAAAAAAACACCCACTACCCCTTCAAAATCTTCACCAATTATGAATTTTAAAAAATGAAAAATACGCACAAAACATAGCTTATTATGAGTAGAAAATGCCTACGAAATCTGTTTTCTGTGCGATAAACGGTTCCAGAGATATTTGCAAAAAACGATTTTTTTTTTTTAATTTCAACACCCTGTATCTCGAAATTGGTGCATTTTAGAGGGTAAGTTGATAGAAACTTTTTTTAACGAGCTATCACATCCTGAAATCCTGCGCATTTATTATGAAACACCCTGTATTTCGTGTTTTGATCAAAGTTAATGATGCTCTGGAAAAGTGCATTTCAATGGAAGCCGACGTTGCAGGTATAGATAGTAAGTCTCTAAATATTTTTGACAATTTTGAGAAAAGGTTTTGATGGCGACGCCACCAATCCTATATCTTCCTATCCTTTAGCCCTCTGCATTTCCAAATTTTATCTGTTTCGTATCGCTGTCACCTGCCACCTGTAATTCTCCCATACCAAGAGTGCGGACTGCGCTAGTCCGCCACTGTCAAGAGAAAATGGTGGCCATGACATGTCCATCTACGTCACAAATGTTTTTTCATCTCTTTCTATTCGTGTCACCATTGTCTTATGGGGAATAAATTATCCTAGTCAGATAACGTTTAATCTCTTTGGAGTTGTACTACGAGTTGGTAGGTATATTAATGTCTTTATTATATTTGATTTGACAAATGAATCATGAAATCACCCATGCAACGATTAAAATTTTCCGCCAATCTGTATGCTGTTTTTTCAAATTAATAATCGTCCAAAACAAAAAATATAAGGGATATTATCCTGATCTAAAATTCGTTTCCAGTATTTTTTATGAAGTCACGATGCCGGCATAATAAAAAATAATGTATGATACAAGTGTACAAGGTGGCTTTAAATGACTTGCAACGTTAAACTTCTGAAACTCTTAAAACTCTTGGTTTTATTTGTTGGATTTTATAATTTTTCAAAACTGTATAAAGTAACTGATTCCGTCTTTGGTGGTTATTTCGTATGCGGTGAGTTTTGTCTTGAAACATGTTTCTGTCAAATATGTCTTCAAGAGGCTGATACTGACCCTGATTTAAAAAAAAAATTATCATTTAATTAAAAAAAATAATTCATGTAAAAAATGTTTGATTGAAGCAATTACGAAAATTGGAAATCCTTTATTTAGTGTAATGCCACAGCATATAAAATATTCGATATTCGGATAACGAAAATGTTTGACTTTTTCATTGGTTTCCAAAATTGAGAGAAAACCATTATGTGCGATTCCAGTCTGATGTGGTTTTCCATTTTGAGCTGTGAATGAATAGGTACAGTAAAAAACCACCATATTGTGTTAAGTAGTAAATATGTTCTCTGATCGTTCAGGTATTTTTATCCTTGATGTAAACAATTTGGTTGAGCTAATATTACATTCCTTAAATACACTGTGAAATAAGTGTAAACAAATTATCGACTTGATACCTACTATAAACTTTGTTAGTTATTGAGTCATACACCGTTACTATTTATATCATCGGATATTTATATAAAAAAACTGTTTAGATGTGTCAAAATGAGAAACTTTGTTACCTAGAATTATTGAAACTTTTAAGTTTGTGAAGCTGTATTCCTTCAAAATGAAACAATATAAGAAGTTTTGACAACACTCTATCCGCTGTTGCCCTTCCATTTCAATGAATCCCTAGTTTAGAAATAAATAGTTGAACAAATTTTCATAATACTGTTAGTCAAACCATTAATTTTCTTGAAAGGCGCATTTTTGATTAACTTTTTATTGAAATATTCAGGAGCTCGCCTATCAATGGCAATATCATCTTGTAAGTACAGAGACAACGTGACTAGAATTATCAAGAAATACTTTTTGGACAGTCGTGAGTGACAGATAAATTAATATCCATACCATATACGTAAATGAATTATATTGAAAAGTACATTCTGCAACGACAACGATGTTTCAGAAACTAGCGTATGTGCATCGCGGCTACCTATAAATTACATTCTGAAGCGTTCAATCAGAAGAAGTTGAATGAATAGGTATTCGCTTGGAATCAGTCGTAAGAGGAAATGAGAATATTAATGATATCTTTATTAACTCATTGGATATCACATTATGCCTCATTAGGTATTCGATAGATCGTTGTTAACGTGACTCTCCTATTGGAATGATTCGCGTTAGAAAAAACTTAGAAATGTCGCTATCATATTCTGAACCCAGCAGTTATAATCTTTGAAACAACTTAGGTAAGAAGTTCAGTACAGTTTATGACCGTAACGACAAATTCATTTTCCCAGTGACAAAAACAATGAGTTGAAGAAGTTGAACTATTGTTGGCCGTTAATAGTTACATTAAATAGTGTAACTGGTTTTTACTGTTTCCGATTCATGTTTGTAAAATGGGATGAAGGCAACCTTCTAATTCGTGTAAAAAAATACCTGCGAGTTATTGAATTTATTGGCCAATTTCAAATGGAAATACCCTTATAAAACATACATTTCCAAACCGATACGAAATATTTCTTTGTCATAAGGTAGATATTAAATAGTCCACCAAATTTCATAAATGAGTCTACATTTTCAGGGCCAACTATTTTTATTTTTCAAGGTCAATAATATAAAAAAGTACAACAGATTTTTTTTAATCTGACTAAAATTCCACATTTTTTAAATTTCATTTTCTTATATTTTTTTGGTTTGGATCAAATTTTGATGGTGATATTGCGAAACTTCCTGAATTCAGAGATGACTCAAAATGATGATGAACGTTCTGAAATTGAAGTAGATGGTTGATTCAACAGTATTTTTTTCAAATTTTGTTCCCCATTAACTCCATTGTTAATAAACGCCTTGCAACGTAATTTTGAAGTTAACCCTTTGAAGATGTCCGGAATCCAGTGGTGTAACCAGAATAACTAACTATTTTTTTATATTCTTGACCTTGACAAGTAAGAGTACTTGGACCTGAAACTTAAGACTCATTCATGAAAATAAATATGGTCTTCTAATAGACTTTTTGAGTGTCTACCTAATGAAATAAATAGCATTCCAGCTGGTTGAGAAATGCATGTCTATGCAAGAGGACAAAATATTTCACTACTGTTTGAACTATCCATATTTATTTTTTAACCTCATTAATTTACCCATTAAAAATATGTCAGGTATTTTTTCACAGCTTTCTAGTATCATACACAATATTATTTTCCCAGTCAGTACTTTGCCAACGAACTGCATCGAATACAGAAACGGAAGAAAATTGGCATATGCGATTCTCAATGCATTTGGTTGAAACTTCAAATAGCCAGTCGACCAGTACAAAATATAACAAATACTCGCGATGGAGATTCAGGTATTCAACTAGACCAACCAGAATCAATTCCGGAAGAAGCAAATATCCTTAATTTGATTTCATTTGCCTACCAAATGTAGTGACAGATTTGAGACGAAGTACCCACTATTTATTAAATGGTACCAAAAAAATTGTGTAAACAGTATAAAAGATTTTTTGGCATTTGAATCAAATATACAGTGCGACGCTAAATTATGGAACAAATTCATTATTTCTGAATATAAAGATATTTCGGAAAAATCCTCGGACAGGTCGATTTTCTTTTCCGATAGGCCAATTTTTGAACCCCACCCAAAATATACAGGGTTATCCGCAATTGAGTAAAAATGACTTTGGTGATATTTTTAAATGGACACCAGGTATATTTGCTTAGGGATCGTCATTACGAATCCAGTGATACCAAGTTTGATGAGATTATGTCAAACGGCTGCGGAGATATGGCCAAAAAACTTCCTCGTATGTCTAATGAGTATGACTGCGAGACTCCACACGATTCAGAAGGTTAAAAGTCTCTGTCGCACTCATTGGGTATATGGAGAAGTTTTTTGGCCATATCTCCGCAGCCGTTTGACATAATCCCATCAAACTTGGTATCACTGGATTTGTAATGACAATCCCTAACCAAATATGGACAAATATACTGGGTGTCCCATTTAAAAATATCACCGAAGTCGCTTTTCCTCAAATGCGGATAACCCTATATATTTTGGGTGAGGTTCAAAAATTGGCCCATCGGAAAAGAAAATCGACCTGTCCGAGGATTTTTCCGATATATCTTTATATTCAGAAATAATGAATTTGTTCCATAATTTAGCGTCGCATTGTATTGGTAAAGACTATTCAAGGCCAGGTAGCCGAGTGGTTACAACGCCGCTACTTCAATCACTTTGGCTGCCAGTCGAAGGTTCAAACCCTAGCGACTGCAGGCATTATTCTGATAGCCCGAGAAAGTCCTAGGAATCGCACTTAATAAGGTAAGACCTCGTTGATCCTTGGCTCCTTGGGACGACAGATGATTAATGAAAAAAAAGTTATTTTTTAAATTTCTATGTAAAAGTCAAAAGTGGATAAGTACATTTTTAAACTAACTTCGTACTTTATGAAGAAATTGCAAAATTCGCGAATAAGACCAGATGTGAAGTGTTTTTGATGGCGACAATCGTTACAATTTTAATGTTTGTGTTATTTTCATAGAATAAATATTCGTCTTGCAACTGGGAAACAACTGAAAAACTCATTTGGATATTTTCCAAAATCGAATCGGTTCATAACAAAATAAAATTGCGTCGTATTCGAGAAAGCATTATTTTTCCTCATTAACGTTTTATATAAATACATATCTGTTTGTAGGTATTTGGTGAGTTCGAAATAAGGATGTCCATCATGGGGAATCGGTAATAGATTTATTTTTAATCAAATAGACAAAAATAATTTTATTTTCATTTACTTAATTTCGGAAAATAAGAACAGAACTGCAACAAAATGAGAAACACTATTTCACAGCAACTTTTTATAAGCTTCTTGTGATATCAATTTCACTGCCCGACGTTTCGTTATCGATCAACCATCATATATTGAACTTTTTTTAATAAATACAATTTTTTAAAGTATTTCAAATTCTGAATGGAATGATGTATCACTAATGACGGATTCACGACGTTATGTTTCTGATCATTTTCGGCTATCATCACGAATTTTTCAAGAGATTTTCAGTAGTAATTAATCCAATCAAACTTTTGATTTCCTTTAGCTCTAGGATACCCAAAAACTCACAGTCTTTTTTTTCAATTCAGACCCGCGTTCGAAAATGTAATGAAAAACAGAATGGAAAATACTTCAAATATCTGCATTCATTACAATAAGGCTGTATTTTTGTTAATGATTGTTGACAGACGAACGTCGAATAGCAAAATCGAGAAAGCTTATAAAAAGTTGATGTGAAGAAATGTCTCTTATTTTCTACATATTCAGATGATAACACCAGAAAAAAACATATTTTCCTAAATAACTTGATAATCCAATTAATTTTTTTTTCACCTACCTCGTATTAACATGTTTGTTTAATGTTCCTCATTGCAAATGAAATCATTAAATACCTATTAATGAACGATTTGTTATTAATGGACGATTTCGAGAAATCGTCCACTGATGACCCCTATTAATGGTCGATTTGTTATTAATGGTCGATTTCTCTATGAATGCATGATTCTTGCATAGGCAACCAAACATAAACGAACGATTTTATGGACGCCAAAATAGATATTGACGACAAATTTATGTTGCCAGATGTAGCGGAAACTGCTAAAGTAGCATCTTTCACTTCATTGCCAGAAAAAAATTAGAATTCCTTTATTTCAACGAGAGTGAGGTAGACGGAAAATTATTGTAAATTTCTCGATCATTATTCGCCTTCATTAATACAACTATTTGATTAAATAACTATTAAATAATACGATACTAATGATAATAATAATTTAATAATAATAATAATTTCTTTATTGCCATGAATTTCCTATGAAACATCAGCAACGTCATATACATTTAGTTTTGATAAAAACACTTATATAAATATATCCTTATTTATATATATATATATATATATATATATATATATATATATATATATATATATATATATATATATATATATATATATATATATATATATACACGCACATATAACAAATGCTTGGAATTAATATGCAAGAATACAAATACAGATACGAACATTTACAGAATACATTAATGAGACTGTATAAAAAATCACATGTAAATAAAATTAGCTAAAATTAGCCATACATTACATTTTACAGAAATTAAAAAATTCGTCCAGTGAATAAAAGGAATTAACAGTCAAATATTCCTTTAACGTTTTTTTGAAAATGATCATGGTATTGATTTTTTTTTAAATGAGGAGGCAAAGCATTATATATTTTTATACAATTATAGTACGGACCCTTCTCAAATAGACTTGTTTTATATAGTGGAATGCGTAAAAGTTTGCTTCCTCTTGTCACCATATTGTCTATTTGTTGATTATTTGTAGGAAATGTTTGCAAGTACTTTTTGGTAAAAATGGCAATGTTGTATATGTAGGCACAATGAACGGTCATAATTCTCAAGTTAATGAACCACTGTCTGCAAGATGTGTCATTTTTAAGGTTAAGCATAGTTCTTATGATTTTTTTCTGATAGATGAATATATCATTAGATGTTGGTGAATACCAGAAGATTACGCTGTAGTCAATCACAGAGTGTACATAAGCAAAATAAAACATTTTGATATTGTGAATACTTATTTGGTTCCTGAGGTATCTGATAAGACAACAAGCTGTCGACAATTTACATATTATTGCTTTTACCTGATCTATCATTACCCCTAAAAATTTGGAGGAGTTTGATTCATCCATTCGGGAGTAGAGAACATTAATTTGAAGTTGGTCTTCCATGACGTTTTTGAAAAACATGTAATTGGTTTTATACTGCCATTTAAATGGTATTTCTGTTCTTTGTCCAACTGTATGCAAAATGTTATTTATTGACATTTTCTACTGATTGATCGTTAGATAGAAAGTTGTTTAACAGAAATTATTGCCAAACATGAAGTGATTTTTTGATGTCATTGCAGTAATAAAAAATAATTTGTTGAGTCTCGGATCGTGAATACATTTCATTATTGTAGCAAAGATATATTATTAGTTCATCATTGGGTGTATAACCGTCAGATTACGATTTCTTGAAATAAATGTCGAAAATTCTGCACGTTCCTTTTTCACGGTTTTGGACGACTAACTTTCCGTTAGTATTCACGCATAAATCAGACACCATATCTCTGCAGCGATGGCTTCTAGACGATATATGCGCATTCCTTGGCACGACTCCACAAAATTTATTTATATCCCAAGTTCTCTGTCGTTTTGTGATTACTTTTACTTTTTTCTCCGAGCATGGGTGGTGTACAATTAATGAATGTTTATATAAATACACAACGAACAAAAAAAATGCTCGACACTAAGAAGCTGTGGCTTTTCACACTGAGAGAGAGAAAAAAAAGGCGAACATGAAAGCTCGGTTTCAGTCTCGAGTTGGCGACATAAATCCCGAAATTAACTTTTTGGCGAAACTTGACGTGAAATATACCCCCGTTTCGAAAAGAAAGTGTTATCTCGATTATGCTACAAGAACTGATCTGCATTCCCTAGGCAACGATGAAAAGTAAAAATGACTCTTTTTTAGATTATCTTTTACCTTTTTCAACAAATAATCCAGTCAAAATAGACATTTCAATTTCCCGTAATTCTTATAGAGCTTAAAATTGGTGCAGGTCTTAAGTACATTATTACAAATAAAATATCAAAGTTCTCCACCGCTCCATCATCTGCTAAAAAAATGTATTCAAGGTCAAAGGTCAAAAGCATCGGTTTTTGCATTTTTCTCGTAAACAGTAAATTTTATCGTAAGAGTAGGTCAGACAAAAGTAGATCATGCATAGTCTACAAAAATTGTTCTCTACTTTTTTTCTCACGAATCGCACCATTCCCGATATATCTCTATTCCAAAGGTTGATTAAGTCGTATTCTACATAATATGCACACATATCTGCATTACCTGTGAGGTAGTGTACTTGGTTCTTTTTTTTTCCAACTTCATTTCTCCAGTAGGTATACTCCATAATCCTTTGTGATTCAGTTTCATTAGACAACATTCTATTAACGAAAATGGTTCTATCGATAATGATTAAAGTTCCTTAAAGCGCCTAACCGAACATAGAAACAGCTTTGTGAACGGAAAAACAAATTCAACGTTTCATTTATTAAACGAAAACCATACTATCGACCACGATTTTCAGATCCCTCATGTTCCAAACAAGGGCACGAGGTTGAATTTTTGAGAAAGTATGGAAATTAATAAATGGAAAAATTCTCAGAACCTTCTTAATGACTTACTAGAACCATTGTTTATATAGAAGATAGTTAGCCAACCTTATGGGATTTATATTGGATTCAAATGGATGCGACATGTAGATGGCGACAGTGATCTCGCATCCAAGTCATGTCGTAACTTCAGTGATCTGGCCTCCAAGTCATGTCGTAACTTGATTGAAACATTGGTAAAGCATCAAAATCAGGGCTTTTTGAAGAAACCTGCATTAAAATGACATAAAATATTCATGTTTGTAACTAATCACGCTAGATGACACTAGCGTTTGGGTCCAATACCTTTTCCACAGGCATTGACTAACTATCTTACTTCTATTTAAACAATGCTAGAACTGAATAATTCACCCCTAGTTAATGTTTTCCTGGAAAGGCTAGATTGAATATAATCAGTAATAATATTGGAAAAAGGTATACATCTGAACCCTAATCAACTTATGATGAGTATTTAAGAGAACACAGCAAAGATGTAATTTAGATTATCTTCTCCACTTGAAAAAGGTGTTGTAAAGCGAAACGACTGTCGTGGTTTGGTAAACCTTTTTGGTGAAAATCATTTCATTTAGTTTCACTATAGATATTAACATGGATTTTCATCAAGTATCGGCTAGATCAATTAAAAAAAAAATATTGAGAGTTATCTACGGGAGATTTGTAACAAAATAAATAATACTTATTGATTTGTTTGATATGACACACAAGAATAGTACAGGCCATCTGAAGTAATTTAACGACTTCATATAGCTAATATTTTATGTAAAATTCTAGTAGAATAGAAGTAGGAATTTAGTTGGTTTTCTTCAGTTGCTAGATAACTTCCTTGAAAACGAAAAAAGGTAATTGCAAAAATGAATTTAGGAAAGAGAATCTAATAAATTTAAACTGGAATAACCGGTAAAAAGTCAGTTAACCCTGCGATGGTTCAACTTTTAAATTCATGCACTTGCTATTCACTTCAATAATTCTGAAATTATGGATGGAATGACTTTTTTCGAAAACATTCATACCTTTTTCGCGTTCACAGTTTATATGTAAAGAAATTATATATCGTATTATTGAACAAACAATTCCTGAAACTGTTTATTTGGTTATGGTCACTTCTATAGACCGAAAAAAATGTGGTATTAGTACTGAACAAAGACAAATCGATATATTTGATTTTACTTGTTTTGATAAATACATTTTATGTTTGCCATGTTCCATGCAAAAAGAGAACAGAAGGTCTTGCCGCTTCAAAGGTTGGTTAACCGAAAATATGACTGCATGATATTGGAATATTCTCATGAAAATATGACAGTCTATTAATAAGACATTAACAGCATTTTCATCATTATATTAACTGATATCTTTCATTGCGATTCTTGATATGATCGAGTATGTTATAATTGGAATAGTGATGAATAGAATCAAGGTAACCCAACACCAAACACATGTTTCGATCATCATGTGATCATCTTCAGAAAAAGGTAAAACAGTTTTAACTATGTTGATTTTATTGGAAATATGAACAGGATGTTCCTAAAGTCCGTTGTGGAATCATCTGCGACTGAAAGTTGAAATTTTAGTCGTTATTTTCCATCGTACAAGATATCCTCTCTTGGATTCATGTTGTAAAGAGAAACATTCTCAATTTTATAACTACTTTGAACTTATTTTACCTACTTCTTGAAGATGAAAACACCGCGATCAGAAACATTACGGAAATTCACAAATTTCAGACTTCAAGTTGGATCAATTTCATCGTATTTACTTTCCTAATAATAATGGTGCCAAATCTCAAATGAGACCAAGGACATTTAATTCAGTTTAATTTTCTCGACGAATAAGTTTCAAGGTAGCATCTACAATCTTAAAAAAATAATCAATTTTCCAACAATGATCGCGGATGTGGTCGAGTTTATTTTTATAAACTACTTCATAATGCATCGCTTGCCATATTTCATTGATTTTTTAAAATGAAAACAAAGAGCTTATGTAGTTACCATAATTTTGTATATGACAATAAACAAAATAGAATATTCCGCAACAAATCGTGTTTAGTTTCACGATCACAGCTTTTAAAAAATATATCGCTGTAGATCTCGAACTTTCGAGACACTAAAAAGTCAAATGAAGAAACTGAAGTAAAACTGGGTAGAATGATCATTATTATACAAATGATACAATTTTTTAAAAGTTTATTATATATTCGTTTTGGATGAATTTTTTAAAAGTATATTATGATACAAGTTTTATAAGACACCATTTTGTAGCACGCGTCGTTTGGAGTACGATGAGCGAAGCGAGGAGTGCTTCAAGAGAATAAGTGCGACAATGTAAAAAAATTTTGTTTTTACGAAACTCCAAGGATTTCGGAGAAAACCCCTCAAAAGCAGTGCTTGTGCGAGCAAGGGAGATCCGGGACCTACAGTTTAAATAAAAGTGGAATCCGAACCACTTCAGCTCAGTGACACACGACCGGGGATCGAACCCGGACCTTCTGGGTGGAAGCCAAACGCTCTAACACCTCGATCCCTTCGCTGTATGTGTCTTATAAAACGTGTTTCATATACTATTTCTTCTATTTGGCATTTTTTCGTAGTTTTTTATTGGAAAAAATTGGATTTAATATTAATAAATAATATCAGAAATATCGGGTTGGTAACATTTATAAAATATTTAATATGTTTTTGAATGCAAATATCGGTAAATTACCTTTGTTGAAATGACTGATGAAGAAAACTAAAGTTGCACCCCTCCTGAAATGAGTGTAAAGGCTCAAACGGCTGTGAAAGATTTGTTGCGCAAAAAATCTCTTTTAGTTTACGAAAAGGAATATCACAATTCCGAAGTATCCGATGCCTCACCACACTCTCACTGCAGTCGAAATAACTTTTCAAACAAGCAGACCACTGAGCATAATTTTGTAAACCCAGTCCAAACCACAGCAGCTAATTCAATTATAAACCCCCGAGAAACCAGTCATGTAACTATTAAAGTTTATAGTAACAAGGCAACAAATAACACCACAACATTCAAATGTTATTCTTCTTCTTTGTTTAATATCTGAAAATCCCATCCCTCTTGTCTGACGTTCATCTGACAATTGATGTTACCATTGTTACCAATCTCGAAAAAATTTAAAATGCGTATCGAAATAGAAGCTATTCCAAGACAACAAATAACACCACAGCATTCAAAGGTTATTCTTCTTCTTAGAAAAAATTTAAAATGCGTATCGAAATTTTATTCTAATCATCATGATCTTATTTTAGTAACATTTTCAGAAAATCGTCAAACTCCAACCTTTTGTTTCCAGTTTTAACGAATTGAATTACAATCAAAAGGATTACGGTATTGACAAGATTTATCTATTTATATGAACATTGTCTTACCATAAATTGTTATTTCCGTCAACCGATTGCACCCTTACGCGCAACCCTCGGAAGTCTTCGAGAGACTTGTGTGAGCTAGGGAAGACGCAGCCCTTGCTTTTTAACGTGTGATTCTGTAATACCACACTCTTTGGAAGACATTATTTGTTATTCGAATGGACAGATTTATGAGCCATAACGTAGACGTGATGAGTTCGTTTCTAAGAAAGATTAATTTCGAATTAGAGCATAAAATGAATGCATAATACCATAGACAGCAAAAATCGCATTCATTGACACCGTGTAGCTCGAAAACTTGTTATAGGATTGATCTGTGAATGCAACTATACCGGGTGTCAACGAATCTATTAGACAAGTCATAACTTCTAGACCATTAGGTGTATCAAAATGAGATTTGGTACAGGTAAATGGTATGTGAAGAGGGGAGTTTTCACATATTTTTCACTATCCGGCCACTCCCGGTTTCACCGGAAATGGCTCCGGTTGTAAATTTTTAAATGGAACACCCTGTATATTGTAACATTTTTGGATTTCTGAGACAATTCTAGATCAGAATGTGACATTTTCGAAAGTTTTTATGCCTACTTAATTTTTCGGAGTCACTTTTGAAATTACATCTAGGTGGCCATGATCGGAAGTAAACTAATCTAAGGACCTCAGGGGATATCAGAATATTACAATCGCGAAGTTTTAGTGACAAGTATGATAGATATGAATAAGACAAGTTGGCAAAATTACATTTTCGTGTCTAACTATTATTTTTCAAATGGCGACCATTTTTTGACAAGCACTTTCCGAAAAAAGGATATTTTGACGAATCTAACGATACTAATTTATTTGCGATTGGATCAACAAATTTAACAAAATTAACAATAATTTCAGCGATGCACTTACATTTTTTTCAATATCCTAATTTCTTAAAATTTTCACTGTAGTAAATTTTCAAAGTGCATTCCTCCTTGTTGAAGACACATTTCAGCTCGTTCAATTATTTCTCTCAACACGTTTCAGAAAGTTAATCTCAGTCTCCTCATTTATGATAAACCTCTGTTCTGCCTCTCGATTCCCCTCTTGCCTAAAACGATTCTCAACATACGGAAAATACTGATGGGATGGATGTTGCCGATTGGGATATCTCTGAGCATACAACTCAGCAGCATTCCTTGAATTTCTGTGACATTCTCCAAACAATAACAACATATCCACTTTTTCACTTCGAGTATAAATTATTTTGACGGACAATTCAACTAAAATTCAACGAAAATCAAAAAAAAATTACCTTCTGCTCTTAAAGCTTATGTCACTGTCATAACCTAAGTGAGTGTTTTGTTCTCCAAAGAAGACTTGATCGAAATAACTGCAAAATATTATGCATCATGCCTATCCTCGGCACACTTGACAAAAGTAAATAAATTATTATGAAGTATTTTCCTCACCTAATATTTAATTTATGTTCTTATTTGTAATCCAATCGCAAATAAATTAGTATCGTTAGATTCGTCAAAATATCCTTTTTTTCGGAAAGTGCTTGTCAAAAAATGGTCGCCATTTGAAAAATAATAGACACGAAAATGTAATTTTGCCAACTTGTCTTATTCATATCTATCATACTAGTCACTAAAGCTTCGCGATTGTAATATTCTAATATCACCTGAAGTCCTTAGATTAGTTTACTTTCGATCATGGCCACCTAGATGTAATTTCAAAAGTGACTCCGAAAAAATTAAGTAGGCATAAAAACTTTCGAAAATGTCACATTCTGATCTAGAATTGTCTCAGAAATCCAAAAATGTTACAATATACAGGGTGTTCCATTTAAAAATTTAGAACCGGAGCCATTTCCGGTGAAACCGGAAGTGACCGGAAAGTGAAAAATATGTGAAAACTCTCCTCTTCACATACCATTTACCTATACCAAATCTCATTTTGATACACCTAACGGTCTAGAAGTTATGACTTGTCTTATAGATTCGTTGACACCCGGTATAATGAGAAAGCCAGGATCTACATTCAAAATTTCAGAAAAATTAGCCTTAAGTCATTTTTACATGGAGAATGTGCGGGGTCCTTTCAAAGCACCACTGACACACGGTTAAATTGATAATTAATGGTATTTGTTTAAATGTATTAGTTATTTAAGTATCAGTCATCAGAATCATTAGAATAGTACTTGAAAAATATTTCAATTCCATAATCCGTTTTGCAACCAATCAATCACTATAGAGTTTCATTTCGAACGATTCGATTAGTAGGAACCCAAAGCTTGCATCGGCACAAATTAAATAGTGTGGAATCCAACTCCTAAATTGAAAAGAGGAACGTCGATCAGTCACGAACTGAAACGAAAATTTGGCATTTAGCGTGCAGGCACGTTAATTAAATAAAATTTACATCCGATAAAATTGCTAATTCGAACAGAGGCCCGCACGGCAATCGAACTGGAATTACAAATCACGGATTCGCGAAATGTCCCACGGCGCTGTGATCTAATAAACGCAGATTATTGCAGAGAAAGTCTAAAGCTCATTAACGGGAACCTCTGCGATTCGTGTAGCGTCCACATTAACCAAATACGGCAAATTTCAGAAAACATCTAGGCAATTTACTTGCGAGGGGGCGTTAATGATGCCAGATTAGGATTGGATGTGAATTTACCTTTTTGGAAATCCCATTAGAAAAAGTAACCTACAAATTGGTTCTTACAAACGTGAGTCAACACGATGTATTATTTGTCTGGAGGGGGGTGGTAGATTAGATTATATTAGTTTGGGTCTTTCGTGCTACAAGCCTCTACATCGCGACCTTTTAAGATCTATTGTGTGTGCCCTCGAAATCGTTTAGAGTTCTTTCTCCAGCCCTGTCTTCGTTACGAGACTCCATAGACTAGTTTTTGAAACTCCCATGTATCTGGGAGTTCTTGGTTTCTCTTCTCCCAGCGCCAGCGTTAGAAACCTTAGCCTTGACAGGCCCTCGCAGTGGCATAGTATGTGTACTGATGTTTCATCTTCTACCTGACAGAACCTGCATACCATTTCTTCTGCCAGACCGATTGCACTCAAATGTTTGTTTGTTGTTATTCTAGTTGTGTTCCTCTTCTGGCTTAGACCGATTGCACTCAAATGTTTGTTTGTTGTTATTCTAGTTGTGTTCCTCTTCTGGCTTAGCAGATATTCTGTGAATGTTGGCTGCGGTTCTTTGATAAACTATTTGGCCTGTCTCATTCGTGGTGAATTGTTCCACCATTCTTGAGACTACTGTTGGATCCATGGCTTGGAACCGCAAGACGGTTCTGAGCCATATGGTTAAACTCAGAAAAAGATCCTCTATCATAATTTACTATAAAAAATTGGTGTACTAATGAATATACTGGAGTTTTATCTAGACACCAAACTGTTATTTTAACACCTCGGCACGTGTTTCAATCACCAAGTGATCATCTTCAGGGAGAAAATTAAACTGATGAAAAACTGATTACTCTTCCTCCTGATCACTTGGTGATTGAAACACGCGTTGAGGTGTGAACAGTTTGGTGTAGGGATAAAACTCCATTATATTAATTTATAAAAAATATGGCAACTATTTAGAAGAAAATAAAATTGGCATGTTAGCCATTGATGGGAGACAAAATATGGGTAATTGAAATCATTCATTGAATTGCTTTCAATGAACCATCCGAAAATTGTAGAAGTTGTTTTATGTTTTTTTCTCAAAATAAGAAAGTTACAGGGTCGCGATCATCTGGCTGAATGACTCGGTTTGGCCGATATAGGCCTTCAGTACCTACATATAAATAATCGATTTTGCTGACATTTGTTACCGAAAAATGAACAAAATAAACAACATATCAATTTTTGTCTGTCATCGCCAAAATGATTGAGCAGCTTCAATACCAAGCCTGTGAAAAAAGGACAATCACGAATTCGCGCGTATTGTCAATCTATCATCATCAGTCAAAAAGAAATGTGAGGCTCTAGCTGAAATTCACATATTTCTGAAGCATTTGATCGAGTTCGATATAGTCACGTGCATGAAGGAAAAAAATTATAATAAAATGATAACAAGTTTAATCAAACGAACGATAATTTTGTACCGTATAATAGTATATTATGCAACGACCATGTAATGATGGTTATTAATATACGAGTATTAACCGGGATACGAAACGAGTTTCGTGCACTTCTATTTTCATAATCTTTTTGAGGAATTGAAATCACTAGAGCATCCAGGCACGTTGCAAAAAAAATTCAAATTGCAGTTGTGCCAAAACTAATGATCCGACAGCGCCTGTTTTGTGCACACATCAAGTACATGATTCAATACTTCTTGAAAAATGGCTTAGTTAAGAATTTAAAAAATAAATCGCAAAATTTTATGTTTTTTTCCGATTTTTCTCCGTTACTAATGAGCCGATCGTATCGGAAAATATTCCATTTTGTTCGTATTTCAATTCTCTTCTTTTCATTGAATCAATACTGAAAAACATGTTTTTTTGTATTCAAATGTTTATAACAAGTTCATAAATGACAGAATATAACTAAGGACTGTCTTTCATGTGATGGCATATTCGGTTTTCTACTAGTGATTTTGTTATGATAAAATTCTCCATTGATTTGCCTATGAATTTTTCAATGTATTTTGACACGAAAGAACTTAATTTTTGATAAACATTTCAAATGATAATTAGCTCCCTACCATGGTCTTTTTCCTAGATATTTGAAGCAGTAAAATTTGGTTTTGGAAGTTGGTAAGTTTAGTTTTAGATTATTTTCTAGTTTATTGTAACAACTTAGGAAGATATCTTCAACATGTAGTGTTGACAGTTGAGGCCAAGCTGTGGTAGTTCAGTAAACGTTTGTATTTATCCTTTACTCACGTTAAAAGGAATACTCAAAAATGTGTTAAAACCGAACCTTGTGGCAGTAGGAATATTTATTGTCGTCAAAATGGTGTTGAATAAATACTTAATATTCGAGTTAACATCCTATACAACGTTAGCAACTTATCAATGAAGTGAATGCATGCGTGAGTGGGTGAAACAACGACATATTCATATTCAGTTTCAATATTTATGCACACACCTAACAGAATAACTAAAATAAATCCTAATATTTTTACGAATTGTTGATTCGTATCGATTTGTATTCTTTCTGTATAATATTCAACAACCACATGAAAACTCGTATTCTTATGATTTGATAATTGATGATAATTTCAGAACTGACAGTTTTTTGTAGACCCAAAAACACGCTCAAATTCCCTTTCAAATCATATAGTTTAGTAATCAGTATATGAACAGTCAGAACAGCAAAATTGCTGGCTGCCTGTCAATGAGTATATAATCATCTAACTTTAGATTCATTGGTTAGTTTCGAATTAAGTCTCATCTAGTTACTGTAATATATTGTCTTTGTCTTTCGGTAATAATTTCGAGAGCTTCCTGATCAGTTGGAAACTACGAAACAGCTATCGAAGGATGTTGGATCTCTCGGAATCAAATTGAATAATACTATTCTTTCTTCTTTCACACGAATCAACATTTCGTCTACAGTTGATGCTTTTATGGAAAATGATGCGACTATCAGTGTTCTAGACTCTTGACCTATATATGTTTGCGACACTCCATACAAGGAATTTTATAAATAACGTTCGATTTTTTAAATTTTGAATTGGGAGTTGTTACGTCACTGTATAATTTTGATATTGTAGTGATATTCTTTCTGGACAATTTGATGTTGTCAGTCTGAAATACGTTCATTAATTTTGAAATATATGGAAAATATCTATTGACTGGTCTCTATCATATTGTTGGTCTACATCTCAAGATGGTATTAGAGGAGTTGCAGTGTAGATCATTTCACAATACAGTAAATTATTTTGCATAAGAGTTCTCAATACGAATTTTCCGTAACGCATGCAAACTCTATTTTAGTGAACTTGGATGAGTAATTCTTCCAATTCTGTTTCATTTTACACCATTTCATTTTCCGTATTTACCTGTATATGAATATTATACACACACACATCATGAGTGCGCAATTTTGATAGTGTCTGTTTGAAATACGTTCATTAATTTTGAAGTCGGTTTCTGAATATGTGGCAAATATCTATAAATAGACTGGTAGAACTTGTTGGTTTAAATTTCGAGATGGTGTTAGAGGAGTTACAGTGTAGATTCTTTCATATTACCGTAAATTATTTACTAAGGATTTTCGGTAAGAGTTCTCAATAAGAGTTTTCTGTAACGCATGCAAACTCTGTTTTAGTAAACTTGGATGAGTAATTCTTTCAATTCTGTTCCATTTTACACCATTTCGTTTCCCGTAAGTGGTAATGAATAACCCTATATATGAATTTAATATTCAACATCATGAGTTCAATTTTACTGGTCAAAGGAAGCTAAAACTTGAAGATATTTTATGTAGCTTCAGGAGCTATATTTTTGTTCCCTAGGTTAACAATTTCTATAGTAAAGGAAAGTTGTTCATTATCTTCTCTGACTATACATCGCAGCAGCGATTCATTCGGAAATGGTTTTTCAAGTAGAACGTCCTTCTGTTTGCTTGCCTAAGTCAACACATACTTATTTGCACATGAAAGCCAAATACCAGTTCAGATAACAAAGAAACACTCAGTCCGAATCTCATGAAAAGTTCATGAGTTCTGAACAATAGTCTGCATGGTAGAACCAGAAATAAACTTTCAGTAGCAACGGGAAAATCCCAATGTCGTAATCAAATTGGTCAAATATTTTCTGTTCCAAAAAAACGAGGTTGAAGTATGGATTATTTTAAGGTATTCACGACCAAACTATTATTCCATCTGCGTAGAGTGGAGACTAGTATGAATTAAAATTGAAAGATTTGAACCAAACCGTGATAGGCCAATAATATTCCAGTACTGATGAATTACCTACCTAACAAAAAAACCGCGCTACAGGAAATTATAGCTGGACTAGTTACGAATCATTTTTAAATAATTCGAACAAATTTTTAATGGTACTAGACGACTTTTATTCTCAACTTTCATACATCTCTGATTATTTTCTTTGCAAATAAAAATTATGTCGGAGTTTTATTGTTGGTAAAACCCCTACAGTATCACCTGTTTTGCCTTCTATCATATTGAATAGGATACTTTTTTGTATTATCAGGGCTCCCAGCGACTCACTACCTCAAAAAAAGAGAAAAAGGGACTTGTGACTCCAAAAAAGGGACCAAAATGGGAACAAACTCATGTATTCATACTGATTAGTGATCGAATTACCAGCAACTTGGAAAGCTAGGTCACATTGTGTCCCTTTTTTTCGTTGAGGAATTCGGTGGGCAGCCAGAAGAAAGAGACAGGCTAGAGGTATGCCGAAGGCTTGCTTTATATTCAAATTAATTTAATAAGACTGTGTTATATTCAAATGCTATTTTTTTCGGGTGGTTTTCTATTTGATAATATTTTTCAGAATTAACAATAAATTTTTTTCGGAATCAAATTATATTGTGGAATTGTGTTTTGGTTTATCTTGTACCGGTTTTTTCTATTCCAGGGTTTTTTTGTTCCGATGGTTTTTTGTACCTAGGGTAGGTTTTACAAGGGGGTTAATGTCTCGGGGGTTAATGTCTCGGGGGTTTATTGTCGTGGGGGTTTTTGTCCCCAGGGTTTTTGTCAAGGGGGTAATTTTCCTAGAAGCGGACTGAGAGTATTCCCGCTCTACAGGCATTTATATGGGAAAGTGCGAGAGCTGACTTAACCAAGACGGCCACATTAGGGTACTTGGGATCAGCAGCATTAATTTTTTTCTAAATAAAATGCACTCAGTACTTGTTTACAGGCACACCATTAGCGCTTGTGACGCGAATAGTTTGAAAACCTTTTCCTGACAACTTTGATATGATTACTTATATTTCGGACGTCCATCATCTTAATGGTTGAAAGATTTCTATCTCTTTCAAATAGTAACTAATAGTACCCTATCGTTTCTCGATGTGAAAGCTGAAAGAACAGACACTGGAATTCTCACTTCTGTTTACAGGAAGAAGACACACACAGGACAGTACCTCAACTACGGCTCTAATCACACAAACTCCACAAAGAGGAGAATCGTAAGAACGTTGGTGGCGAGAGCAATGTCTATTTGCAACAACCAGTAGTCATTGGAGGCGGAAACTAACCACATCAAAAAGGACCTACGCCGAAACGGATACTCCGAGAAACTCATAGGAGAAGTTCGGAAACAAATCGAAAAGACCAAGACAACCGAAGAAACTCCACAAAACCCCGTTCTCATTCTTCCCTATATCAGGGGTATCTCCGAGAAGATTAGAAGGATCGGAAATAAATACAACATCAAGAGTTGCTTTCAATCCGGCAGTACCTTACGAAGCTTCCTCACCAAGACGAAACCAGAGAACAGAATCCAGCAAAAACTGTATTTACAAAGTCCCATGTGAATGTGGAGATTCCTATATCGGAGAGACCAAGAGGCCATTATCAGTAAGAATAGCCGATCACAAAAAGTGGACTCAACGACAGGAAACATCAAAATCAGGAATTGCTGACCACGCCTGGACAAAACACCACCGAATTCTTTGTGACGAAGCTAGTGTTCTTCATAGAGAGGAACATTGGTTCAAACGGAAATTTATGGAAACCACCTACATAGAAGCCAATGGTGCCTTCAGTCAACCAAGCGTGGAAATTAGAAACGTATGGAAACCGCTCATGGACCGTTTTGGAGGGAGAAAAAGCGCGAAACCACGCGCGCCACATGACCGCGCGTAATTACATCGTAATTACACTTTAATTATAGACCTATAAAAAGGTCGCGTAGCATCTGATTTTGTCATTATTCACCAGAAGACGATTGCGGATGCAAGCAATTGAAACGTTGTGAAAAATTTGAGAGAGATAGAAATCTTTCAACCATTAAGATGATGGACGTCCGAAATATAAGTAATCAAGTTACTACATCGTCTAAAACAGTCAAACCAACTTTGATATGGTTACGCACGTAAGTAGCACATATTATTCAGCGTAGAACTAAACCTCATCAATTGTGAGCAACAAAAAAAGGTAATAAAAGGGACTTTTCAAAAAACGGAATAAAAAGGCCCGAGCTCTAAAAAAGGACTAAAACCTTAAAAAGGTACCGACAGGGAACCCTGTAATTATTATAGCATAGATAAAGACATATTTGTATTTTTGTCAACTTCGTACTGAAAAAGCTTTCAAACGCCCACGGATACCATATGGTATTAATTTTTTTTTTCTACACTAAAATACTATCATTGGAAAAAATATTATTTTTCAGCACAATCCATGACTTTTTCCTTAAAACATTAAAAAAAATACAAAAAAAATTGTATGGGCGCTAATGAGTTAAGCGACTTGCAACTCATTGTTAGCAACTCTGCCTCACACCTGGTGTTCGGACGAACAAATGAACACCGTCCTCCGTCACCTCTGCTCTCGTCGAAAACATAAATCACTCGCTCCGCCAGACACAAGAATATGTTTACGTAGTCATCTCAGTAAATAAACTACGCGATTATTTACGGTGCTCCCTGGATCTTTGATACGATAAACCAGAGAGACAGTTTATCTTCATGAACAGTGACATGTGGTCGCAACTACCAATTAATGACAGTTATGGATTGAGGCAGCACGACTGCATTTATACGGTGATGACCGTTTTCCAGAAACTGAATATCTATCAGACAATGCTTACAGATAATGAGATAAAGCCCGGGCTATTCCGGCATTTTAGAAAAAAATTAACAACATGAGGCGTACTGGAAAAGGTTTTTCGCGATTGGTAACGAAAGTTGACCTTTCGAAAAAAGTTTAAAGGCAAAGTTGTTGATAAGATCTACAACTTCTGTAGTTAACATTTTTCCACATAACCTCAAATTCCTCGGGAAAATCGGATAAATAAAAAAAAATCAAATCTTCATCAGTCATTTTTTGGCATGACTCCATTTCTAGCTACTAGAAGCCGCCCCCTCTCCGAGTACTTTGAAGAGGTTCGAGAAAAATAAATATTTCGCAGCAAAATAAAGTCTAATTTCATCTGAATCCCTAGTAAGCGGAGATGCTTATGTTCTCTTCTATGAGCTGGATGACATTAAAGGAGATCATACTTAGTTTGATATATAAATTGAGATATATATATATTGTTTTAATTACTATGTGATTTGTTACATGTTTACATTTAAAATACAAAAAGGTATGTTTCCACAAAATTTTGCGACAAACCAACGAGGATGTATTGATATCTAGTTAGCCTAGACCAGTTCCCTGCATAAACAAAATATTGCGTTACCATAGCAACGAACAATAACTTAATAGAAGTGTCAGTGTAAAGTTTGACGTCAAAAAAGTAAACCAGAGTTACGCAATAAATTAAAAGCAAAAATATTTCCACCGAAATTGTGAAAATCGAAAAATTGGAGTATCGAGCCATCATCAAGTACCTGTATTTAAAAGGGTTAAGAGGTAAGCAGATTTACGAAGTTATGCTTAATACCCTTGGTGATCAATGTCCTTCGTATGCGACCGTGAAAAATTAGACTGCAAGCTTCAATAGAGGTAAATTTTCCATTGAAGATGATGACCGATTGGGAAGGCCAGTTTCTGTGTCAATCCTCGAAAATATCGATGCAATTGATGACATGACTTTAACAGACCGTCGAATTGGGCTAAAACGGATATCTGAAGCACTGAATATTTCATACGAACGCGTTCATCATATAGTTCACGTCAATTTGGACATGAGAAAAATTGCTGCAAAATGGATCCTCAAATGTTTGAATGTTGACCAAAAGCGTGCAAGGGTAGTAGCATCGCGTTCGATCTGTGCTCGATTTGAAAACGATGTAGAATTCTTAAACCAAATTGTTACTATGGATGAGACTTGGGTACATTTCTACGATCCAGAAACAAAGCAACAATCGATGGAATGGCGACACTCCGGTTCTCCAAGACCTAAGAAGTTTCGTGTGCAGAAATCTGCTGGAAAAGTTCTTGCTTCAGTTTTTTGGGATTGCCATGGAGTAATCATGATTGAATTTTTCGATAAGGGTAGAACAATAACTGGAGATTACTATTCGACATTACTGACTAATCTACGGGAAAAAATTAAAGAGAAAAGACGCGGAAAGCTATCCAAAGGTGTTTTGTTTTTGCAGGACAACGCCCCTGAACACAAATCTCATGTCGCCATGCAAAAAATTCGTGATTTAGGGTTTGAATTACTAGAACACCCCCCTTATTCACCAGATTTGGCTCCGTCCGACTATAGTCTTTTTCCTCAACTGAAAAAAAGTTTAAGAGGCCGTAAATAATAAAATATTTTGACATTGAAATTTTACGATATATAATATATAGAGGTATGATAAAGTAATGCACAAAATTCATAAAACGTACAACGATCACTTTTGAAAAAAATGCGAAAACACGTCAAACTGTTTTTTTTATCCCGCATCTTTTGACATAAGTTACAAAAATAACACGTCAAAGTTGTCAAAGTTATGACGTCATCAACAATTTTTTTTAATGGGAAGCTAAGATTTTTATTACATTATGTGATAGAACTTGTGTTTTTACACAAGGGAAAAATAGTTGTAGTAGGGCTTACATAAGAAAAAAACGAGAAAATGAATAAAACACGAAATAAACGTAAGTTTCATAATAACTTTTCAATTAACTAAACAGTTCATTAAACCAACTTTGACGTGTTATTTTTGTAACTTATGTCAAAAGATGCGGAATAAAAAAAACAGTTTGACGTGTTTTTGCATTTTTCTCAAAAGTGATCGTTGTACGTTTTATGAATTTTGTGCATTACTTTATCATAATACTGTATAATAATAAACGATTTTTCGGATTTTCCACGAATATTTGAGGTTGTGTAGAAAAATGTTAAATCCAAAAGTTGTAGATCTTTTCATAGCCAACAACTTTTTTTCTTCAACTTTTTTTGATGGACATTAATTTTTGCTGCAAATCGTGAGAAAGCATTTTTACCTCCAAAAGTTCACCTCCTTTCGCCCTTCTATCATAATAAAATCCTTATTTAGGTCCATGTTTACTCTTAGTACCATTGAGGTGAGAACAAAAATTTTAAAAATTGATTTTTGAAAATCTGTTTTTCAATTTTTTTGCGTTTTCTGGAATTTTTTTCCTTATTAGTGCTTCTCTTTCATTACATAATCTGATTGAAGGGTCTACTTCAATGGAAAAAATGGAGGCAGTCGAGCTTGCAAATGCGAATTTCACCGGTGAAACCTTTCAGTTGAAAATCAGGTCGTTTTTTCAGGATTTCTCGAAAAAAAAAAAAGAAAAATCTGTATTTCGCTACAAAAAAATACAGCTTACTTCGAACATAATGAGTTATATTTTCACCAAATTTTGTAAAAAAATAGTATATTAAAGTATAAGTGGATAAAAAGGTCTTTTAAACACGCGCGATTTTTCGAGCACCCCGGCTAATATAGCAAGTGTTTGAATACTTCACGCAATTTTTTTTTTATTGGTGCATTTTGATATCATGAATACTACTGGTATTATTACAACAAAAAATGTTAATATGTATACTAATAAGGTAAAATGGTTGAATTGTCATCAAAGATTAATTGCTGTCATGGTAAAGCCTAAAAATGAATTCTAATATCAATTCTTTAAACGGTAAAGCAGAATCGCGGTTAATATGGCAAAAATCTAGTGAAGCGCATAAAAAAGAAAATGACAAGTTCATCAAATGGATGGAAAAGCAAAAGGTAACAGATATAAATGAACGAGTTGTTTATTTGACGTTACAAGTTACTGTTGTCAGATCAATAATCGAAAGTTGTCATTAAGACTTCACGGTTCTCGAGTTGTTGGTGTTACCATGGAAACTTAAAAAAACGCGCGTTTTTGGAAGTTCGATTCAAACCCGCTGAGGCGTGCCTTAAAAGGATAAAATGGAGCACTAAAAAAAAAATTGTGCGAGAAAAAAATTAAAAACTGAAAAATCAGTATTTTTTCGATTTTCCCGGGAAATTTGAGGATACAGAAGTTGTAGATCTATTTATTATCAACAACTTTGCCATTTAACTTTTTTCGATAGGAGACAACTTTCGTTGCGTGAATTATCACTTTAATCCCCAAAAGTCCACCCCGTTCCACCCTTCTCCATTTTGTCGACTCCAAATTATTTTTTCCGTCATTCGAACTATTTTTGCTCCTCTTCCAGTAGGTCTCATGATGTTATTTTTTTTCCGCTTTTATATTGTTTGGCGTCCATTAACACTGATCTATTATGGTAATGATAGAGAAACACAAGCTATTCAAAAATCAAAAATCTGGCAGTGATTTATAGTTTTCTTCTGGACTGACTGGACACGGTAATTTGCTTCCTGTCTTCCAGTGTAAGACAAAAAGAAGTAATACGATGGAACCTTTTGAAACTTTTAATTTCACATTCAGTCAGACGGAAATATGCTCTAATAACCATGAACCACGATGCTGTACAAAACTATAGGCTTCCAGAAAGTTATCGACCTTCAGTTTACCTACTATCCTCTCTTGCAACGTTACATGGAAAAAGCATTCATGAACTAAGAACATACTAATCTCAGGTATTCTGGTTAACAAAAGCTCTTTGATTGAAAAGTTAAACACTTCCAAAAATGCGTTAGTGTCATTTTACAGAATGAAAATTTAAAAGGAACAACTGAGCTTCAACTACCATATGAAAATAAAAAACTTCGCAGCCATCTATCAGATATTTTTGATTCCATGTACAGAAGAACCGTTCTTGCACGATGTCACTTTCTCATTACCCGTGAATTGGTCGTCTTACCAACTCAGCAGGCACGCGGACATTTATAATCCACAAGTAAATGCTACTCGATGACCCACATTTTGTCCTTCAGAAAATGTCTGGGGGCACTGGGCTCTTGGACTATTAATCTCCAAATGAAAAAACTCATGTAGAGGAGAATTCTACCCGTTCCACAAATTTTGTAAAATACCATTTGTGCCTTCGTAATTTTTCTAGGGGACAATTATTATGGGGGAAATTGTTATAAACGATTTCCCAAGGGATGAATAGGGTGAATTTGAGTTATTATGCTGCGGAGCTTTGTTACCACAAATCCCAGCGCCTTGTCAAATCATAATGGGATTTCTAGTGAGCACTACGTATGTCTGTCTACATGCACGCAACTGGCACTATTACGATCCCGTACATACACCATATCTATCTTATAATATGAATAAAAAGAAGTATAAGTGGATTCATACAGTATTCATATTTTTTTCTGGTGATTGTACTCTTTCATATGCAACTATTTATTTGAACATTTAATTTGATTGAAGCATAAAGCCAAAATAGTATTTATACAACAAGAAACGGAAACCTAATTAAACTGCAACAACATCGTACGAGACTATTTCAAAAATCGCCCTCTCTAGCAGCTTCCAAGCTATTCAATTGTCTGCCTTCAGAAATAAAGAAGATCTCAATAATATCTACTTTCAAAAGGAAACTTAAAGAATTCCTTTTATTGCTTTTATTCTATCAATGAATATTTTGTGTATACTTCCAAGTAACTGTGTTCAATGTTTGTAATGTGTATGATATATTTTTTATTAACTCCGTACTATATATGTTTCTTTTATTTGACGTTTCCTATATCATTGTAAAATTATCATTTCAAGGAATAAACACATTATTATTATTATTATACAAATTCGTTGTAGGACTTTTTGTATAAAGTTTGTAGAATGAACCGCAGCCGAGTTCAACAAAAGACGCCAATACAACCAGCGCTTTACGAAAGTGTATCTATCATACAAAAATATTTTCTACGAGTTATATTTAGAAATTGTAGCAATTATTGAATTTTGCAGCTGACGAAGTTTTCAAATTATATCGGATTATCAAATCGAGTAAAATCAATTTCGTTAAGAGATAGGATATACTGGGAGAAATATAACCAACGGTTGTGGAGAAATTATGTTTAGTGATTTGAAATAATAAATAAATTTTCAACCATTTCCAGGATCTTCAGTAGCTGTAAGTTTATTTTGGATGGTATTATCTTTAAATGCAAGAAGTGTGTCAAATAAAACTGACGTAGTAACTTTCTGGAACTTTTTCTATAAAATTAGTGCGGGTCCATGAACATAAGTCAGATCATGAAAGTTACACAAATTTAATGAATTAGAAACATTTTAACAGAAATTGTTATTTTTGTCCGATTTCAATGGACGTTTTTAAGTTCGTTAAAATAATTTTCCATTATTGCAGTCATTTCAGATGAACGAAGCTCTCACAATATTGCAATGCTAAATAAACGTCGGTAGCATAAACGTTTCTACCATTTCAAAGAGGATTTGAATGCATTTGTGAGTTTCCTCATTCAAATGAATATGGATTTTCCATCAGAGAGAGAAATATCGTTAAACATGTAGCTAGTAGGTTTTTTTTCCAGTACACCGGAACGAATACAAAGAACCACTCTCCAAGTGCTCTGATGAGTGTTATAAAACGCAAAAAGAAAAGAAGCATTTTTTACCGTAAAATGCGAAATAACCAAAACATGCAAAAGGAGCTCTAGGTACAAGAGAAATCTTGAAAGTTACTGATCGTTACAACAGATTGATGAATGACACTGGAACCAACCATGCATATTTAAAGAATAATTTAGAATGTACGTTATTTTCAATGGCAAAACTTAATATGTATAATGAAAGGAATGTAATTTTTATCAATTCCTAACGTGGTGGCTTAATTTTTCATAGGTTTCGGAGAGTTATTCCTCACAAGACCATCTTCAATTAAAATCGTGAGAACCAAGTTTTAAAACAATTGTTATTGTGCGCCTTTTTTTAGTACCCTCTCCTTGTTAACTTTTGAACGGTTGATGTACAGATATAAAATAAAAGACATTGCAATTGGCCGATAGGGGGTGCGGAGGGGGGGCACATTAAATTGAAAATCTCAAATGGCATGGGGGTCAAATAACACATCGTTGAAAAAATAATTCAATTCTATTTTCAACTATTTAATTTTATTTTGAATTTCGTTTTTTTCGTTATCTCTTTGCCTTCCGAAATTTTCAAGTTGATGTTCCCCCAGCAACATCTTGCGAATAGATGCAATATATCTCGTCTCAAAAAGTGGTATTGGTAATATCATTCAAAACATTTTTGTCCCATTGCTCCAAATCAAACTGTTCAAATTTGTCGAGTTAAGGGTACCACTCAGATGCGCACTAATACTTGATATTTCGAGTGTATTTGGTGATTTTTTTTAAGCTATAAAAAAAAGTATGTGATTGAAAAAAGAATTGAATAACGTTCTCAACGATGTGTCATCTGAAATTTTTTCATTGATGTCGTTCCAAAACATATTATGGGTAAAACCATTCAAAATGCTTTTTTTTCAATTGCTCTATCAAGCAATCACAATGTCTTTCATTCTAAAAAGTAGTATCGGTTTCGTATATGTTTGTACGTCAAGCCGAACAAAAGTTAACAGGAGTGGGGGGGGGGGCTAAATAATCCGCTCTGTTTGAATGAACTGGTCTTCAGAAAAAAAAAATATTGTATTGCTTTCTCCCGTCATTCGTTGTGCTGGTTGATAAGATACATATTCTCGTTAATATTGCGAATAGTATTTTTTGAATTGACTTGACCGTTACTAGATGGAAATCCATAGTATTTGACACTAAAGTAAACACGACAAAATTTCCAAAGATGTTATTACATTCGACATGTTTAGCTACACTGTAGCTTTCTCAAGCGATTAGTACCCTGAAAGCATTTTTCCAGAAGTTGATAATTTGATATATAGTTTCTACAAAGATAACAGAAGAAATAAGAGGTAATTTTTATTTGATATGACTAGAAAACCCATAAAAATTTTGTTATTTGTTAATAGCTTATTTTTCAAGTAATAATAATGATAACTGACTTTATTCACCACAGCATTTACATGGCTAAAATAATTATATAGTACATAATAATAATGCTGTGGTGAAAGGGCGAAGTTCGGTTGAAGCTTAAAGAAGCTTCACGTCGCAAGTAGTTGTTGAGTTTTATTTTATTCAACTACATTAACATGGCGCAGTCAGTAAGATTAACGAATGATTAGAGGGCTTAACATGGCAGTGTTTATAACTGACGATTATTCATTTCATTGGTGTATTGATATTATCAATATCATAAGGAATACATTCACTTTGTAGCAAGGTATTTCAAAAATAATACTGAATTACAGCCGCTACGGAGCAATTGTTTCTTTAATGATTGATTTTAGATATTTTCTTTAAGAATTTATCAAGTGCAACTATAACTTTGTAATAGAAACAAACACTTAGAGAAAAGCGACCAAACAGAACCTAGGCCATGAGTATAATTAAATTGAGTATAAAAAAATTCTCGTTAAATTACAAGTATACAACATATATCCTCGGAGATACGACGCTATGACCCCGAAATAACCTAGAAACAGCTACACCCATGAGAGGGTGAAACCAAGGTGTGTCTTTTGGTTGTCGTCTGCGGCGTATTGCAGTATGTAGGATCAGGGGAGAGGTGCTTTACCATATTCCAACACGAGAAGCGGGAGTGGTTGCTGATGGCTTGCTTGATTAATTAAATAACAAACTGACTAATTAACGCTAGCAGGCAATGAAGCGTTAATTTAGATGGAGATTTAACGAAACGCCATCAAATATTTAGCACGGTTAATGTGTTATTGGTGTTGTACGCCCATGACGTGATTTTTTTTATACTTAATGGAAAGTGTAATGGAGAAGTTATTCGTATGACATTTAAAAGGGATTCTATGTTTAACGGTCACATAAAAAGTGGAATTCGGTGTCAAATCATCCTCTTCAGTTTATATTTTCTGCAGCTTTTATTTTCATACAAGCGAGACATACCTCTAAGCCGAAAGAGTACGAGGGTTGCCAGTTCGGTTCACAAGTGCTTTTTGGACGACTATTACTCTGGAGAGACCTAAAATTATGACCGGGGTGTCATTCGATTTGTAATGGCATATAGAAAAAAGTATCAAAAAAGAAAGTTGCAAAAGCTATAAAAAATTCAATAAAACGGAAGGGTTTGTTTTTTTGCGAATATCCAAAATCGGAAGAAGGATCAAGAGAGAACAGGAAATTTACTGAAATTTCATAAAAAAATATTGATTTACAAAAGAAATATACATAATTAAAATGGAAATAACGTTATCCAAATATTTCGGATATTCGTCCTGTATATCACATGTGTGGAATATTGTACTTTATATTAGAGCGGAATCAGTTTGAATTGTAAAAATGTCTACAAATATAAAACCAAAGGAATTATCAATATAGATTTGAATTGGTATCTCTGTGTACGGCTTCGCTGAAAAGCTAACCCAACATGTATGGAATTACCTTATCTACTTCAAATGTTATTAACGTGAACAAATTAATCCGTATATGAATAGAATAGAATAAATATAACTTTATTGATCTATAAAACCCAGATACCCGATAAATACATATCAATATTTGAGAGTATGAGTAAATGTTAAAAAAAAAGAGAAATATATAGGCATTTTTTTTATTTTTTTTTATTTGATTGAATTTGTAAAACATTGTAAAAGATAATAAAAGTTAATTTGCAATTTATTCACGACCTTTCTGATGATGACTGTAGAGTAGTTTTTGGTATTTAGGTCTCAGATTAAAGAAAACGATATTTCTAAAAAGCCGACGTTTTGTCAATTTATTTTGACTTCTTCAGAGCACTGTAAGATAAATGGGAATGTAACAATTTTATAAACAGTAACAGAAAAAAAACAATAATTAATATAATTATATAAAGTAATTTCTTTTCTTTTTGGACATTACTATTATTATTCCAGAAACAACAACTGAACATTGTTAAGGTGACGGATAATCAATAAAATTGGTTATAAAGAAAATAGTATTTCTACTTACATAAGAGGAGTTTTCCGTGCTAAAAAATACTAAGGTTGTCCACCATGACAGAAACCAACTATCATGGTGGACAACCTTAGTATTTTTTAACACGGAAAACTCCTCTTATGTAAGTAGATATACTATTTTCTTTATAAACAATTTTATTGATTATCCGTCACCTTAACAATGTTCAGTTGTTGTTTCTGGAATAATAATAGTAATGTCCAAAAAGAGAAGAAATTACTTTATATAATTATATTAATAATTGTTTTTTTTTTGTTACTGTTTATAAAATTGTAACATTCCCATTCATCTAACAGTGCCCTGAAGATGTCAAAATAAATTGACGAAACGTCGGCTTTTAAGAAATATCGTTTTCTTTAATCTGAGACCTAAATCCCAAAAACTACTCTACAGTCATAAAAGTTAATATTGAATTCATAAGATTACATAGGTTATAGGACCTGGGAGTAATCATATGTTTATTCAATATACATTTATAATCTAAATACTAACAGAATATGATTAAAAAAATTAAATAAAGTAATGCACAAAATTCATAAAACGTACAACGATCACTTTTGAAAAAAATGCAAAAACACGTCGAACTGTTTTTTTATTCCGCATCTTTTGACATAAGTTACAAAAATAACACGTCAAAGTTGATTTGATGGACTGTTTAGTTAATTGAAAAGTTATTATGAAACTTACGTTTATTTCGTTTTTTATTAATTTTCTCGTTTTTTTTCTTATGTAAGCCCTACTACAACTATTTTTCCCTTGTGTAAAAACACAAGCTCTATCACATAATGTAATAAAAATCTTAGCTTCCCATTAAAAAATTTGTTGATGACGTCATAACTTTGACAACTTTGACGTGTTATTTTTGTAACTTATGTCAAAAGATGCGGAATAAAAAAAACAGTTTGACGTGTTTTTGCATTTTTTTCAAAAGTGATCGTTGTACGTTTTATGAATTTTGTGCATTACTTCATCGTCTGAAATTTCACTCAAATGCTACTATATGCATAAACTATACAACAGTCGAGCTATTTGAAAATGTCCGATTGAAAAATCACTGAAATCTGAAATCACTTAGAAATTTTCTGGATCTTTAATCAGTTACAGTAATCCCAGTACTTGGGGTAGTACGAAAGAAGGAAACCGGGATAAAAAACGTTTTTAACTCAGCTGTGAAATATACAAAAAAGATCCAATCACATACTAATTTTGTTGATTTTCATTTGATATGTTTTCCACCGCACACCGAGAATGTTGTATGATGTCATACATAACTTTTTGCGAAGTTCGGATGTGAGTCAGCACGTGAACAATGGAATAAATCATAGATACTATCTCTACACCAAAGTGTTAATGGATCTGTCCAGCTCATTGTACGGTATTTGTTTTTGCATTTGCAATCATTAGGTACTAATTTCTGCTGATAATATAAAGTTGTCCATTGCCCTTCCGTGCTCCGTCCATTGCAGAGAAAACATTTTTCTTGTTCAACAAAATTTTCGCGTCAAGCAGCTGCTGTTCTCCACAAATTAGGTCCATTCATCTCAATCCGTCTGCAGTGTGAATGAACCGCAAAACCTAGAGAACGACTAAAACAGGCGGAAGCTGATGAAAGGGCTCTTTAGCGCGGAAAATGTCGGCATTACATGAGAGCAGTTTCAAAGGAATTCTGCCATGGACTCGAATGTATAATATGGTTTCTGTGTTCCAGATAACGATGAACCGTAATTCTAATAAAACTGAAAATTAGTCGAGAACCTAATTATAATATTTTCCTTGTAACCAGTGCTGATGGATGCCAAAAAATATAAAAGCAGAAAAAAAATTAACACCATCAGATCTTCTAGAACACGAACAAAATATTTTTCAGTATTTTTCTCGCGAAAATATTAATTTATTTTTACGAAATTTGGTGGAAATATAAATTATTATGTTTCAAGTGAGCAGTAAAGTTTTTATTTTCAACTGAAAAGTTTCACCGGTAAAATTCGTCTTTCCAAGCTCGCCAGCCTCCATTTTTTTCATTGAAGCGTCTACTTTTAGATTATGTTATCAAAGAGTAGTACTACTATGGAATTTTTTTCCAGAAAACGAAAGGACAAAAGGAGGTGAACTTCTGAGAGTGAAAATGGTTTCTCAGCAAATGGATTTGCAGCGAAAATTAATCTCCTACAAAAAAAGTTGTTGGCCATAAAAAGATCTACAACTTTTCTGTATTCAAGATTTTTCCACATAACCTCAAATTCTCCGGAAATATCGAAAAAACCGTTATCATTTATTTTTAATTTTTTTCTTGAGTAAAAATTGTTTGTCGCAAAATTTAGTGGAAACTAAGATGTCTAAAAACCCTCGACCCTCGACTCATACTTGCAAAACTGTGGAATAAAACGGGAGACAATTCGCCAGCTAGATTAAGAGAAATCAAATGAATTTGTGACCTGTTTCCCAAAAATTCCGCATTTGCGTGTGCCGCCAGGGTCGGTTTTCTTGTTATTTATATAATTTTTTAACCGAAATGCAATTAACTACAATAATAACCACGTAATTCTTTAGAAATATTGAAATTAGGCTTCATGAGAATTCACCAGTAGAACCTGTCAGTCTTGTGATGATAAAATATGAGCGGGAATGGCGGGATTAGTGCCATGATTTTCATTAAAATGTTTTCTAATAATACAAGATACTACGTGATAATCTTCATAATATAGTGGTACTAACTGCTCACTTTCAGTACTGGATTTAGATCGATACATTATTTTGTTAGTCTCTTTGGATTGCCCACGAATGATACAAAAACGGAACATGATTAAATTATTATTGTACAGACTACACAGAAAACGATTAGACATTCACAAATTTCATTTAATCAGACATGTTTCGTCTTCACACTAGCTTCTTCACTGTCTGATTGAATAAAGTTTGTGGAGAAAATATACAGCAAAATGAAGAAACACATTAACAATACCTAGTCATCAATTCAAGGAAATTGCACTATGAAATTTAGATTCCGTCACAATCATTCACTACTTTTGAATTGTATTTAAAGTTTGTTGAAATTCCATAAAATTGACAAGTCATCATTCACCATACCCCTGGAATATTGACAAGGCTAAAGTTCTATAAGGGCGCCATCTCTGGAACCTACTGAAGAAGCAGACCACTATTCCATTTGTTTATTTTTCTTCTTAAAAATCTAAACAAAATCGAATCACTCGACACCAGGGTTTTTGGGCATATTTTTATTGGCTTTGAAGTATTTCCCAATAAAAATATTTATAGTCGGACAAAGGACCTTTGAATTTAGGAAGGAAAAAGAAATAAATATAAAATATTTAGAAATGATTATTTTCTGTGGAAGTGAAAATTATTGTTTTATGTTTGGCAAAACCTCTACATTATCTTCCTAAAGAATAACATGATATGGGAGAATTATTGTTTTGTATTGAGCTGTTCAATAAAATTATTCAAGATTATCTAGAACATCATACAAAACATTTTTCATTTTATAATATCATTGATCTTTCTACACCTTTCAGAAGATTTATTCAGCAATGTTCTCGGAAATTTTAGAACATTCGTAAAGATAGAATACTTCCTGCAGTTTCTAGAACATTTTGGAGAAGTTTAGATCACTTTACAACAACACATTCTTCAACCGGAACTTCTAGATCAATCTGACATTTTCGCAATGTCGGTAGAACATTATGACCCAGAGCAATATATAGGAGAAAAATGTTCCTCAAACTGGTACACTTAGTCAAAGAAAAGATAATAATACCATACCTTACTGAATATGAAAGCGAATCTATATTTTAATTACTTTAATGAAACGAAAGAAACACAATTTTGTCTTATTTCCACTAGTTTTTTATATTTACGACCGGTTTCGGGCTTTATCCCATTATCAAGTACAAAAACTAACTAATACAATTGTACTCTTAAACCTAGTTATATAGGGAGTTTGCAGGTAAACTGGATGGAGAGGCAAACTCCCTATATAACTAGGTTTAAGAGTACAATTGTATTAGTTTTTATACTTGATAATGGGATAAAGCCCGAAACCGGTCGTAAATATAAAAAACTAGTGGAAATAAGACAAAATTGTGTTTCTTTCGATTCATTAAAGTGATCATGAATTTCCACAAAATAAACAAGTCATCAATTACACAAATATATTTTAATGGTTTGACGGATAGTTTTATTTATATTTAAGTACTCACTAATTTAGCAGAAAAGACCACGTGCATATCACCCACCTGAAATAAAAAAATAACATCAGTTTGGAAAAACCACTGAGACAATCGGAATAATATAATTCGATTGTACAAGCAACATCTATCATTCCGAGAAGAGAATATTTCAAGATTGTTTATGTTTTTTCCACGCCAGCCAGTCTGAATTTATATTTGCGATTTCTATTTTCGTAATGTTTAATAAAGAGATAAGACGGTTGTTAAAGAACTTTAACCTCATGCGTGAATGTTCTATCTCATAACAAACGGCTCGTTAGCGATTTCTATTGCTATTTGGCAGCCTTTAAGGAAATCTATTAGCTGTAATTCAGGAGATGCCGACGATGCAGTTGTTTCTACATCTTTATTACTATGTATTATGTTCTTGCTTGGTAATGTTCCATGTAATGTTCTTAAAATACATCACGAAATGTTTTCTGAATTATACAATTTCCACCAACATATTTCTCCTTATTGATTTACAGACACTGAGAATGAAAGTATGAAATCCGTTGATTAGTCGGATCAACGAGTTAAAAAACGTGAAAAATAGGGATGAAGCTCCACTAGAAAAATGGATTGTAAGGATTTCACCGCGAGTAAAAAATTGCGATTATTATTAACAAAATGAGATGAAAAAAGTATTCAGTTTTTGTTAATAACTCAAAAACTTTTAATATTTAGGAGATTTTGAACAAAGTTCCGTAAATAGGATAAAATTACCAAAAAAATGACAAGACTCTCCATTATTGATAATTTTAATTATTTAACGCTGAAAATAGTGCTGCGCGAGGCCGTTATAGAACGAGCGCACCGCTGCAAACGAGAGTATATCACAGAAAATAATTTTTCTATAGCACTGACTGTTAATTCAAGAAAAAAGAAACTACCTAAACACCAAAACTACGTCACAATCACACTCGCCTCGCGTTTTGCCAACAAAGTTAGCATCTTAAGGAGCTAAAAGCTTACTATACCACTTAACCTAACTTACTTCTATTTATACCACTATTTCCTAATGGATGTCAAATTATCTAACATTTCGAATCACCTACTCTACCTATTACTTATCTGAGGGGCAACCCCACTCATTATCAAATTTGCTTACTTTTGTTGTTTACTAATTCTAGTGATTTACCTGCACTAAATTAATTTTAATGTTATCCTACTTGTTTTCGATTTGATGACACAAATTTTGATGACACAAAAAAAATTCTAATATACCCACTTAACAAGATCACACGATAAAAGTTTATAAACGTTTATTATGTTGATTATTATAAGTTTATATAACAAAAGAAAAATTAAATATCCAAAAAACGGTTAATAATTATTTTTTACATCTAACAATGGAAGTTATTAATACTGGTTACAATTTTCCCCCATCATGCCGTCATTCGTTTATAAATAAGTTATAAACAAATATAATATTTAAGAATATTTTTTATTTCCATAATGCTGTCCCGAAAAAACAATGATTCAAAAATTACTTTTTTCTTAAATACATTTTTTGATTGTTTATAATCGCTTAGATTGTTTGAATGATCAGTTAGGAAATTATTTCCTTCTTGAAAATCATAATTTGTACTTCTCAACAATTAATAGGTAAACAAGAAAAAAAATCTTCATAAATAATTTTATTTTTTATCAACTTAACAATTTGTTATAAACAAATTCTGACAACGGTACTATTTTTTTCTGGAACTGAAAAAAAATACAAAAACAGCCATATATAAATTAAAAATAATATTAATAAGTTTGAAAAAAAAAAGGAAAACTGTTTTCTCTAATTTGTTATATATGGCTGTTTTGTAATTTTTTTTTAGTTCCAGAAAAAAAAACCGATGTCAGAATCTGTTTATAATAAATTGTTGAGTTAATAAACAATGAAATTATTTATAAAGAATTTTTTTGTTTACCTATTGTATCATTGTTTCCAGGACATCTATAAGAAAATAAAAAAAATTCTTAAATATTATATTTGTTTGTAACTAATTTACAAACAAATTACGTCAAAAAATTGTAACCAGTATTAATTACTGCCATTGTTAGATGCAAAAACAGCAATAATAAAACATTCGCCAACAAATTATTGAAAAAGATTTTTTATGGATATATTGTGACTTGTTGAGAAACTTTAATCAATGAACCCATGCTATTTAAATAAAGTTTGATAACGATGAGTGGCGTTTAAATTCATGTAATGTGAAATGTTTTTTTATCTGAATTTTCTGAGATAATTCTGGTTCTCCTTGTTTACTGATATTTCCTTATTACAAGCTTTTATTTAACTTGCCGTGTTAGTAGGTATGTGGTCAAATCTTGTAACTAAATTTTAGACCAGCATCCACAAGTAATTGCACTGAAATTTGGTAGGTACACATATGGGTAACTTTCAAGACAATGCAATATAATATATTACTAAAAAACTTGTAAAAACTCGCTAAATTGAAATAGGGAAATTAGTAGAAGAAGGTTAGATAGAGAACGAGTAGGAATTCTCAAAAATTTCCGACGGTTTCGGACGTGAAAAATGTCGGCATAAAAAGGCAGGAGAGGAGCTCGAACCACATCCATTTTCGAAAAAAATTTACTATTATAAATAATAACATGACGTCCCTTGTGTATTTCTTCTAGGTTTTTTTCAGTTAACTTGGTCCTCAATTCGTGTTAGAATTTACAGGTAGGAGAATAAATTTTGCGTAGTCCTTTCTTTTGGTCCTCAATTCGTGTGTCTGCCCAAATATTGCATATGCCGTATACCGTCGAAATAGAAGTTCATCATAATTTCCACCCCAAACACTTGACAACCCATTCAATTAAAAACAGACATTCCAATGAACTGTCCTCATAATCAGTCTATTATTAAATGAAAATTATGAGTCTCATGAGTAAGAGCAAGGAGTGACCAGAATATAAAATAATTTCATAAATGTCAACGATTTTACTTACCACTTTAGTCGGTGACATCATGGGAAGTGAGCAGATACGTGCTTCTCTATTATGGTATCATGACTAAAGCTACATTTCAATTACATAGCTTCCATCTCTGTCTATCGCATTTACGGCGCGCAAGAGCAATGACTATGTGACGTGTAGGAAATTTCAACAGAAGCACTCATATTTACGTTGCCCGATAGACTGAATCATACCAATGTTTATACTTAGTGCAAAATATCTTGAAGCCAATTCCTACAATCCCAAAATATATTTCATTTCCCAGAAAGCAAAAACAAGATTATATTCGAGTACTTGTGAAATTAATGTTGTGCGTAGATATTTTGGCTTTCATCATAAATGGATTTATGAGATAGGTCAAAATAAAAAAAGTATTTGATTCAGAACAGGCAATTATTTTTTTTTCCATTGATGTTTTGGCATCAAATGCTATGGTGTTCTTTATAGGCCTTGTTACTAACTCCATACGCCACCTTAGGAGCAGCACTGTTAATTGGAACGCAACAGCGAATCGTGCAGGACTCACCCCAGTCCAGCCACGAGATTTGAATAATTTAATCGGTCAAATTAAATTAAAAAATCCCAGCCGCAACTGGGGCTCGAACTCCGGACCTTTTGACTCAGAGTCGCAATTATTATACCACTTCCAGTAACCGTTGAATACATTGAAATTTCAGAATTTACTTTATAATGACTAATTAGAAAAATTCAATTTTAAATACTGTAAGTGGTCTCTGAATTCCATAAACAGATGAAAGGAACCACTACGTCGATATATAAAAGAATTATTGCTCCTGAAAATTATTACTTTCACCCATAAAAATGAATGCCACCTTGAAACGGAGGTAAGTTTGGAAATATCGATAATCGTGTATTGTTCCCAAGAATGAAAACTTAGTCTTTTGCCACCCTGAGAAGTTTTGGTAAAAATATGATTATATTCCATCCTTCCAGTTGGTGAGTCATCTTTATCCCTTTCTGCTTTAAAATAATAGATCAATAAAAAAAGCCAATGAAATCTTTGATAGAATTGGAATCGCCTTGAAATTTGGTGGGTATATTCAGAAAGGTTGAGTTTCAGGAAACTGAGCCAGCAAATATATATAAAAAAAAGTTGGTGTGAAAAAACACTCTTTCAAGTTGATTTGAACTTTTCAATTCGAGAACGGTTAGAGATAGAGCAATTCTGCGTACGGCAATCGATTCAGAATGGTCCAATTAGTATATTTTGAAAATTTCAAATTGATCCAAGGAATAAAAAAAATTATTGAAAAAAATTGTAAGGATCTATTTGAAATTCTCACCAACTATGTGAAATTTCACGCTGATTTCGAAAATATATGATTTGTATATGCTCAGGTATGAGATGCCGGAAAAGGGAATAAACGGTCCAAAATTCAAAATTGCAGAGATTCCGTAAATAGCCAATGAAATCTTTGATAGAATCGGAATCGCTCTAAAATTTGGTGGACATATTCAGAAAAGTTAGAGTTTGAGGAAACTTAGTCAGAAAATATTTGAAAAAAATTGGTGTGAAAAAAAACTCTTTCAAGTCGATTTGAACTTTTCAATTCGAGAACGCTTAGAGATAAAGCAATTCTGCGTACGGCAATCGATTCAGAATAGTCAAATTAGTATATTTTGAAAATTTCAAATTGATCCAAGGAATAAAAAAATTACTTGAAAAAAAGTTGTAAGGGGTAAATCACGAAAAGTACAAAATCGACAGATCTATTTGAAATTCTCACCAAATATGTGAAATTTCATGCTGATTTCGAAAATATATGATTTGTATATGCTCAGGTATAAAATTTAGCCGGAAAAGGGAATAAACGGTCCAAAATTCAAAATTGCAGAGATTCCGTAAAAAGCCAATGATGTCTTTAATTGAGTCGGAATCGCTTTGAAATTTGGTGGGCATATTCAGAAAAGTTATAGTTTGAGGAAAATAGTCAGAAAATATTTGAAAAAAAGTTGGTGTGAAAAAAAAACACTTTCAAGTCAATTTGAACTTTTCATTTCGAGAACGGTTAGAGATAGAGCAATTCTGCGTACGGCAATCGATTCAGAATGGTCAAATTAGTATATTTTGAAAATTTTAAATTGATCCAAAGAATAAAAAAATTACTTGAAAAAAGTTGTAAGGGGTAGACCCCTAAAAATCACGAAAAATACAAAATCGTCAGATCTATTTGAAATTCTCACCAAATATGTGAAATTTCACGCTGATTTCGAAAATATATGATTTGTATATGCTCAGGTATAAAATTTAGCCGGAAAAGGGAATAAACGGTCCAAAATTCAAAATTGCAGAGATTCCGTAAAAAGCCAATGATGTCTTTAATTGAGTCGGAATCGCTTTGAAATTTGGTGGGCATATTCAGAAAAGTTATAGTTTGAGGAAAATGTCAGAAAATATTTGAAAAAAAGTTGATGTGAAAAAAAACTCTTTCAAGTCAATTTGAACTTTTCATTTCGAGAACGGTTAGAGATAGAGCAATTCTGCGTTCGGCAATCGATTCAGAATGGTCAAATTAGTATATTTTGAAAATTTCAAATTGATCCAAGGAATAAAAAAATCACTCAAATAAAGTTGTAAGGGGTAGACCTCTGAAAATCACGAAAAATACAAAATCGTCAGATCTATATGAAATTCTCACTAAATATGTGAAATTTCACGAAGATTCTGAAAATATATGATTTGTAAATGCTCAGGTATAAGATTTAGCCGGAAAAGGGAATAAACGGTCCAAAATTCAAAATTGCAGAGATTCCGTAAATAGCCAATGGTATCTTTAATTGAATCGGAATCGCTTTGGGCATATTCAGAAAAGTTTGAGGAAACTTAGTCAGAAAATATTTGAAAAAAAGTTGATGTGAAAAAAAACTCTTTTAAGTCGATTTGAACTTTTCAATTCGAGAACGGTTAGAGATAGAGCAATTCTGCGTACGGCAATCGATTCAGAATGGTCCAATTAGTATATTTTGAAAATTTCAAATTGATTCAAAGAATAAAAAAATTACTTAAAAATCACGAAAAATATAAAATCGTCAGATCTATTTGAAATTCTCACTAAATATGTGAAATTTCACGCTGATTCCGAAAATATATGATTTGTATATGCTCAGGTATGAGATTTAGACGAAAAAGGGAATAAACGGTCCAAAATTCAAAATTGCAGAGATTCCGTAAAAAGCCAATGATATCTTTAATTGAATCGCAATCGCTCTGAAACTTGGTGGGCATATTCAGAAAAGTTAGAGTTTGAGGAAACTTAGTCAAAAAATATTTTTAAAAAAGTTGGCGAGAAAAAAAACTCTTTCAAGTCGATTTGACCCTTTCTATTCGAGAACGGTTAGAGATAGAGCAATTCTGCGTACGGCAATCGATTCAGAATGGTCCAATTAGTATATTTTGAAAATTTCGAATTGATCCAAGGAATAAAATATTACTTGAAAAAAATCACGGAAAATACAATATCGTCAGATCTATTTGAAATTTGCACTATATACGTGAAACACGCTGTTTTCCATAATTTTTAGCATATCGGATCCTTCATTTCCACTTCAATATGAGAAACGATTAACGATAACAATCTGCTTATTCATATAAGCTTTCCTATTATTTTTCTAGGATCATTGTGCTAGGTTGCTTCGTTGTATATTCAAAGAAAGCATCATTATAAATTATATGCATTTACGAGCAGGAGCAGTCAGTCACTTTCCTCATATCCACCTCATAACTACTGTTAATAATTAGTTCGATAAAACGGATCCATTTTAGTTTCGATATCCGATGAACTTTTTTCTTTCGAAAACGAATAATCACGACTTAAAAAGCATATTATAATTTTTTTTTCGTTTTTCTGAATGTTATCTATACATTCAAATTAGCAAACCAAAACTGAGCTACATTTTCTGTGTTGCCAATCAACTTGGCCTAGTAGCGCTATCTTTTTGTTCAAGTGGTAAATTGTTTGAACAATCCTCGTATTTTTAAAATTGAGAGCAGTCCAAGCCGGATAAAAATAAACACCCACAACGTGTAAACAACATTCCTTCGTTTTGTTTCTGAAGATAACAAAGATCAAACAATCTTCCTAACATTGAGCAGCAAACCAAACTTTCACACTACAAATGCTCCTATGCATGAGAAAATAAGGGCCAAAATTCCGAAACTAGGATTTAATGTCCGGCGTCTTTAAAAAAAATCGGCAACTTTAAGACAAGAGTAATTGAGGTATGTTACTCAGACATACATTCCTGATATACCCATTCTGACTCTTTCGACTATAAATATTTTATTTGTTAAAGCAAAGTGATCGGGAATCATTCCTATGTCAGCAACATTAATTGTACAGTTTCCGTTTAAAAGAGTTTCATATTATTCAAAATGTGAGGTTATGGAGTTAGGGCGTAGTGCAGTAATACACGGAAACATTGAGAATCGTCATTTCTCTGGTTCCTTGTCAGACAGAGGAATGACAAATATCCAGAGAATGTTACTATGACGCCTATGAACCTAGGTCTTTTTTGAAGTAAACACTGAGAATTCTATGAAGTTCAGGAACACAGTTTGATAATAGATCACGTTGCAACCGTTATTACCATATTGCTATATTTTTGCTTATTGGTAAAGTTAAAATACATTTGCAGTAGTTATTTCAACTTTGTCAGCATAACTTAAAACTATTATTAACATCCAATTATTTTACTGCTCATACTATTGAAAGCGATGGTATCTATGAAATTGGTGAATACAGTTGGCAGTTTTACACATTGCAACAATTTTCAAGAATAAATTTTTTTACAAATTTAGCGCAAAAATTGACGAGTTCGAGCAAGGATAAACTGCATAACGAGTGAACAACTACAATAATATAATAATTGAAGATGTCTACTTTGTGTTTTGCAATTGTTAAGAATTTGAGAATAATGTTTATTTCAGTTTTTATTATTTATTTTTCACAATAAACATAATTATATATTTTATTATAGTAGGAAGTTTTCGTGACTGATTATAATATGAAGTAGTAAATTCGTAAGGTTGCAGTCAATTGGTGAGCTAATTAGAAATACTCTTTGAAATTTGTCGAGCTTTCGACAATGTTTATTGTCTTCTTCAGGACGACTACAAAACGTATGGTTTACAGTTGGTATAAATATAGATGGCTACTTACCAAACGGACAGAAAACATGACATTAGATAAATGACAATGATGATGACAATTTGAATTTAATAACTAATGAAGAAAGAAAATTCTGATACAAGATTATTGATTCAATTTGAGGAGGTAGGTATAAATTAATAATAAATAAATAATCTCAGTCAAATTTATACCTACCTCCTCAAATTGAATAAATAATCTATTTCACCCTGTATCAGAATTTTCTTTCTTGATTAGTTATCAAATTTAAATTGTCATCATCATTGTCATTCATCTAATGTCATGTTTTCTGTCCGTTTGGTCCCAATTTCATTTTAATTCTCACGTTAGTAAGTAGCCATCTATATATATATATATATATATATATATATATATATATATATATATATATATAACAGGAAGTTATTCATGACATCTACAGTCACTAGTTGAAACTTAATTTGACACGAACCAAGGAATCCAAAAGTAGAGGTTTGTCCACAAATTGACAGGCAGCCAACAATTCGTTGTTCTGACCAACCCAAGGTTCAATCAAGTTTCTAATACGTTATGAGGAACGCAAGCAGAATCTAAGTGAAAATAGAGTATATTTCGTTTTAATTCCGAGAGCTCTAACCTTTGACAGCTGTTTCGTGCTAACGCACTCATCAGAAAGGATTTATGGAGCTCTCGAAATCAAAACGAATCCACTCAAGAATTAATACCGTGAGGCAAAACAGAATATAACAGGAAGTTATTCATGACATCTACAGTCACTAGTTGAAACTTAATTTGACACGAACCAAGGAATCCAAAAGTAGAGGTTTGTCCACAAATTGACAGGCAGCCAACAATTCGTTGTTCTGACCAACCCAAGGTTCAATCAAGTTTCTAATACGTTATGAGGAACGCAAGCAGAATCTAAGTGAAAATAGAGTATATTTCGTTTTAATTCCGAGAGCTCTAACCTTTGACAGCTGTTTCGTGCTAACGCACTCATCAGAAAGGATTTATGGAGCTCTCGAAATCAAAACGAATCCACTCAAGAATTAATACCGTGAGGCAAAACAGAATATAACAGGAAGTTATTCATGACATCTACAGTCACTAGTTGAAACTTAATTTGACACGAACCAAGGAATCCAAAAGTAGAGGTTTGTCCACAAATTGACAGGCAGCCAACAATTCGTTGTTCTGACCAACCCAAGGTTCAATCAAGTTTCTAATACGTTATGAGGAACGCAAGCAGAATCTAAGTGAAAATAGAGTATATTTCGTTTTAATTCCGAGAGCTCTAACCTTTGACAGCTGTTTCGTGCTAACGCACTCATCAGAAAGGATTTAAAACGAAATATACTCTATTTTCACTTAGATTCTGCTTGCGTTCCTCATAACGTATTAGAAACTTGATTGAACCTTGGGTTGGTCAGAACAACGAATTGTTGGCTGCCTGTCAATTTGTGGACAAACCTCTACTTTTGGATTCCTTGGTTCGTGTCAAATTAAGTTTCAACTAGTGACTGTAGATGTCATGAATAACTTCCTGTTATATTCTGTTTTGCCTCACGGTATTAATTCTTGAGTGGATTCGTTTTGATTTCGAGAGCTCCATAAATCCTTTCTGATGAGTGCGTTAGCACGAAACAGCTGTCAAAGGTTAGAGCTCTCGGAATTAAAACGAAATATACTCTATTTTCACTTATATATATATATATATATATATATATATATATATATATATATATATATATATATATATATATATTTATACCAACTGTAAACCATACATTCCTGAAGAAGACAATAAACGTTGTCGAAAGCTCGACAAATTTCAAAGAGTATTTCTAATTAGCTCACCAATTGACTGCAACCTCACGAATTTACTACTTCTTTATTTTATTATATATAATTATATCAAATTCAGCCATAATATCATTCGTCTGCCACCTTCATCATTCTTCTGATGAAGCTTTTTTCAAAACCACCTCTAAAACTCGAATAATCGAAAACTCAATAATAAACAATTACTTATAATTGATATAAAATTCAGCCGCCACAGTAATTAAAATTTTTCAGAGTTTTCATGATAAAAATAACATAGTTACAAAATTTTGACCTATTTATACATTAACGTAAATCTCAAATAACCAGCAGTCTCCAGAAGTTTAATTTGAGATTAACTTAGTTTACACCCACCCCGAAGCCCGTACCTACATCTCATTTCGATACGAATTTACTCTTTGTATGGGATGGGGGATGAATTCGAAGTTGGGGTTTTAATTCAGAGGGTGCGGACCCAAACGAAAATTATGTAAATTTCGTCAAAATTACGCTGTACACTTTGCTTGTAACAACTGCCATGCCTTAATGATATCGCTTATGGCGTCCAGTATTTTAGAACCGAATTATAAAACCAGCTGGTGAATACTGTCAGGACACAGGTATTATAGAAAGGGAAAAAAACGATTCCGATATTTACCTATTATATGACATTTGATTATCAAACGGTGTGCAATGATTTATAGCTGATGGTCAATGGAAATATCTTCCACTTTTGAATTTCCTTGATTTCAAATCTGCACGTGCTTAAAAAATTGAAATATTTTTCTAGAATATCATTTGAGATCAGGTGAAAAACTGAAGATATATTCCTAAAGGGCCGTGGTGGTCGGCTGGTAGTGCGTTCGCCTCGCATGCGTGGGGTCGTGGGTTCGATCCACCGTTTCACCGGTCTCGTGCATGGCATCACACGTTAAAAGGTAAGAGCTGCGTCTTCCCTAGCTCACACAAGTCTCTCGAAGACTTCTGAGGGTCGCGTAGGGGTGCAATCGGTTGACGGAAATAACAATAACAATTTTTAAAGACACTCAACACATTTCAAATCATACTGGGACAAGGGACACAAACAAAATATCGGAATAATAATCATTTCTAGAAACTTTTTCCAATTACTTTTTTCGATATCTTGCTATCTTAACCCACTTTGGCCTCTTCATGGCATTTTTTCCAATTTGCCGCCATACTAGTGGTCACGTGACTTGTGTCAAAATCGATTTTTAGGTTATCGGACATGCACAAACTTGTCCCTATAAGCGTTCTTCCAATACTCTAATAATAAACTTTTTTCCAATATGGTACATACTTTTTGGCGGTCACTGTATATGATGAAATCTTTATAATAATAAAGAGACATGAAAGCTCGGAACATAAGAAACTGTGTCATTTAGTCCACTTTATACTGATTTTACTGACAAAGAACGGGGAAACGGTAATTTAACAAAATCTCGCACACAGCGGTTGTTGATTTTCAGTTCAGTGAATAGGAAACCGCCAATTTAGTATTAACAGTAATTCTTGCAATCGAAAGGAATTTTCATTGTCCGTATTTTGACTGCTGAAACATTCTTTCGAATAGTTAAAGGATGAAGTATAAATTATTTTGAAAAAGTTAGTGGAATAGGCTTGAACCCAGGAGAAACTGGTTCTGCCACTCCATACGCCATTATATAGGCGACTAAAGAGTTTGTCTCAATCATGACAAAATATTTTTTATTTTACATTTATCACTCTCCAACACAACGGGCACCCACACAAGTTGTTGTTGTGTTTTGACAGTTCATTGAGGCTCTGAAGGCATTCCCAAACTTGCTTTGACTTTATCTGTATTGAATTCAGAGCTTTCATTCAGTGGCGTAGCTAACCTTAAGCGCGCCCCCCGCAGGGACCTCCTTGTAGCTCTGATTATAATTTGGTGCAAAATTTTTGGTTTCCTTGCGCCCCTGACTAGCCTGCGCCCCCCCGCGCCGCGGAGTTTGCGGGGGTGTTAGCTACGCCCCTGTTTTCATTGCGCTCTGGCTGTCAGATAGGATATAGATGTGTTTTCTTCTGTTTTTGAACCATCTGTGTACCAGATAATGTTTCTAGATGATAGTGATTTTAGTCCCGAGTCCCATTCATTCCACTTGAGCTGATGTGTTTAGAATGGTTTTTCGTACGAGTATTGTGGTAGCATGTAGTCTGATATTAAGGGATACTGATTCTGATGTTAAGAGACACCCCAAGAACAAACCTAATATCTCGCTCGTCAGCTTTGAACCAACCAACCATCCTCTGATGATGTTCAATTAGTTGGCGAATCTTGCGTAAAGGTGCCACGGCGAAAATTAAAAAATCTGTCAATTGACACATTTAATCTGTCAATTGACACATTTAATCTGTCAATTGACATATTTAATCTGTCAATTGACACATTTAATCTGTCAATTGACACATTTAATATGAGGTGATTACAGCATATCGATGATGAAAATTTTTGAAATCGTTATTTCCGTCAAACCTGTTGCACCCCTACTTCGAACCACCATAAGTCTTCGGGAGACTTGTACAAGCTAGGGAGCAACCCTCACCTTTTAACGTGTGATGCCGTGCATGAGACCGATGACCATGCTGGGAATCGAACCCAATACCCAATGATTGAGAGGCGCATGCTCTACCAGCACGACCACCACGGAATGGGTAGTTTGAACATGACCAGTGAATAGCCATGAACCAACTCAGCCTTAGGTACTTTTCGATTGGGTTGAGCAATAACGAAATTTTATTATATTTGGAATTACGTGATGGTGATTTAATACGTAAAACACTGAAACGATGATTGAAATTTTTAAATTTGTTCTGGTGGAGAAATTATTGAGATACTGAAATGCTTCTAATGTTTGTAAATAATGAAATCTGTAAATCAGGGCAGTTTCATGGATACATTCGAAATGCGTGCAAGCTGTGGTTTAGTTGTCACACAAAAAGAAGTACCGTTTGTACGTTTGGTCTTCAGCAACAGCGTATGAACATGAATGGGAGATTGAAAAAATCACTTGACAAATAAATGAGTAAATCGACAGATTAAATGTGTCAATTGACAGATTAAATGTGTCAATTGACAGATTAAATATGTCAATTGACAGATTATATGTGTCAATTGACAGATTAAATGTGTCAATTGACAAATTAAATGTGTCAATTGACAGATTTTTTAATTTTCGCCGTTGCACCAGAACACCGTCGTAGTAGTTTTGGTGTTTGGGAACAATACTTTTTATTGGACAAAATTAATCCTTTACTCGATAAATCAATTTCCCAGAATATTTACTAGGAATAATCACCACTCCAATAAAATCAAAAATCTTTCGAAATAGCTAATTTTACCGCACCGCACCGCAACAAACGAGAGTTATCTTTCTTCTGCGAATGAAATAATGCTTAGGAATTTTGATGCGTCAGGAACCTTAGTCATTTTGAGCTGATAAAATTAGATTCAAGTGATGATCGAAGTAAAACAAAATGTGAACAGCGTGTAATCACGACCCAACTACTTTTAAAGTACCAAAATTAGAATGTTAATCAACATTATACCAAGTTTTTAATTTTTCGGCGTGGGACAACAGAAATAAATCGTGTTTTGAAGCTGTCGGGGAGTAGACTTTTTAATAGCGAGTCTTTTTCAAGCCTTCATCAAATTTAATAAACTATACAGGATGATTCCTAAGTGGATACTTTTTTTATATATGTGTATAAGAACAACTTTTTCCAAAAATATTATGAAAAATAAAACAGTTTCATTATTACAAAACGTGTCCATTAACGATCATGTCTAACTTAAATAACTTTCCATGAACCCCTACAAAAAAAGTCACATGGATTTAGGTCTGGAGACCTTGATGGCCATGCAACTGGTCCATTTCGACCGATCCACCTATTCGCTCATTTTTCAGTATTCTGAAAAAAGTTATTTGAAAAGGTGTTTATTTTAACGAGTTCTATACACAGTTAAAAAAAAGTATCAACTTGGGAATCACCCTGTATATCTCAGACTTAACAAATAATCACTTGGATACGGCAAATAATAATAATAGCCGCCCTCTACCTGCACAGGCTAATGGTACACTCTAAAAGTATTTATGATGGACCTAGGTACAACGTGCTTGAGAAAGTTGTGATACAATTATGAGCATTTGTCAATGCTGAAGGGGTACTCGGACAGAAAATTTTTATTATGGCATTTTATAAAATGAGAAAATTACCTAATTGTCAAGTATTGTTGTAGAGCAACTTGCATAGCAACTTCATTTGACGATTGATATCTACCCCCGGATAGTTTTCAAATAAATATTGCATTCATTCGTTATTTCCAATCACGTGATCAGAAATTAAAGGATTTCAAAATTCACATCGAAAAAAAAACCTTTCAAATAAGACCTGTGTATTCGCAGCTCAACTTCCTTAGTTTGCTGAAACGATAACGCTGGATTTTTTTTTATACGCTGAAACATTCGTTTCCTCGTAATTTTTTTATAACCATAATACAATAGTATATTGTACAATGATCATGAAATGACATACATTTCCCACGAGTAGGTATATGAAATTTTGTAGTACGCTCGTACTACAAAATTTCATAAACCTACGAGTGGGAAATGGGTCATTTCATGCTCATTGTACACTATACTTTTTCTACGACCATCTGAATCATTAACAAATCTGTAATATTTTTAATAATCCTTTTTATCATAAACTCTCCTGCCGTCATTTTTACATCGTTTAGATAATTTTTTCTTTCTTCACCCGTTGAATGAAACATCTATTTTTTCTTTTTGTACACGTACCTACCTACGACGTGAAAAGTATTATAAAAATCAAACACTAATCGATTTCATAAAATTAAAAAAAAAATGTGGCTGCGTGGATTTGAACCCACGCTCCCACCATCCAAAGTCCACGTGTCATCTGAATCAACACTCGTCGTTACATAGAAAGTATCTGTCAACTATTCAAAAATATAGAATTCGATTGTAATCAATCTTTTTCAATCGAATTTTGTAATTATCTACTGATGTAAAATGTCAAATTATTAGACAGACGTAAACAAACTTGATTCGATATTATTTGTGTTTATAAAATTCGTTAATACCTACCTATAATGACAGTCTAGTAGTTCATGAAATTCGTAGGAAATGAATATTTCGATACAGCTAGCCCGTGGGAAATGAAAATCGGTGTTACAACGTGGTACGTTTCTTAATCATAGACGCAATTGAAATGTTCATATTTACTAATGGTCGTAGAAAAATACTGTTATGAAAATGCAAAATCATTCGGTAATGGGGCATTTTGAAGAAAATTTCAATTCTCATTGATTGGAAGTTTGAATTTGTGGAGGAAATTATTTTCTTGACGAGGTCTTTTTGGGTACATTTGCCCTTCTAGGCTTGTATAGATTTCCTTGATTTAAAAATATTTCACGCTGTGGAAGGTTACAATCCCACAAAAGATCATGTCATTTCAATTCTTGTTTTTAACTCAACTACCCAATTCATGAACAATCCTTCTTGAAAGTACATTGCAAATATCAGACGACTTATATCTGACCAACAGGAACACAACGATTTATCGCCCTAAATCTTCTATTTTCACGGTCTGGTCTTTTTAGGGCCTGATCAGTGTCGACAAAACCCTTCTCTACTCCAAATCACCGAGGCTATGAATATCAAAATACAAAAATATGATTAATAACTGTTGTTCATATACCATACAACACGAAAGTATTCCGCCTTTTTAAAATAAAGCTCTAAAACGAATTGTCAAAAATTGTCATGAACTGCATTGTGAATAGGGTGTTGCAAAAATAACGCCATACTTCTCTAAGAGAATAGAATTAATTTATTTAGTTTATTTACCACTGTGCATATCCTCACAGTAAGTATTTAATTGTCTTAATTCAAAAGTATTTTGTACAGATGTAGCCTTGTTATAATATGTCCTAATTCTATGTTCCACATCAAATTAAATTTTATATTTTTAATGTTAATATCTCACGCAACATTACCCCCATCGTATTATGAATTGTCACTTTCATCCTCTGACAAATATTTTATTATTAATTAACATTTTTATTTATACTTTTGAAGTGTTTTGTATATTTGTCATTTATTTATGTGTATATTTCAAATCAAATTGTATTTTTGTATATTATAAATAATTTTCCCAAAATTCCCGCCATCTTGTCCCATGTCGCCACCCGTATTTATTATATAATTTATATTAGTCCCTACAGATTTATATGTTAATAATTTAGATGTATTTAAATGTAAAATTATTGTGAATAATTAATTTTAACTGGCACAAGAATTTTTCAAATTCTTACTGGGTATATCATTATTGTACAATTTCCTTATGTATTTCTATGAACGATGTATCTTTTGTACAATAAATTATTACTAAAATTACTAAATTACTAGTAAGTTTTGATATGAATATATTGAGTTGAAAAGAAAATTAATCATTATTTATATAAAACAAAAGAAGGGAGCTTTTAAATATTGGTTGCGTTGATTTGTGCTAAAAAATTAAAACTTGATTGCAGTATTAATGCAAAATTAATCATGGTCGCGCTATAACTAAGTTTTTGTGGGAGACCGGTAATTTATTCTGAGAAGTAAATTGAAACTTCGAGGTACTGAGTTAAGAAAGTAAAGTTATGGCCAAGAACATTATTGCATTCCAAGCCTACCTTTCAATATCAAATGGAATTTCTTTGAACACTTTTTAAGGCTGTAAACATGACTTGAAACTTATGATGCATTTTTTGTAGAAAAAAGAGTGAATACAGTTAGAGAATATGATGAATACAAATACACAGACCGGCAAACTTAAAGGAACGAGGATATATTCTATGAATACTACATTTTCCGGAATGATTATACGTATTTGGTATACTTTATTTTTGTTCTCCCTAGATCTAGATAACCATAACGTTCTCACTAAAATTTGCCATTTTTGAAAACATTTTCTTATTTGATGAGAAATATTTTTATTCCGTTCAATTTTGCCCTAAAAAGAGCTACAAATCTTAACCAATACTTTGAATTCCGTTTTCAAACCCTAAACTGATTCTCCACCTGGTCCGCATGCCTGTTACTTTTTTCTCAAGCGTTTATGATTCGTTTTGGCACCAGCCTAAACCACTTTTTCACTGTTTTAAAAGTTAAGGATAGTTCGTGATTCAACATTTTTGTCTCCTATTAATAATTCTGAATTTTTATATTAGTTTTTGAGAAATATAAATGGCGCTTGTGGATCACAGACTCTACATCGTCGAATGCGTGAATAAGACCAGCTAAAAAAAAATCCGAATACGTCCAGAGTGAATTGGTGAAATTTGTGTGGAAAAATCACCCTTTTTCTCTACGACTGCACTCAGAAAACTACCTTCACTCCTCCAAAACAGATGAATTCGTTACCTCAAAAAAACTTCCTGCGACTGTGTGGCTTCCGGCACCGGAAGTCGGTCGAAAAATGAACACTAGCGATTCACGGCGTAGCGAAACTTTCGAAAAACGGCCCGAAACGGCACACGGTGAACGAGCGAGCGACTGGATATGTACTTTGTACACACTTCGGGTACTGCGTCCGCTCAAACGGGGAAACTCGTATACGCCGCGGTCGCTGAGTCATCCGAAAGTGCCACAGGCCGGTGCACATACCGCAGAATGCGGAGTTGCCGTTTCGCACGAACTCGCAGTGTGCCTTGTAGAACAGCGATTGGACAAAATAATACAGTGTGTCTCACTTTTCATGGAAGCACCCCCGTAACTTCCGAAATTATGGAGGTAGAATGATGAAACTCTCAGGACTGAATGGAAATGCACCTACCGATTCAATGGTGGTGGCGTAACTGATATACATTCAGCCTTATTCAGGTGTCCTCATGGATAATGAATATTTTTTAATATTAAATGTTTCAATATTGAATATTTTTCAATATTGAATATTTTAACTTATCAATTTCAGGAAACTTTCGTATTCACATGTCACTATTGAAAGTCGATTATTGAATGTTGAAAAACTGTTATTGGTATAAGTTTTCAGGCTTGGAAACGTTGGAAATTCGGTCAAATCAATCAAATGATACATTTTTGTCAGATGATTGCTTTTGTTTTTTAAATTTATTTGGATTGGGGAATTTATGATATCATTTTTATTATTTGAATTATTTGACAATAGAGATAAAAAAAACTAAACACTAGAAACTAATTTGTTAGCAATAACCAACGTGGAAACGCATCGAAGTTTTTAAAAAACTTAACTTTTTCCTCATATTTTTCTCCATTAGTTTGAAAGAAATGAACTTTATGTCCAAAGTGTTCATTAAGAATGTCAGTAACGTCGGGGCGTGGCGCAGTGGTTAGAGCGTCCGACTCTGAGTCGAAAGGTCCGGAGTTCGAGCCCTGGTTGGGCTGGGATTTTTTAATTTAATTTAACCGATTAAATTATTAAAATCTCGTGGCTCGAGTAGGGTGAGTCCTGCACGATTCACTGTTGCGTTCCAATTAACAGTGCTGCTCCTAAGGTGGCGTATGGAGTTAGTAACAAGGCCTATAAAGAACACATGGCTAATGACCATAGCAGTCGATGCTAAAACACCAAGGAAAAAAAAGAATGTCAGTTCTGCCCTCCTTAACCAAAACGCCGTATCTGCAGATAAGTCAAAATTGAGTAAGATCAGTTTTTGTTAAGATGTCTGACCGTTGTAAACCATTCAAAATTTTGTTTTAATTCATGCTTCGTTCTGTGACCTCAATTATATAATATTTAAAGCAAAAATCAAAATAAAATTAGGACAAGTTCACAACGGTCAGACATCTAAACAAAAACTCAATTTGAACTTTCCTGCAGATACTGCTTTTGGGCCATCCTAGTCCTTATAAGAACTAGGAGGGCAGAGTTACCAGTCAATGCACCTGGTAACGAAAAATTAGCTCATGGAACAGCTCTTATCCTGTCCAGTGGATTTTCAATATGTCCCTTGGGCATAAAAGTATATTTTTAATTCATTTCACTCTGAATCGCATCCTATTTCATTCATTAGGTATCTTATTGCCGTATATCCTTTTTGAATCGATACTTATACAGATTTGAGAACATATGCAACGTTCTTAACATTAAAGAATGTTTGTTATATATATGACATGCTCTCCCCTATCCGATTAAAAAAACAAGGGGTTGACGTACTCCTATTTTCGAACCACCCTGTATATAAAAATAATGTCAGTAAACTTCGATCTTCGAGATTGAGGAAGTTCATCCAGGCTCAATTGGATCTTTAATTCTCATGAACGAACTTACACTGGAATTAATCTAATTGGATTTTTCTTTGCTCACCCTGTTGTATAGAGCACAAAACGTGAAAATATAATGTATACGAGATCCAGATGACATTGTACCATCATTCAGGCACGTTATTCCATGAATAGATGGGCGTTTTGTCAATTCTCGGAGTTAAAATTTCTGAGCAGAAAGCTTCACTTTTCATCTTTGACACCCTGTAGGTATCTCGAAAACTATTCTGTCGATATTTTTGTGACTGTGTACACGTTTGCCGAGGAAGTCGAAATCTACAACATACCAAAAATTCAGGTAATTTAACCGAAAGCCATTTTCCATAAGGAAAGTGCGGGGTCCTTTTACATGTTGCTTTAGTTCTGATGACAATACATTTATGTCGAAGAAATTGTCCCCCCCCCCGTCCCCCGAGAGCTAGATAGAGAACGCGTACGGTTACGGAAGTTTTCTTCACAGATTTCGACGTCATAAATAAAACGAAAAAAAAATTAGTCTCGAAAAAAGTTGTAAAACTCGCGAAATTAAAAACGGAAAAATCCGTAAAAATAGTGAAAAATATCTGACCGTGGAACACTACGGTTTGAAAAAATTTCACCCTCCCTGTACCCCCTCAAAAGCTAGATAGAGAACGAAAAGGAATTCGGAAAATGTTTCAACAGTTTCGGACATGGAAAATAATGATGAAAAAACATCGATCGGAGGCTCGCCTCCCTATCCTGTACTGAAAAAAAATGTAGGAAAACTCGCGAAATAGAAATAGAAAAAATAAGAAAAGGAAGAAAAAATATAACTTTTGTCCAGTTTCCACTAACACTTTACTACTTTATTACGACCGGTTTCGGCTTTTACACCATTTTCAAGTAACTACAGATTTCATCAAGTTCGTGAATATTTATACATAAGAAAGAATATTCACGAACGACATAAGAAAGAATATTCACGAACTTGATGAAATCTGTAGTTACTTGAAAATGGTGTAAAAGCCGAAACCGGTCGTAATAAAGTAGTAAAGTGTTAGTGGAAACTGGACAAAAGTTATATTTTTTCTTCCTTTTCTTATTTCATCATGAACTTCCACAAAATAAATAGATCATCAATCAAACAAAATAGAAAAAATCCGTAAAAATAGTGAAAATTATCTGACCATTGAATAATACAGTTTCAAAAAAATTACCCCTATTCCCCCCTCGAAAGCTAGATAGAGAACGCGTAGAAAATCGAAAAAAATTCCGAACGGTTTCATACATACAAAATTACGACAAAAAATATTCCGCCGGTGGGCTCGACCCCTCCCCTCTTTTCAAAAAAGTTGAGAAAAGTTGAGAAAACTTGCGATAACAAAACCGAAAAAATCCGTAAAAATAGTGAAAGTAGGGTCAAGTCACTGGAAGGTCTCGTCATTGAAGAATTAGATTGTGGCAAATTAACGGGCAAGCGACCGTGCAACAATGACGCATTCATTGAAATAAACAGACTAAGAAACATATCCAAAGAAAACCAAAAAAGAAATAAACAAAAAAACTTGAAAAAAAACTTTTTCTTTCAATGCACTAAAAAGAAGAAAATAAATTTTAGAGTAGAGTAGAGTTTATTGACTACATAATTTGATTGCATTTGTAGCAGGTTCTTGATAAAAGATTTTTAAAATAATATCACCTATTTAAAATTATGATTAAAAAAGACAATGAAAAATCCAGTCTGATTGAAATAATTGAGATACTATACTAAGCACAAGTCAATCGTATAGTAAACCTGTACAGTGGCCACAGAACTTTAAGTTCTGTGACAGTGGCACATATATTTGTATAAATATGGCATCAGTGCCTTTGTCTGTTCGTCCCTAGTGGTGGTGAGTTCATTTGCTGCACATTGCATTTATGTAGGGTACAAGGTGTGGGGGCGTCACATATTTACAAGAATGTAAAAATACCGCCATCCTGTTTGCCGGATGAACGACTTCTTTCTCTTAGATCGGATAGGCCGTAATATAATTAGAATTTTTTCCGATAATTCTCGTATGTATGGGAACTTATAGAATACCAACATTTCATTCCATGATTGGGATTCTTGGATTTTCTTTAAAGACATTCAATACATAGATGAAATAAGAAAAGGAAGAAAAAATATAACTTTTGTCCAGTTTCCACTAACACTTTACTACTTTATTACCGGTCGTAATAAAGTAGTAAAGTGTTAGTGGAAACTGGACAAAAGTTATGTTTTTTCTTCCTTTTCTTATTTCATCATGAACTTCCACAAAATAAATAGATCATCAATCAAACAAGCAATACATAGGTGATAAATCGGATGGCAATATTTAACAATTACCTAAATAACAGATATTTTAAATTACTTATACTAGTACTTAATAAAAAATGTCTGGCAAATTGCAACAATTTATGAATAAGAAAGAAGTATACATTAAATAAATAACGTGACCCTGAAATATTTTCAGGATTATTTTCGCGGACGCCTGTCACAGAGCTGAAGTGGTATGAATTCCACTTTTCTTTGAACTACAGGTCCCGAATCTCCCTTGCTCGCACAAGCTGTGCTTTCGAGGGGTTTTCTCCGAAAACCTGGGAGTTTCGTAAAAACAAATTATACAAATTTTTTCTTTACACTTAAAGAATGCTTTGGCGAAGCTCATTCAGAGTATTTAATTCAAAGCATTTTGAACACTAAAGATTTGGTGAACTTATTCCCAGAAAACATTGTCCGAGTATTAAATTGGTTTGGTGGGAAATATTCATAATAGAAGTTTGGAAATCTACAACATTTTACACATTCCAGTTCTGATTTAAAATAGAATGAGGATGGATATCTAGTTAGCCTAGACCAGTTCCCTGCATAAACAAAATATTGCGTTACCATAGCAACGAACAATAACTTACTGCTGCTTCAAAAGAGGTAAATTTTCCATTGAAGATGATGACCGATCGGGAAGGCCAGTTTCTGTGTCAGTCCCCGAAAATATCGATGCAGTTCATGACATGATTTTAACAGACCGTCGAATTGTGCTAAAACGGATATCTGAAGCACTGAATATTTCATACGAACGCGTTCATCATATAGTTCACGTCAATTTGGACATGAGAAGAATAGCTGCAAAATGGATCCCCAAATGTTTGAATGTTGACCAAAAGCGTGCAAAGGGAAGAAGCATCGCGTTCGATCTGTGCTCGATTTTAAAACGATGTAGACTTCTTAAACCGAATTGTTATTATGGATGAGACTTGGGTACATTTCTACGATCCAGAAACAAAGCAACAATCGATGGAATGGCGACACCCCGGTTCTCCAAGACCTAAGAAGTTTCGTGTCCAAGAATTTGCTGGAAAAGTTCTCGCTTTAGTTTTTTGGGATTAGCAAGGAGTAATTATGATTGATTTTTTGGATAAGTGTAGAACAGTAACTGGAGATTACTATTCGACATTACTTACCACTCTACGGGAAAAAATTAAAGAGAAAAGACGCGGAAAGCTATCCAAAGGTGTTTTGTTTTTGCAGGGCAACGCCCCTGCACACAAATCTCATGTTGCCATACAAAAAATTCGTGATTTAGGGTTTGAATTACTAGAACACCCCCCTTATTCACAAGATTTGGCTCCGTCCGACTATCATCTCTTTCCTCAACTGAAAAAAAGTTTAAAAGGTCGTAAATTTTCTTCCAACGAGGAGGTAATAAAAGCTGTGGAGGTCTGGTTTGCCGAGCAAGAAGAAACATTTTTTTGACGTTGCAAGTTCGCTGTAATAAATGTATCCAATTAAGAGGAGAATATGTTGAGTAATAAAATATTTTAACATTGACATTTTGTTTGGTTCTATAGTTAGGCTAAGAATTTTTCAATATATCCTCGTATATCATGATACAAGTTTTATAAGAATTTCACAATTTCGAAGGATCCGATGCCTTACCATACTCTCACTGCAGTCAAAATAACTTTTCAAACAAGCAGACCACTGAGCATAATTTTGTAAACCCAGTCCAAACCGCAGCAGCTAATTTAATTATAAACGCCCGAGAAATGTAACAATCAAAGTTTATAACTGCACCAAGGCAACAAATAACACCACAACATTCAAAGGTTATTCTTCTTCTTTGCTCAATATCTGAAAATCTCATCCCTCTTGTCTGACGATCATCTGACAGTTGATGTTACCATTGTCACCAATCTCGAAAAAATTTAAAATGCCTATCGAAATAGAAGTCATTCCAAGGCAACAAATAACACCACAACATTCAAAGGTTATTCTTCTTCTTTGTTCAATATCTGAAAATCTCATCCCTCTTGTCTGACGTTCATCTGACAGTTGATGTTACCATTGTTAACAATCTCAAAAAAAATTAAAATGCGTCCAAATCCAAATAGAAGCCATTTCGATACTCATTTGGGTTTCATAATGACTTCATTTTAGACTCCAAATAGAAAAAGGATTATGTCATTCGCTATTTATTGTTCGTAGAAGCGCGAAATCAAGAAATCTGTACGTTGACCGTATGTAATTTTTCACAATTGTTTACCAAAAATTCAGGTGTGTCTTACAGCCATAACGTCCAATCATCTTGACACGAACGATTTGTATATGGGAAGCAATAAAATGTTCTGAAGTTAAATTGGACAGCCAACGGTTATAAACGTTAAAAATCGTGAAAAATTTCACGATGTCAAGCTATAAAAGTGGAATAAATTTTCAAGCGGAGTAAATTCACTACATGCTCAGATTGGAAATACTACTATGAAGAAAGTCGTCTGAAAAACCGGTCTGGTTGCAGCGGGCATTTCGCAACCTACCAAAATGGAAAAGTAACCATTTGTTTCATATTCTTTATAATGAATACCGACATTCGTCTTTTAGCACTGCACAGGGTGCTTCTGTTAATTTAAGAGACCTCAAGAAAACATGCTCTACTCAATGATATTTGAAAATATCAACATTACACACTTTTTTGAATTCAGGTGGTTAACAATTCTTTGACTTTGACCAAAATATTAAATAATTTTTCATTCCATTTTTTATTCAGTTATTCCTTCAGTCTTGTAAAGTTCAATGATAAAAGCACCTGAAAAGGTTTATAGTTAGTATCATTGTAAATCAGATACAATCTTCCCTATAAACCTTGAAAATATGCATAATATATCACATAATATACATTCTGCACCCCTTATCACATCAACTTAATATTTAGTAATGGAAAATTCCCCAAACAATTTAAAAACTCTGTGATAACTCCTATTCATGATGCGCGTGACAAAAATAAAATATCAAATCATCGCCCAATTAGCTTAATTAATAATTTTGGAAAAATTACTGAAAAATGCATAAAAATGCGCGTAATAAACTTCCTAAATAGTAACAAAATATTAAGAGAAGGTATGTATGAGGTTATTAATGAAGTCTCAAGCAATCTTGACAACATTAAAAAAATGTATCGCAGTATTCCTGGGCCAGGCAAAGGCCTTCGACACATTAAACCATGGAAAATTACTACAAGTGTTAGAGACATATGGAGTACGTGGTACTGTGTTTTCAAAGAATATCTAAACGACCGCTCACAATATGTAAAAATCAATAAATGTCTAAGTGAACCGCAACTGATGAGAGTGGGTGTGCCTCATGGGACGGTTCTGGGGCCTGTGTTTTTCACCATTTATATAAATTCTCTGTTAACACTTGACATAGATAGCCAAGTAATATCATATGCTGATGACACTGTTGCCGTATTTGGGGAGTATGACTGGGAAACCACTAAAGAAAGAGTTCAAGAAGGCTTATTGGTATGAGATCTTCAAGTTCTTGTAGGTTTTTTGTTTTTGCTGCTTTCGATCAAGAAGTTGAAAATGCCATATAAAGAGGACCATCAAGGAACAATAAATATAGAATGAGCAAATCAATTCCAATGGAATCATTTCCTATGGCCTTCGGTATAATAGTTCCTTATATCTTTGTAGGTATACGTTATCTTCGTAAGTAGGCTGAAAAGACAATAATTGTAGTAAATAGGTCAGGTCGTGTAAATCGTGGAAGTCAAATAATTAATTTTAAGTGCGGTTAGCCTGTGGAAGGGTGACCAACCTGAGGGACTTTGTGATAGATTCTTAGTTCAATAGTGGAGTTCAATTTCTGTAGGCACAAAAGATCATGAATTCTCATTAATGAGCTTGCGCCTTCCATTGCATGTCATCCTTCAAATATGTACAAAGTGCATCAGTTGTAGACGTGCCTCCTGCTGGGTGCGCCCATTGCAAATTAGTGAAAGCAGTAAATACGAGCAACATAAGAACTCATGTAACCGCAAGGTGTCAACGCCCTTGACGCAAATCACAACGTCTAGTCTAGACCATCCCCGAGGATTGCAAATGGTGAACCCTTCGAATTGTTGTTTGAAATATCGTTTCATTAAGTGACTCCCATCCCTCATTTTCCCGTTTAAGGAAAAAAGATGGTAATGGGTTTGGCGTTAATGAATATGTTTATGTACCTTTCTATCGTATGAAATACTGAATCAATTTTGATGGATGGCAGCTAATTCAAGGAAAAGTGACGAGAAGTATTTATAGTATCAAACTAACTCAACGAGTTACAAAGTGCGAGATGACGGATTCACCTGGATTTCGTTCATATTAAATATACAAGATGTCCCACGAAGATTAGAACAGGGAATATACCGAACTCGAAAGTAGTGGAGAATTGTAATTTTGAGGTTCTAAATTAAAACAACTGATGCAGCTCTTTTTTGATATTATGTTACCCAATGAGCTTTTTGTTTTCGGTCACGTGACATCAGATCCAAAATTATTAATGGGACAAACTGTATATTTTGACATTTTTATGTTTTTCCCGATAAAACAATTTCAACACTTGTGGTCTAAAACGATTATTTCAAGAAATACAGGTTCTTCAATATCCTTGGTCCCACGACGTCTGAAATGTGCAATGGACCTTTCCACGACATATGAGAGAACACTGTAATTAGAATGTGTATACACTAATAAAACTCGAGAATTTTTATTTATTTTTTCTGACTGCTAGTTTCTCTATAATCAGAATAAAAGTGGTTTCGTGACGTCACGTTCATCAAAACTAGAATTGGCAACGGTGTAAAAGTTGTGCACCGTGGAATCTCAAATTCTCATTTGAATATAATGTGTCGTATGACAGTTGTCAGTTGATACTAGATGGGTTCGTTCGTCTGTTTCACGGAGCATCAATAAGAATCGTTTCTCTCTGTTTAACTCGTTTGCCTACTTTAATATTTAATACAAGTAGAGCAGTTCCATCAAATGTGTATACTGCAAACGAACAGGCCCTACTTGATTTCTTTTTTGAGGTTAATGCGGTTTTCAAAGTTTTGAAATGTTTTTGTTGCTTGTGCTCTAATTTTTTTCCCTAATTCCTGTATCTGTATCCCTGCAATAACTGTGAACATGTCGAAAAGGTGCTTCGTACCTGGTTGTCTGAACACCAGTGAATATTCTAATAAACAATTTTTTATGCTCCTAAATACCTATGAAGCGCATTGTAAAATGTGGTTCGAAGCAATGAATAAACCTTTTGTAAAAAGCTGAAATATAATTATGTTTTTGTGAAGAACATTTCCAAATATTACTGTATTCAAGCAGCGTTCAGGGAACGATTTGAAATTTTAGTCATTGCAAAAAATAAATTCATATTTGTTAAATAGAAATCATCTCATAATCTACCCTCGGTAAATTATCCGAACTTCCCTTCACGAAGCCTTTTCATATTTATTTTAATATACAAATAAATTCACACCAGATCGGTCATAATAACACCTCGCTACAGTATCAAAGATTAGATTAGTATTCTTTGACGGTATTAATGAATGTATCATTTAAATGTCGAATGTAAAAAAAACAAACATTAACCTCAAATTTTGAGATCACTTTTGTTGCATGAGATCTGTCATAATGATTTGCAGAGTTGTCAATGCTCGTTCTTCATCGAAAGGATGGTCCGTTAGGGAAATTTGAAAGTTACAATTACAATAAAAAGTAGCTAATATGTGGATTTTCTTCTATGAGTTGATCAAGTGACGAAGTTTCAATTATTTCTCAATGGCTTATATCAAGCTAGAATCTATATTTTTGAGGAGAACGGTATTGAATGTTTCGGAACATGGATTATGGTGGGGGTTGTTTCCGATGAACGTGACGTCAGCGGCACACTTTCAAATGAGATATTCTTTCAAAATGAAAAAAATATAGTGGAACTCTTTCTTAAATGGACGTTTCAGGATAGAATCTATCGATTTGAAAGATTTTTGCAATTTACTTTTCATAAATGTAAAGGTCCATTGTCAAATAATTCAGGTTTAGGGTCACTCTATATATTTGAGCAGTCCTATATTTTTTGTGATGACTGAAACAAGGCAAAATTATATTTTATTAAAAAAACGTCGTGGGACAATCGTTTTAGACCACAAGTACGATAGTTTGTTGGAATCGTTTTATCGGGAGGAACATATAAATGCCAAAATATACAGATTGTTCTATTAAGAATTTTGAATCTGATGTCACGTGACCGAAAACAAAAAGCTCATTGGGTAACATAATATAAAAAAAAGCTTCACCAATTGCTTTAATTTACAACCCCAAAATTACAATTCTCTACTAATTTTGAGTTCCGAGATATTCCCTCTCCCATTCTTCATGGGACATCCTGTATATTTCCGCCTACCTCGTATTAACATGTCTGTTTAATATTCTTCAATGCAATCCTCACAAACAGGTGTAAGCCTCTGTGACTCTGTTGTTTATTTTGAACGTATGTCCATTGTATTTAATTTGATGTATTCTTTCTGCAAAATAAACTTCTATTCTAACTGAAATCGACCATTGATAACCCTTATTAATGAACGATTTGTTATTAATGGATGATTTCGAGAAATCGTCCATCAATGACCCCTATTAAAGGTCGATTTGTCATTAATGGTCGATTTCTCTATGAAAGCATGATTGTTGCATAGGGAACCAAACATAAACGAATTGTTTTAAAAAAATTGTTGAAATTGTTTTTCCGTTAACCAGCAGTCGTCCCCTTACAAACGGCAGCCCTCAGAAGTCGAAACTTGTGCGAACCAAGTATTACCGAGGTCTTACCTTTTTGCGTGCGATTCCTAGCACTTTCTCGGGCCATCAGAAAAAGTTCTGCAGTCGCTAGGGTTTGAACCTTTGACTGGCAGCCAAAAGTGATTGAAACAATGTCGTTTTAACCACTTGGCTCCCTGGCACCGTAATTCAGATGTTATGGACGCTAAAATGGATACTGACGATAAATTTATCTTGCCAGATGTTGCAGAAAATGCTAGAGTAGCATCTTTAACTTCATTTTAAGAAAAAAATTAGAATTCCTTTATTTCAACAAAACTGAGGTGGACGGAAAAATATTGTTATCAACTCATATTAAAATACGATTAATGATCTCTCATGAAGAATGTTTGTGTGCTAGTTTGCTATTTATAGAGATTTGCAGTTGTATTTTAATAGTATCTTCAAAATAAAAGAAAAATATATGTTGACCGGAAATATTAACAAATATTTCCACAAAGGAAATATGAATCAAATAACTGATAGAAAAAACTACTTTCCTGTCTAATACCACGACGGCCTGTAGACTAAATGTGACAGACATTGGTGCAACGTTTCTCATGATTTTTTCCAACCCTGAGACACAGCCTCTCTTCTCTTTGAATAATTGGAAGATTCGAGTGGAAAACTTCTCCAGTAATTAGTTGCAAATATTTCAGTTGGTGGAATTGAAGATGATTTTGATAGCGAAACGTTCCGCAAAATTCTAGCTAACGATAAAGGTGTGAGAAGACTTTTTATACGATCTCAGAGAATCTTTAGAGAAACAGATAATTTTTTAAATTATCTTAACAGTATTCCAGAATAAGGCAGATAAGTGTTGATGTCAGACCATAGTTGAGGCTTAGATCAGAAACGGAACACAAATATATTTTGAAAAAAGGCAAATTGTTATTATCAGGATTTTAAAAGAAAAGTGTGATTCGTATTCAAGAGTTAGTTATGAAGAACTTGCGAAAATAATGAAAATGACGTTTTTAAAATTGGCGATGAATACCAATCGTGCAAACCTGAATAATCATGAGTCATTGTTACTTATGAGCGAAGTAATGAAGAAACAAATATTCAAGAGAAGAGCATTTACGTGTCGTGAACGCATTTTGTTCTTCCATTACAATGCAACTTTCCACAGCCATCTTTGCAGAACTAATAACATAGACCTATTTAAACATATCTGCATTTTATGAAACGATTAGCAACAACAATGGATGCTAATATTCGTATCGCTGTGATCTTTATTGTACCCCAAATGAATATGAATCATGCATGTCAAGGATATACAGATGCGATTCATTGTCTATGGATATATAACTGTTTTCAGCTGACCACATACCAAGTTACTCAGTTAACCATCGACTTGAAAGACATTTCCAGGCGGTCTAAGTGAGGAGTGGTTGAAATATGTCAAAAAATTTAAATCAACATTAGCTCTTTCCATCAACCAGCTGCACTCATAAGTATTTGAAACACTTGTGCGCGAAAAATGAGACCATGGCATTCCATTCCAAGCAAGTTCAAGGCGCAGCCAGGTCAGTCGAAAGCACCCATGAGCGATATGCTCGGAAGAGACTACAACAAGCTCTATGAAGAGTTGGAACACGAACCTATCATAGGAATGGCACACTCTAGATATAGCTTTGATAAAACTTTCAGTCCTCTTATCAACGCGGAAATCAAACTAATTTTCAAAAACTTTTTTTTCAGTTCTATTACGTTCTTTGATGAAAATTTAGGAAAATAAGATACATAGATATGTTTATTAATCCTTAGAGATCATTAGCATGACATAGGATAGGTCAATATAAATATAAATATAAAAGAAAGTTACTTATGACATCTACAGTCACTAGTCCTTTCTGATGAGTGGTTTACCATGAAACAGCTGTCAAAGGTTGGAACTCTCGGAATTTAACGAAAAATACTCTATATATACTATATATATATATATATATATATATTATTAATTACTGTTTCGAGTTATTGCCAAAGCTGCGTTGACAACAGCTCCCCTTCCTACCATATATATATTGTCAACGCAGCTTTGGCAATAACTCGAAACAGTAATTAATTCGAGTTCTTCATTGAAACTTCTTTTCTACTGGAAGAAAATAATCCTGCTCTAGCCGAAATATATTCCAACAAAAAGAAAAATTTCATAAAATTGGTCAACGAATCAAAAAAGAAATACACTGATAAGCAATATTTCAAAAAGGACTACTACTCGAACGATCCTAAAAATAACAGCACAGATTCAGATCACGATACTATGTTTTTGAATCCATTCAGTGAAATAGAACTGCGTGACTTAATAACACGCAAAATGAAAACCAAGAAATGTTCGGGAATTGATGAGGTACCTACCTGTTTTTACATAATTATTGAACCAATTACTTTCCTAGTGAATCTCTTATATTTAAGTGGTACTTTTCCAACATCTCTGAAGTTGGGAAAGGACACACCAATTCAAACAAATCAAAAATATTCACAATTGATAATTTCAGGCCAGTAACCGTTCCCCCAAGTTTTTCAAATATCTTCGAGTACGCATTTTTAGAACGCCTGATGAGTTTTATTGATTTGCATAATATTCTGATACCTAAGCAGCATGGTTTTCGAGCAGGAAAATCAACACCAAACGTCATAATCAAGTTTTTCAATAATCTGATGGATTTCATTGACATGGCGAGTGTCCTGCTGCGATCTGGTGTGACTTGAGCCATTGTTTAAATAGAACATAGTTAGTCAATGCCTGTGGAAAAGGTATTGGACACAAATGCGAGTGTCATCTAGCGTGATTAGTTACAAACATGAATATTTGACGTCATTTTAATGCAGGTTTCTTCAAAAAACCCTGATTTTAATGCTTTTCCATTGTTTTAATCAAGTTACGACATGACTTGGAGGCCAGATCACTGAAGTTACGACATGACTTGGATGCGAGCTCACTTTCGCCATCTACATGTCGCATCCATTTTGATCCAATTATAATCCCATAAGGTTGACTAACTATCTTCTATATAAACAATGCTTGAGCAGAGCATTCGACTTTGTCAATCACAGTAAACTTCTAAATTACTTATATGGATATGGTCTAACTTGGATTTCTTCGTTTCTTACTGATCGATACCTATGTGTATCTTTTAAATTAAACAACGGTAATGCATTATATTTCTGTACATCTAAAATGAAACTGGTTGAAATGAGGGTGCCTCAGGGTTACATACTGGGATCAGTACTATTTCTATATTTCTAGCCTGTAGAATCAAACTCACTCTTCGATTTACAATATTCACAATTTTGGAAGGTTTTTCTTCTGATCTCATCTTTAATTCACATACGCTGACATCGACACCCACATTCTTCAGAGGGAAATGTTTATTTTAGTAACAACCATGTGTTCAACATATGAACTATATTACAAGCTATTATATTGGATATCTGTTGGTTTTTAAAAGACGCAACTCGTTCAACCGTATGCTGCTAATTTCACAAAAGTGATATCGAGTGAAATAATACAAACAAAACAACAAAAAGGAAGAAACAAACAAGAACCAGGAATGCAACAGAGACATCTGCCAGATTATTATCACCTTGAACATGCTGGCCAATGAACTTGTGTACAGGAAATTAAAACGTACTTAGACTTTTTGGCGAATAGCCCGGCACTCGATTGAAAGTAGCATCTCAAACAAACACTTCCTGCTTGCGGTTGCTACGTGATCACTTAAAAATGTAACAAGCCATTCTACAACGCATTCGAATTCCACCAAACGGCGCAAATCGTAAATTGAGTTACTGTAATTCAATGTTATTTACGAAATCAATAGTTTCATTTCGAAACTCATAAACATATCATTTTCAGATTGAAAAGTTTCAGGAATTATCAGAGCCCCATTTTCGTGATTATTTATTACGTATTGAACACTGAATTTCTGCTGAATTATCTGCTCATATACAATGTATATGCAGATAATTGCCGCGAAACAACCGGCAGTAAGAACTGTACTTAGAATGTGACTCTTTGTTGACCGCAGCTCGAATTGTAAATAACGAAGTCTAACAGAAATATGTCATTGCATTTGATCGCCTGGGAATATTTAAAAAATGCGGAATCCCGCGACTATTTCTTTATCATAGAAAATTTCCTTCTGAATCCGAAAATGTACTTACTTTTCGAATAAGAAGGCTAATTCGTTTGGAAAATGTCGGTTTGTTGGATGGGTGCATTTTTTCGTAGAAAAAATTGCCCTTTTCCAGTTACTCTTTTGTCGAATTCAGTTTGAGGTGATATTCGGAATCAGCACGTCGAGTTACGCCTGGAGAAAATATGCGATTTTTAGAAAAATGGAAAAAAAAAATTCGCAAAATTATGTTGCTTTCTATTTGGAATATTGCATGTTTCTACATTCATCACCTGGGAATATTTCAAAAATGCGGAATCCCGCAAATATTTCTTCATCTTGTAGAAAATTTCCTTCTGAATCCGAAAATGTACTTATTTTTCGAATCAGAAATCTAATCCATTTAGAAAATGTCGATTATGTGGCACAAATCGTAATATCTGATGAGAAACGGGTTGAATAAGAACGAAAATAGTATAATCGCAAGAAAATGGAATGCGGAAAATGGAAATATAAAAATGAAAATGAGATAACGGGTTTTCCTAAGTTGGAAAAGCAACCGTGTTTCAGATTGTTGGTCATCGTCAGACTACCCACTCTATAGACGTTCCACGGAAATGGTTGAGATCGGATTCGCTTTGGTAGTTCGTGGTGACCACCTGCAGAGGTAGCAGCAATAACTGTCAACTTCTGCGCATGTGCAGATGACTCCAATGCTGTCAGCTGAACACGATTTTCATCTACATCTGTAGCTTGAAATAGAAAATAAACAGAAAAAGCGGAAATCTTGAAGTGTTCACTTGAATTTAAACACGAAATGGCTTCGGAAATAACGCAGAAATATTTTGTGAAATTATCCATTTGACACTGCCTATACCAGAAAGAAAACGTTCTATATGATTGTTATTCGCATCTGAAGACAAGTGTCAATTCATCTCATGACTCAATCTCATAACCATTCACAATTATATTTTTGTTCAGAGACAATTTGACGTAAAAGGAAAACACCTTCTCATTACTACTGACAAGCAGTTTCACGCGTTTCGCGACCGATTAGGAATTCTGCAATTCTAAACATTAGTTAGGAAACAAGGAATGCAAAGAAAAACTGGAATTTTCAAGATAGCAACTAATAAGTAATTCCAACAACGTATCAATAATTCTGCTGGTAGTCGATAAATATTAACTAGAAATGGTTTTGATTTTGAATGCAATAAATGGGTACTTCGCCCCTAATGTGGAGCAATAACCTCTGCAGAAAGCTGCCATATAAGACGTTATGTCACGTACGATTTAACATTATGATAATGTGTTCAATTAATGTTAAAGCGATGAATTTTTCTGATAGCCGCGAGAGAAACCTGCCTGCCTCTACGATGAAATACAACTATTGCAGGAATAAATAAAACAGCGACATTTTCTAAAGTTTTGTTGAGTAGCAACTTCCTGCCGATCGTTCAACTGATTATTTCCTGGATACAAATAACCGTCAAAATAAGTTAGTGTCAGGAATTTGTGTTTCCTAATACAAAAACTAGAAATACATTTGAATCATTTTTGTTACTATTATTAGGATTTTTGGTTCTTATCAAGTGGTACTGGATATTCGCCTTTATTAGCTAAGCACTAAGGCCAAAAATTCAGTTGACGACACTGTAATCCACTTGTTATAAACAAACTTCAACAAATATCATTCTTATATATAGGAAAATATAGGTTTTTAGATGTTTCTGTGGAATTCTTAGAAGTTTTCTTGACAAGCGCTCATTGTGAACTGCAGATTTCTTCACACGATGTTTCTGTTGAATACCAGGTTCGTTACACTGCCTCATGACCCTATTGAATCAATTTGTTGCCTCGGTTTCCTGCTAATCTATCTACATGAACAATCTTAGGATAAGCTGGATGCGACATACCAATTCGATCTTTACGACGACATAGATGCTTTTCTATTTATCTGTACCTTGAGGCACATCTGTAACAAATCTCCCAAATAGAAATTTCATTGGGAATTCCTAGATTTTCTAGCCTATTATTACGGAAATATGCTAGACTCAATAATCAGTGTGTTACGAGTATATAAACTTGTTAAATAAACTTGAATGCCCACGAGCACTTTTGGATAGTCAGCAGTTCTGTGAGAACAGCTGTAGGAACTTAGTGACTTTTTTTAATGGGAGGTCTGAGATCTGAACAGATAAAAAAAAAGAAATTCTGGGGAAGAGATTCTTGACGGAGAGTTACTTTTTGGCGGACGAAGTAAACAGTAATTATTCGTGAGGAAGGCGGATGGATTTTCTAACTCAATTTTATTTTATTCAAATCTAGAATATAAATCAAAATTCAGTGATAGTGGTTTAATTTCATTAGAATTCGGAATTGATGCTTGTGAACGAGCGGCAATTCTTAATACAGATTCCCAGATGATGTAAAATAAGGATTAGCTGTTGGAATCAATCCTCTTCGAGAGAGTAAGAAATACATGTATTGTTGTAACTAACTCATATACGAGGATGTATTGATATCTAGTTAGCCTAGACCAGTTCCCTGCATAAACGAAATATTGCGTTACCACAGCAACGAACAATAACTTATTTGAAGTGTCAGTGTAAAGTTTGACGTCAAAAAAGTAAACCAGAGTTATGCAATAAATCAAAAGAAAAAATATGTCCACCGAAATTGTGAATATCGAAAAATTGGAGTATCGAGCCATCATCAAGTACCTGTATTTAAAAGGTTTAAGAGCTAAGCAGATTCACGAACATATACTTAATACCCTTGGTGATCAATGTCCTTCGAATGCGACCGTGAAAAATTGGACTGCAAGCTTCAAAGGAGGTATATTTTCCATTGAAGATGATGACCGATCGGGATGGCCAGTTTCTGTGTCAGTCCCCGAAAATATCGATGCAGTTCATGACATGATTTTAACAGACCGTCGAATTGGGCTAAAACGGATATCTGAAGCACTGAATATTTCATACGAACGCGTTCATCATATAGTTCATGTCAATTTGGACATGAGAAAAATTGCTGCAAAATGGATCCCCAAATGTTTGAATGTTGACCAAAAGCGTGCAAGGGTAGTAACATCGCGTTCGATCTGTGCTCGATTTTAAAACGATGTAGACTTTTTAAACCGAATTGTTACTACGGATGAGACTTGGGTACATTTTTACGATCCAGAAACAAAGCAACAATCGATGGAATGGCGACACTCCGGTTCTCCAAGACCTAAGAAGTTTCGTGTCCAAGAATCTGCTGGAAAAGTTCTTGCTTCAGTTTTTTGGGATTGCCATGGAGTAATCATGATTGATTTTTTGGATAAGGGTAGAACAATAACTGGAGATTACTATCCGACATTACTGACCACTCTACGGGAAAAAATTGAAGATAAAAGACGCGGAAAGTTATCCAAAGGTGTTTTGTTTTTGCAGGACAACGCCCCTGCACACAAATCTCATGTTGCCATGCAAAAAATTCGTGATTTAGGGTTTGAATTACTAGAACACCCCCCTTATTCACCAGATTTGGCTCCGTCCGACTATCATCTCTTTCCTCGACTGAAAAAAAGTTTAAAATGTCGTAAATTGTCTTCCAACGAGGAGGTAATAAAAGCTGTGGAGGTCTGGTTTGTAGAGCAAGAAGAAACTTTTTTTTTGAAAGGTCTAGAGACGTTGCAGGTTTACTGTAATAAATGTATCCAATTAAGAGGAGAATATGTTGAGTAATAAAATATTTTGACATTGAAATTTTGTTTGGTTCTATAGTAGGCTAAGAAATTTTCAATATATCCTCGTATAAACTCTGATTCGAATACGATAAGTCCTTTTGAATTTCCTATTTCATTATATTAAAACATTTCCAAAACAAAGCAGAAAAAAAGCCTTTATTATCTAGAAATTGGCTCCAGTAGACTCATAAGTTTTAGGGACCTAAATTGGTTCAGGTGTTTATAAGGAGACACCCTGAAAGCAAATTTTGTTATCTGTGGCTGAATAACTTAAGTTTCCATTGGGATCTTTTAGAGAATGTGTTTTTTTGTTATAATAAGTTGACAATTTATCAAAATATTATTTGTTTTTATTATTTCCAACTTTTTCTTATCTACTCAGATAATGTGGTTTTATAACCTCTTCGTAGGAGGTTTTCGTTGTTTCTACTTTTAATGGGATTTCTGAATTGTTAATTAACTAATTGACAATAAACAAAATTGAATTTGAATTTTTTGCAAGAATGTGTAGGGACTGCGCGAATTTCATTCAACCTGTATGCTTTATCGTCGATATCTGGTTATGCATATATCATCTATAGATTTACCTAAAAAGCCATTATAAGGGCTACTGAACAAAAGAACAATACTAACAGTTTTTTCTTCACTAGCATCTGAGAAGTGATCTTATATTTCACTTAGTGAATCAATTCATTGAAAATCTGAATCAAGAAAAAACATGTAAACAAGTATTCGAGATGAAAATGTCATTTCTGAAGTCCAGCATCGAGTTCCAATTTGTAATGGCGCAACTCGATACTTTCCTATTTGCCATTAGCGATGATCGATTCGGTGTTAGGTGGCATTGAAAAATAATGTTTGGATTTCTGTCTTTGCGTTATGCTGACATTATTCGCAATCATAATATTTTCCAGGGAGAGTCAAATGGAAAAGAACATTTTGCAAAAGATTTGCCACTTTATTGGAATTCAAAGACAAGTATGATGGGAAAATATTAGTTAATTCTTGAATCAACTGAAGAATTAGTAACTCTTTGTCAGACTCATTATTAAATTAATAAAAAACCATGCCCAGGATTTTTACAATACATCAATAAATTTCTGGATTTGGAAACTGTCCGGTCTTTGAACTGCTGTTATTGAAATAACTCAATAATTGTGAAATCACAGACGTAGTCACCAAAAATATGTCGGCGAATTAATTTCTATAAATGGGGCGTTTTCGAAGACATAAGTCATTATATGATTATACGAGGGCTGTTTGGTAACTCCGTGACTATTTGAATAAAGAAAAAAAAATTGGCAAATAAGCGTTTTATTTTTCAACATAATCTCCTTTTAGATCAATACATTTAGTCCAGCGTTTTTCCAGTTTTTTTATTCCTTCCAAATAATAGGTTTTCTCAAGGCCCTCAAAATAGGCGTTTGTTTCGGTTATAACCTCTTCATTCGACCCAAATCTCTTACCACCCAGCCATTTCTTCAGGTTTGGGAAAAGAAAATAGTCGCAAGGGGCTAAATCTGGAGAATATGCAGGATGGGGTAGTAGTTCGTAGCCCAATTTATGAATTTTTGCCATAGTGACTACACACGTGTGCACTCGTGCATTGTCTTGATCAAGCAGCACTTTTTTTTTCGCTAAATGTGGTCGTTTTTGCCTCAAATCAATATCGAATCTGTCTAAAAGCTCTGAATAATATTCGCCGTTGATCGTTCTACCCTTCTCTAAGTAATCTATATGAATGACACCGCGTGCATCCCAAAAAACTGTGGCCATAACCTTGTTGGCTGACAGACGCACCTTAGCCTTCTTTGGTGCACGTTCACCAGTTGACACCCACTGTTTTGATTGTTCCTTGGTCTCTGGGGTATTGTGATGGATCCATGTTTCGTCTACGGTTATATAACGGCGTAAAAACTCGCCCGGATTGCGATTGAACTTTGCCAAACACTCCTTTGAAGTGGTCACACGGTTGCGCTTGTGGTCGAGTGTGAGCAATCGCGGCACCCATCTCGCGGATAGCTTCTTCATGTCCAAATATTCATGTAAAATGTGATGTACTCGCTCAGTTGAGATGCCTACAGCCTCAGCTACCTCACGTACTTTTATTCTCCGATCGTCCAATATCATTCCATGGATTTTATCGACGATTTCTGGCGTGATGACCTCTTTTGGGCGACCTGAACGTACGGCGTCACTTGTGCTGGTACGACCACAACGGAACTCAGTAAACCACTTCTTAACCATTGAAATTGATGGTGCAGAGTTCCCATAGTATTTATCAAGTCTTTCCTTGGTTTCAGTTATGGTTTTTTTACGCAAAAAATAATGCTTAATCAACACACGAAATTCACTTTTTTCCATTTTTGTTAAAATTCACGAGGTTGTCTGCTTCTAATTGCTGTCAAACACAAACCAAATGTCGCAGCTTGCTCAAAATTTGACAGTAGTCTATTGAAAGATGGTGGTTGACAGCAGCAGTGTTGCATTTAAAGTTACTGCGCGGGAAATTTAAAAAGTCACGGACTTACCAAATAAGCCTCGTGTTTGCTCAGTTTCATCAGTGCATCATCTATTTTTTCTATTTTCAACATGACAATGGTGTTCCCACACTTCAATTTGAATTTGCGTCGTTGTGAATAAAAATATTCAACTCCATTGTTTCATTGCCATTGTATTTAATAAAATGGTGAGAAAACTATCAATTTTGTAGCCGTAGAAAGATAAAAAATTAAACCGAATTATTTCTTCGCAGCACTCATATAATAAACCAAGCTATAGGGTTTTTTCCCCCCACAAAGTAAAAGTTCGTTATTGAAAACACCAGTTTTCGCACCACAAAAATCGCTTTGTGGAATTTTTTAAACAAGCAATATTGAAAAAAATTACAACTTTGTTGGTTTTTCGAAAATATCTCAAAGATTATTCAAGGAATCGTTTTACAGTCGCTGGAACTTTTGTAGAGTTTTAAAAAACTCACAAAATGGATTTTCATACGACCGGATCGGTGTATTTTCCATTGAGAAAATTCGGGAAAACCTCGAAAAAGAGACCACTTTAAAAAAATTATAATTTTTATAAATCGGAAGCTGGACAAACAATATGGCGGAAACTGATCACTGAACACAGTCACATTATAAACAATTTGAGGGCACATCTAGCAAATCGTCAGATTCAAATTCTGTAAACGGCACCTGGAAGTAGATATCAATATCTACAATTTGTATATTTTGGATTTTCACCTGAGAGATGGGAAATGTATTGAAAACGTCACTGAAAGTTGATCAAAACGCATCAAAGTGCGTCCGAAGTTACCCGAAATCTCCTAAGTTAACTCGAGTTGAGTTCGGGCGACTTTGGATTCACTTTGAAGCATTTATTAGAGTAACTTCCAGTGACATTTTCAACACATTTCCTACCTCTCAGGTGAAAATCTAACATATACAAATTGTAGATATTGATCTCTACTTCCAAATGCCGTTTAAATTTTTTTTCTGGAACTCTAAAAAATTACAGAAACAGCAATATATAACAAAGTAGGGAACACATTTTTTTTCAATGTTTTCATATCATTTTTTAATGTTATATTTAATTCATATATGGCTGGTTTTGTAATAAAACCGTTGTCAGAATTTGTTTAAAACAAATTAAAAACGAATAATTATATTAAGAGGCATAAGATGTCCGGAGGACTGCTCACTGCTAAAATCCTATACAATAGGAAAGTTGGGTCGAAAATCCATCAGAAAACAACTACTTTCCTGGCTAATGCCACGACGAACATTGAATTACATCTGATGAAATTTCCGTGCAGAGTTCCTACAAGGTTCTCTCTGCAATTGCTTGGTTGCATGGGAATGTTCATCGAAACATTCGGACCACCTATATATCGATTTCGGAGTGTTGCTCCTCATCAGTATAGGGTAGGTCTAGCAGTCAATAACTAATGACTGCAACGAATGAATCGACGACCAAACCCATTTACAGACCGAAACTGAGATCGCGCCCGCACAGTGGATTAATTCCAAACTGCGAGCGCCATCTCAGTGCCGGAAGCCCAACCAAAGCAATACCCATGACCACGATCGTCAAGACCGTATATAAACAGAAAAGAAAACTGTAGGTCACAATGAGCTTATGACAAGAGGCATAAGATGTCCGGAGGACTGCTCACTGCTAAAATCCTATACAATAGGAAAGTTGGGTCGAAAATCCATCAGAAAACAACTACTTTCCTGGCTAATGCCACGACGAACATTGAATTACATCTGATGAAATTTCCGTGCAGAGTTCCTACAAGGTTCTCTCTGCAATTGCTTGGTTGCATGGGAATGTTCATCGAAACATTCGGACCACCTATATATCGATTTCGGAGTGTTGCTCCTCATCAGTATAGGGTAGGTCTAGCAGTCAATAACTAATGACTGCAACGAATGAATCGACGACCAAACCCATTTACAGACCGAAACTGAGATCGCGCCCGCACAGTGGATTAATTCCAAACTGCGAGCGCCATCTCAGTGCCGGAAGCCCAACCAAAGCAATACCCATGACCACGATCGTCAAGACCGTATATAAACAGAAAAGAAAACTGTAGGTCACAATGAGCTTATGACAAGAGGCATAAGATGTCCGGAGGACTGCTCACTGCTAAAATCCTATACAATAGGAAAGTTGGGTCGAAAATCCATCAGAAAACAACTACTTTCCTGGCTAATGCCACGACGAACATTGAATTACATCTGATGAAATTTCCGTGCAGAGTTCCTACAAGGTTCTCTCTGCAATTGCTTGGTTGCTGGTTACTGATGAGGAGCAACACTCCGAAATCGATATATAGGTGGTCCGAATGTTTCGATGAACATTCCCATGCAACCAAGCAATTGCAGAGAGAACCTTGTAGGAACTCTGCACGGAAATTTCATCAGATGTAATTCAATGTTCGTCGTGGCATTAGCCAGGAAAGTAGTTGTTTTCTGATGGATTTTCGACCCAACTTTCCTATTGTATAGGATTTTAGCAGTGAGCAGTCCTCCGGACATCTTATGCCTCTTGTCATAAGCTCATTGTGACCTACAGTTTTCTTTTCTGTTTATATACGGTCTTGACGATCGTGGTCATGGGTATTGCTTTGGTTGGGCTTCCGGCACTGAGATGGCGCTCGCAGTTTGGAATTAATCCACTGTGCGGGCGCGATCTCAGTTTCGGTCTGTAAATGGGTTTGGTCGTCGATTCATTCGTTGCAGTCATTAGTTATTGACTGCTAGACCTACCCTATACTGATGAGGAGCAACACTCCGAAATCGATATATAGGTGGTCCGAATGTTTCGATGAACATTCCCATGCAACCAAGCAATTGCAGAGAGAACCTTGTAGGAACTCTGCACGGAAATTTCATCAGATGTAATTCAATGTTCGTCGTGGCATTAGCCAGGAAAGTAGTTGTTTTCTGATGGATTTTCGACCCAACTTTCCTATTGTATAGGATTTTAGCAGTGAGCAGTCCTCCGGACATCTTATGCCTCTTGTCATAAGCTCATTGTGACCTACAGTTTTCTTTTCTGTTTATATACGGTCTTGACGATCGTGGTCATGGGTATTGCTTTGGTTGGGCTTCCGGCACTGAGATGGCGCTCGCAGTTTGGAATTAATCCACTGTGCGGGCGCGATCTCAGTTTCGGTCTGTAAATGGGTTTGGTCGTCGATTCATTCGTTGCAGTCATTAGTTATTGACTGCTAGACCTACCCTATACTGATGAGGAGCAACACTCCGAAATCGATATATAGGTGGTCCGAATGTTTCGATGAACATTCCCATGCAACCAAGCAATTGCAGAGAGAACCTTGTAGGAACTCTGCACGGAAATTTCATCAGATGTAATTCAATGTTCGTCGTGGCATTAGCCAGGAAAGTAGTTGTTTTCTGATGGATTTTCGACCCAACTTTCCTATTGTATAGGATTTTAGCAGTGAGCAGTCCTCCGGACATCTTATGCCTCTTGTCATAAGCTCATTGTGACCTACAGTTTTCTTTTCTGTTTATATACGGTCTTGACGATCGTGGTCATGGGTATTGCTTTGGTTGGGCTTCCGGCACTGAGATGGCGCTCGCAGTTTGGAATTAATCCACTGTGCGGGCGCGATCTCAGTTTCGGTCTGTAAATGGGTTTGGTCGTCGATTCATTCGTTGCAGTCATTAGTTATTGACTGCTAGACCTACCCTATACTGATGAGGAGCAACACTCCGAAATCGATATATAGGTGGTCCGAATGTTTCGATGAACATTCCCATGCAACCAAGCAATTGCAGAGAGAACCTTGTAGGAACTCTGCACGGAAATTTCATCAGATGTAATTCAATGTTCGTCGTGGCATTAGCCAGGAAAGTAGTTGTTTTCTGATGGATTTTCGACCCAACTTTCCTATTGTATAGGATTTTAGCAGTGAGCAGTCCTCCGGACATCTTATGCCTCTTGTCATAAGCTCATTGTGACCTACAGTTTTCTTTTCTGAATAATTATATTAACGAAAGATACAAACTCAATATTCACAATTCAATGGACTAAGAGTCCATGGAATCGTAAATATTGAGTTTGTATCTTTCTTTAACATAATTATTCGTTTTTATTAAAAAATTATTGAAATGGAAATAAATCTAATTTCGGATCTGCCGTTTTGATTGAATAAATTCTAATGTAAAATTGCAAAATATGTGACGACCTGTGACAAGGACCGGGGAGGGGTCAAAAAATCGTGAAATTCGTGTGACGTAATTTATAAATGGCCCCTAAACAGAACAAAGGCACACCTAAGAGGGTCTCAGGGGCTGAAATTCCCCCCGAAATGTATCATTGACTCTTCACTGAAAACATCTTGTTGAAATGTTGATATTTTGGATTTCGGATATCCTGAGTGCGCCCCTGAAACAGACGAATTTGAATAATTTTATTCAGAATCTTCACTATCTCTTGCCCCATTCAACATGCAAGCTTATCTGTGTTCTTTTGTGCCAATCTGAAGTAAGTATCTAGCTGTATTCTTGCGTTATCGAAGCTGGTCTCGTTATTCAGATCTTGAGCCAGTCCATCGTGAAATCACGTGCGTTGTATCTTCTGCAGAGAAAGTATATCATTGCCGGAGGTAAAACGAAGCAGATAACAAGATAACTCCGTCGAGATCACGTATTACGCATTTTTCCTCTAAGTACCACTCGGGAAGGTGAACCGCAGTCCATATAAATTTCTTGTTACGACAACAGAAATACTTAATCGCTCGTTGGTATAGTTTTTCATTTCGTTTTCTTAGGAGGAGAAAAAGTTATGAGAGCTTCGATACAATCAAATCTCAATCAAGCAACTTTGTTTCCCCAAGAAATATTACATGTTTAAGGAAAGGATAAATCTTAAAAATAACAAGAATAAATAGCATACAAAGATGTGATCAATAAATATTTAAAAAATCTGACAATATATTTGCTCAAAATACAATGTGGTGGATATAAACACAATAATAAACATTGAAATATACACAATTTTATCAATTTTCAACTTATATTGAAACTATTTCAAAGTTCTAGTGGTAAAATTCATTAAATAAAACACCTCAAAATTTCATTTTTCAATTTGTTTTTGAATTTCTTCAACGAATTATAAGATTTTATTTCATCAGGTATCGAATTGTAATTGACGATTCCATTATGAAAAACAGATTTTTTTCCAGAATTTGTTCTAAAATTACTAGCAGCTAACAACGTTGTTTGTCTGGTATTATTGTTTTTTGTTATTGTTAAAATTGTTATTAAGAATATCAATAGTATTCGCTTCAGTAAAAACTAAATTTGAGGTTTTCACTTTTTTTCTAACAACAAATTTTCAGCTTGTAAAGGGAGTTCAGATCTAGCAAACCATTTGGTTTGTATGAATTAATTTTTGGTTCCATATAATTCAATTTATAGATACATTTGATTGTTTTATTTTGAAGTTTCCTCAAACATTTTAAAAAGCAATTACTTCCAGTACCCTATATAGAAAAGGTATTGAAGATGTGAATAAATCAGAGCGAAACATATTTTTAAGAAATTTCAACGGGAGGCAGTTTCTTATTTTGAAAAGAACTCCGATCAGTAGTGCTATTTTATTTCTAATTTTATCAATATGTTTATTCCATGATAGTCTTTCATCTATATATATACAAGCCCAAAAATTTTATTGTTTGCTGATAATTTATAGTTTTATCATCTAAATTAATTGGAAGAGTTGGAATATCCACCACCTTTTTTGAAATATTCGTGAAAGAAGATTTGTTAAAATTTAGTGTCAATTTATGTTTTTGTAACCAAATTAAAATATTACCAAAATCATTTTTTATTTTATTTGTTATTTCATTATGATTATTGGAAAAATAAATATTTTTTGTGTCATCTGCAAACAACGAAAGTACTCCATTGAGAGTCAATTTTGATAATGAGTTAATAAATACATTTAAAAACAAGCATCCACTAATACTAGTGGTTACAGAAATATGAAGTGTCTAACACAGAAAAATAAAAATTATTGTTGCTATGTACTAATATTTTTTTCACAGTTACTTTGTAGGAAATTAATGAGATAGAGAAAATATCTGAACTACTACAATATTTGTTAAAAGAATCACACATTCTAATGATTGGGGAATTTCTGCCCAAATTTGTATTGAAACTTGGACTGGCACGTAGTTGTCTATTTCTGGTGTTTCTTCGAGGAACATGGTAAAAAATCATTGATACTAGATTGGGTGAATCGTAACAGTTTGTTATAATTTTATAAATGAAAACTAAATCGGTAATTATCCTTCGTTGTTCCAGAAACTGTATTTTGTAATGAGATCGAATCTCGGTTCCATATGACACTACAAAAATTTAGCTTGCTGTAAACAGATGCATAATAAGTAGATTTTATTGCTGCCTAGTTGTCGAAGTCTTTGCAAATTCTGCAGAAAAACCCTAAAGCTTTGCTGCAGAAATTTATTACATAATCCAAATGGGGATTGAAAGTCATTTTTGTGTCAAAATATATTTCCAGATCTTTAATTTGATCTAAGTACTCTATTAATATTATTCGTGCCTGAGAAGTATTGAAAAGGACCCCGCACACCCCTTATATGGGAAAATGGATCTCCGTGTAATTCCTTGAATTTTTGATATGTTGTAGAATTGGTCATTCTGATGAAATATTTCAATGGGCGCAACACCATCATATGACTAGTTTTCGAGATACAGGGTGTTGAATATGAGAAATATTCACTTTTCATCACTCCGTATCTCCCAAGTAATGATTTAGTTCGGATTTATCTTTCGTGTTATTATCATCACATCCTTGTATGACGAATTCATGAGAAATTCATTTCCAAATCTTTTCGTAGTACTGGGCGATTTCATTTGATAATAATGCTATTTTGAGACTTTCATAATTCAGTTGGTTTCTAAAGAGAAAATGCGAAATAAGGTAGAATTATCACATAATATTAAAATTTAATTTCATCTATTATCACAGTTGATACAATTTATACAAGGTGATTCACGAATATGGAAAAATAACGAATTTTGGTTTTGTTAAAAAGTCCATATATTTTCATTATTTCACGCTAATAAATGACCACTTGACTTCACAATATCGCCTTCTTGAAACCATGTTCTCATTCCATTCGAATCATTTTGTATTTCGTGATTTAGAACATTTGCATCATTATTCCTAGTATCTGCGAAGTACGGCCCGTTGATTGCTAAGATATATCCATCGGGGGCAACTATGATCTATGGTTTGACCAATTGTTCATTCTTGTGGAAACAGTATGATTGCCTCAATACCCGAAAGTTACTGCTATTTTCTATTTTATTGTAGGTACAATCTATATAAACTATTGCTTTGGTAATATCTGGTGTGGGATTGTACAGTTGATTCATATAATATATATGACTATTTATATAATTTTCTCTTGCTATTGAATTAAATCTAATATTTTTCGGTACGAACCTTTGTAAAAGAGATAATCTCACATTAGAAATAATGAGGCTTGCTGCTTGTCCGGAAGGATAACTGAACAATATTTTCAAAAACTCTTCTGAAACTCCATGTTTCATTTTGATAAAAAATGTGAGCAAATATTTTCATTCGACATTTATTCTCTTTCTACCTTGTTCAAAAACATCGCAAAATTCCATGAGACACTTAAATTCGTCTTCAGTGAAACAATTGATATCCTCCCAGTTACGGACTCATTCTTTGAAGAAAATGTTGAATATTGGAAATTATGTTTGGTTTATTCACAAAATTCAAACCTCCATGCAAGTAATTTGGAAGGAAACCTTGATCAATATGGTGACCACAAATTCTAAAGAAATCTGGGACATAGATATCAGAAGCAACAAAAATATCCACTCTACATTCTAAAGAAAGTCTTTGAATATTTTGACGAGCATTACAAGTAATGCACGCACGACTTGATACGCGGGACAACACATTAGGACGAAGGCAATTCAATTCGAGTTATTTTTCATAGCAACAATGTCATTCATTGACACAAGTTAAGATTAAGTATTTTATTAGAGATATCGGGCGCGTGGCCAATATAAACAGAGAACAGCACATTCATAATACAAGGGATAATAATCTAATGTGCATGTTGGGGACGAAACAATATCAATTCGGCAACGAACAGACTGCGGGGGTGATTCACCCTCACTTCCAATTATACGGCGGGTTTGAGTCATTTTGATTCCCAGATTCGCTATCATATTGGATGAGATTATGTATATAAACGGATTTCGCGCTCGATTTTGTACGTACGTGATCGAACAATATCCACACGCTTAAGAACTCCAATATATGATAATTGGTTGAATACGAATATTCACTGTTTTGAAAAATTGGCATACTTTTTATTGGGATAGCATTACAATAATCAAAATCGAACAAAAACACACTGGGATTATAAAATGATTTTAAAATAATTATCAGAGATATATTTTTTCTACAATCATGCGTTTTTGCCCACTTTCATGCGCTCACTTAAAAAAGTCACTTTGCTGCAGTAGTGCGGAAACAACCCTTTTCTGAACTTGTGAGGGAAAGTAAAATGTATATTTTGAAATCTTAGCTCTTGTCTTCGTTCGCCAAAATTGCACTTTCAATATCTACTCTTCATACTAATAACTATTTTTATTACAAGCTTTCATTTCACTTGCTTTGTTCATATATATGTCTCTCATATGTCTTTTCGGTACAAACTTTACAATCAATCTATCAAGCGCTTGCTGGCATCCAATTGAGCTACAATTTTGCATGTGTATTGAGAACCGATAACAAAACAATTAAAAAATACTCTCTGCATCCCTGTAGGTTTGACAGAGAACGCGAAGGAATTCAGAACAATTTCCAAGGGTTTCGAATGTCGAAAATTACTGCAAAAAGAATCATAAACCACAGAAAGAGCTTCTTCAACCTCCTTTTTCGTGGTCCTTGTTAACTCATCGGCGCATTTAGCCATTTCGCACCAGAGGGCAGCAAAGGAAACAGCTAGAATATGCCAAACGTAAAAATAGAAAAATATTTAAAATTACGTAGAAAATACAACAAATTTTTTTACACAACAAATGACACATGATTGTTTTTGTTATTTTTTGCAGTATTAAAAAAAATGTATCGTGAAAATTCTTATTTTTTTAACAAATTGTTTATTAAATAAACAAAGAAAATATAAATAATTTGTTTTTTTTAGAATATCAAAGAGAAATGGAAATTATGATTTAAAAAAAAATGGTTCCTTTACATTAATATTTTATGCGTTTTTAGCAATAACATATTTTTTAAAGAAATGATTTTGTTCTCAAAGATCATAATATTTATTGCTGATTAAAATTCCAAAAACTAAAATTCAAATATCTTATAAACAACGCATTTGTTTATAACATTTATTCAACCGATCAGAGTAAGAAATTAAAGAATATATTTTATGTAAATTTAAATAATTAAAATAGGAACAAATTGGAATATTAGAAAAAAACTAATTTTTCATAGCTTTATTTACATTTTTAATTTTTTAGTCTCTTATATTGTTGATAACAAAGTGGAAAATCAACATTTTTTAATTGTTCCAATGAGTATCTTTTTTGAAGCCTTTCAAGAATAGCTCCAAAAAGTGAAACAAATTAGAGGTTTTTAGTATAACAATTTTCAGGGTTTGTATGTAAATTTGAAACTTGTAAAAACTAGTTAAATAACAAAAGCATATGTAATAAAATAATTTCAGGGTTTGTATGTAAATTTGAAACTTGTAAAAACTAGTTAAATAACAAAAGCATATGTAATAAAATAATTACGGGAAAAACAATTTTTTCATGAATTTTCGTTTATTCAAGTGTCTAAAAGGTAAGTGAATTTTTTTATTTCTTAATATTGATAATGGGTTAAAATTATTTTTATTGTAGGGCCCATATCAGTCAGCACACGCGGTACTCGCATCACCCGCTTTTAGCGCTATTTTTGCCTCTTAATTAAAATTCTAAATAATGGTGGTAGAATTCCTGGAGGTGGGAATTATTTAGGAAATTTCCTCTTCTTTCAGGATCTTTTTTCAACTTTTGGATATCTTTAATAGTTTCCGAGATATTAGCAAAAAACCAAACTCCCCCCCCCCCTTTTTTACTAAATTGTTTATAACTATTGCAATTTTGGCCGGCGCACCTTCAAATTTTTCAAAAAGTTTCTAGAGGTCATTCCGAACCGAACGAGCCCTGGATCATAATTTTCGGTGCCCTTGAGGCCTTGAAGAGAAATTCACCAAAATAGTTCTTGTAGACTAGACTACATGCGGAAACTTCAACTTCAAACTATAAAGAGGACGTTTAAGTCGTGTTACATCTATACAACGTACAAATTTAATATGTAATAACTCACAGATCATAACACCTCTTCGCCATTTTAAAGACATATCTAGTAATTTAATAATAGCCGTGGTATGATAATTTCTACAGAATAGATATGCGAAAATAAAAATCATCTGACTCGTGACTCATCTCAATCATACGGGACTCCATGAAGTTGACACGCCCACGTCCAACCATCTTTTGTTTACATTTTTTTCGCGAACCAGTCTCGCCTTTCTTGTATGATTCATTAGTAATTTTTTATGGTTCTATTCAAGCATATGCCCATATTGTCCTGGCGCAGGATTTTAATGTTCAATTTGCCTCGTAATTTGTTCGGAATTATTAATGCTGTTCGACCTGGCAATTTCGTTCAATTCAATATGCGCTGATTGCATTGTTGTATATTTCAGCGATTTTAAACATTTTTCGTTCAATCCGATTATTTCAATTTGGCGAGTTTGTTGTACACACTGAATTAATCTCATTTTGGTTAAATAACGCAATCTGTTTGTTTTGTTGAATGATAAACTCAAAAATAAAACTTCTGCAGGTCCAGATGAAATACCCTCGTTTGTATTAAAAAGAGTCATGATATAATGGAGCCTTTGAAATTTTTATTGAATTTTTCTTTCGAAACAGGGAAATTTCCGACCACCCTCATAAAAGGAATAGTACATTATATACCGCGGGACTGAAGTAGTACATTTAATCCTGAAGGTAAAGTTTATGGCCCGACCGCAGGGAGGGCCATAATTTACCTGAAGGATTAAATGTACTTCAGTCGCAAGGTATATACGATACTTTTCGTACTTCCGGTATGATTTTATTAATTATTTCAATAATTTCAATCAGTTTTTTCTCTCTTCAACTCATTTAATAAACTGTCTTTAAAATAAGTTACCATAGTAACATTGCGTTGTGACAGTTATAATTTAGAAACATTGTCATTACTAGTGTCATTGTAAAGAAACATTGTTATTGATAATTATTGGTATCATGAGTGAAGAAGGTGTATCTGATATTGATAAAAGAGCAGCCGAAGTAGGTCTATTGTTAGCTGATTCGGGAGCAACAATAGACGTGCTGAAGAGACATGGAGGATGGAAATCCTCCAACGTGGCCGAGGGATATATTGAATCGTCTATTAAAAATAAACAAAAAATTTCAGATAAAATATTTGGTCAAGTCGCCGATTCGTCCACTATAGTTATGCCACAGTCCTCATTCTCGCTTCCTGTTTCCGCAGGATCTTCGAAACAAACACCAGTTCAATATGAAAAGGACCTATCTGTTACTCGTCAGTTACCTGCTGCATTAACCCAGGAAAGACTGGTCAATATGACGAACTGTCACAATATTAATTTGAATATTAACGTTAATTACCATTCTAATTAATTATATTTTTCAATAAAATATCCCTTAAATTCGTTTGTTTGTAATTTAATCGTTCCGGGAGTTTCGTCAATATTTAATCCCGGAGGGATTAAATGTGACACTTTAGTACCTGTCACAAGGGAGTGAAGTTGTCACTTTAGGCCCGGAAGTACGAAAAAGTTATTATCTATAAAAAAAATGGTCCGGACCACTTGGAGAATTATAGACAAATAACGATCTCTAGTAGCCTCTCGAAAGTGTTTGAAAATTGGAATATTTGGATAGGCTGATGAATTTTCTTAATGAATATAATATTGTGACTAACTGCCAACATGGTTTTCTACGTGGTAAATATACAACGAGTTCAATCTATGAATTCTGTAACAATCCGATAAACTGTATAGACCAAGGAGAGATTCCAATGGGCATTTTCTGTGATCTTAGTCGGGCCTTCGATTGTGTAGAACACGAGATTTTGATATCTAAGCTATTTAACTATGGAATTAGAGGTGTTTGGGATAGAATCGTTTCTCAAATGTCGTTCTCAGTATGTTAGTCTGAAACATAATGGAAATAATGTAATGCAGAATGTTGCATCTATCAGTACTGATATCAATAAAGGTATCCCACAAGGCTCTGTCTTGGGCCCAGTTCTGTTTATTCTGTACATCAATGAACTCACAAATTCATTTCCGGATATTAAACTGACAATTTATGCAGATGATACTTCCCTACTTGTATCTCACAAAAACCAAGTAGAACTGAAAGAAACCTGTGAAGCCACTGTATCTCAATTGGTTTCCTGGTTCAACCAAATATCTCTTTATTTTAATGCAGACAAAACAAACCTAATAAAATTTCATTCCCATCAAAGAGAACTTGCAGATGTAGATATAGTTTCAAATAATAAATCTTTGTCAATAAACAACAGTTGTAAATTCTTAGGAATATTCGTAGATTCACATTTAGATTGGAAAGAACATTGGAAGTTCCTGATTTCCAAATGTTCATCAATTCACTTCATGTTCAGCAATCTCAAACTTGTTTTGACACAACAATTATTGTTGAATGTCTACTGTGCACAAATAGAAAGTCGACTGAGGTATGGTATTTGACTGTGACTATCGAATAATGTCTTCGTTTTCCAGAAAAACATTATAAGATGTATTGCTGGTGTGAAAAGAAACTATTCATGCCGTGAAATATTCAAAAGACTTGATATTCTGACCTGTACAGGTCTCTACATATTTGAAATCTGTGTTCAAAAACCGGGACTTCCTCAGCAATACCGACTTCCACGTATACAACAGCCGCCGTAAGGATGATTTACGTTTACAATTATCCAAAAGCAAAGTTTGTTTAAAGCTCCATCTAGAATTGGTCCAAAGGTTTTCAATAATCTACCCATCTCTGTCAAAATGTCGAAACATGAGAATACCTTCAAAAAACAACTGAAAGAATATTTGGTTGAAAAATGTCCCTACTCTTTGAATGAATACTTCTTCTAAATTTTATTTATTGTATATATATAATATAAATATATCTGTGTTTCTCATGTGTACCAGTCCTATCATAGGGATAAAATTATCTTGTTCTGAGTCAAGATTTTATCCGATTTCAATCAATCAATCAACTTTATTTCCCCAAGAAACATTACATGTTTATGGAAGGGATAAAAAAAAATCTTGAAAGTAACATGAATAAATAAGCATACAAAGATGAATGTCGTGTATGTGTGTATATATGTATATCTGTTTGTAACTGTATAATATCTGTATGTATATAAGTGTTTAGGACGCCATATATTTAGTGTGTTTTGTTATTTTTTTTTGTTTAGTCATCTATGTTTATATGTTTATTCATGTTACGCGGAAGCATCCACATCTAACTCTTTCTTATTATACAATGTATATTGTCTCAAAAGAAATAAAGTGATTTGATTTTATGGTTTTAGAACATAGGATATAGAACCTGTCTTTCAGTTTTGTTTTGAAATTGATGTAGATTTCATGTCGGGAATTTTGTGAAAAATTATAATGGGGATGTTTCAAGTCTTGACCCTTCCGCTTATCTTCTGGATATTTTCCCAATCTCTTGTACTTTCATCTCCGACTTTCTCTAAGAATTTGGTAATTTATGACTGGGAATTCAGTCGATCTGGATAATTTGTTCTCCATACCGCTGTTATAATAGATAGATAGATAGAGCTCGAAATTTGTGGTTTTGAACTAACATAATATGGAAATGTATGAAATTATTCGAGATCTTTCTATATTCACTGACTGATTTTAAAATTAGAATAAAATCGTTTGTAAAAAATGTAATAAGAATTTGTTGAATTTGCTAAATGTCTTTTCTTGCATTTTTTTGCAAGCTTGAAATTAGTGGTTTTGAACTAACACATGGAAATGTATGAAATTATTCGAGACCTTTCTCTATTTGGATGATTTTCGAAACTGGAAAAAGTTAAATGAAATCCACTACTTAATCAAATTATATTTTTCACTCAGCTGAGGCTTTTTAGTGTGTCCTGGTTGTCATGGAGACTGGACATAATTGGACAGGAACGCCTCCAGCTTACCCCAAATATTATTTCTAATTCTTGGCTGCTGAAGACTATACAAACTGTACATATTATGTGACTAATTACTTGTTTGTTATTTGTATACACGTTTTGATCAATTTTTTATTTGTTTGTTTGTTGATATCCTTCGATACTGTTACAGATATTAAATATAGAACGAGTTGGGACCTAATACTGTACCCTGTGGAATGCCACAAGTCATTATGGGCAAAATACAAATTTTTCACGAGTTACAGCTGTAATGAATGCGTAAAATTGAATTTCAGCGCTTCAGCAACGTTGCCTTCAGCAGACGTGAAAATCTAGGACTAGACCATACGCAACAATAAAAACTGATTAGATTGCACAGTTTGGAGACGCAGAAAAAACATCAAAACAATACAATTCGGAACTAATTACTTATGACTCAACTTTGCATTACGTAAAAATATATTACTTCGTTTATTTACGCTTGCATTTTTCTTTGGTAATGACTCACGGGTGTATGATGCAACTTTTGTATCCGGAACTACTCAGGTGAACCAAATAGCTTCCGTCGCCGAAGTCTTACTTCATAAGAAGAAATCTTACAAGTTCAGACAAAGAAAACGAATTACTTTTAAAAACAGGATGACGAATGGTAACATAAAATTGGTAAAGATAAGTTTAGTGAACTCCAAAAAGAGGGTGTTACTTACGTATCTCCAAGCAATAGGAATAAGTGCGTGCAAAAATTAATATCCGAAATCAAAAAATATGAGCGTATAGGAAATTGAAATTCAGCATGAGTTTCTATTTCATGCGATTCGATCGTGGTTGCCGAACATAACCTAAAAAATTGGCAAAGTTTCGAAAAGCGGTTTTTTGTTGATAACTAAAAAACTACAGCTCCGATCGAAAAAAGTCAAATTAGGAAATTGTAGGTATCGAAAAGATCTATCAATTGAATTACTTATAATTTTCCGATATCATTGATACTTTTCGGGTTATATCGGAAAAACCGTGAAAACTCGGGTTTTCTATAACTCTTCAACTGTAAGGTATTCAAACTTGTTACTTACTGTTATGTGTAGCCTTTGACAAGCCAAAAAAGAATTTCTTTGAAAAATTGATAAATATTGATTATTTTTCAAAATATATGAAGTTTTCTCAAAAAAGATGCTGTCTCAATATGGCTACTCTTGTTCGGGGAATGACGCTACAGTAACGATTCATGGCTTATTTTTTTCTGTAAGAGTTGTTCTTTCATATTATTTTTTTAATTTTAATGGTAAAAAAATTAAAAAAAATTGCACAATTTTTTACATGTTTTTTTTTAAATACATTGCTCAATTTTGTTTTCATATAAATGACTTTCATGAAAATGGATTCCTAGCATGATTTCAAGCATTCAGAAAAAAAATTGAATTCCTACGATCACTAAGAGCCGAGATAATTTTTTTATTTCAAAATAATCTGGAAGAGGCAATAATCATCGTTCAGCTGTCACCTTCATGAATATTAAGGTTGGATACCTATATTTTCAATAAAAAAATACTAGTATATGTCTAGTTCATTTGCAGTATTATTAGTTGAAGAATAAAGTGAGGCGTGCAGGCGCGGATCGCGATAGCTGTAGCGGGTGGCGGAGTGGGGATAGCACTGAAAACTTATTTCGTGCGTTCAAAGTGGCTTCTGCTTGAAAAATATTGAGTATCTCGGCTTGTTGTTCACGTACGTTTTCTTTTGCACAATTGAAACAAATAACATTTCTTTTCTTTTTAATAACACTGTCAGGACGAAAGTGTCTTTAATGTCAACAGTAATTGTATCCCCACTGCGCCACCTGCTAAAATTGCAACGCTCCGCGCCTGCACGTCTCACTTTGTTCATCAATAAATAATACTGCGAATGAACTAGACCTATCCTAGTATTTTATTATCAGGGGTAATATATTAAGTGGTATGATTATAACCGATAATTTTTTGGAATATTAATGAATTGCAATCTCAAAGCTGAAAATACAACGAGTCCGCAGGACAAAACAAACAACCAAACCAAACAAAATTTCAATGTTAAAATATTGTATTACTCAACATATTCTCCTCTTAATTGGATACATTTATTACAGAGAACCTGCAACGTCTCTAGACCTTTCAAAAAAAATGTTTTTTCTTGCTCTGCAAACCAGACCTCCACAGATTTTATTACCTCCTCGTTGGAAGAAAATTTAAGACCTTTTAAACTTTTGTTCAGTTGAGGAAAGAGATGAAATTCGGACAGAGCCAAATCTGGTGAATAAGGGGGGTGTTCTAGTAATTCAAACCCTAAATCACGAATTTTTTGCATGGCAACATGAGATTTGTGTGCAGGGGCGTTGTTCTGCAAAAACAAAACACCTGTAGATAGCTTTCCGCGTATTTTCTCTTTAATTTTTTGCCGTAGAGTGGTCAGTAATGTCGAATAGTAATCTCCAGTTATTGTTCTACCCTTATCCAAAAAATCAATCATGATTACCCCATGGCAATCCCAAAAAACTGAAACAAGAACTTTTCCAGCAGATTTTTGGACACGAAACTTCTTAGGTCTTGGAGAACCGGAGTGTCGCCATTCCATCGATTGTTGCTTTGTTTCTGGATCGTAGAAATGTACCCAAGTCTCATCCATAGTAACAATTCGGTTTAAGAAGTCTACATCGTTTTCAAATCGAGCACAGATTGAACGCGATGCTACTACCCTTGCACGCTTTTGGTCAACATTCAAACATATGGGGCTACATTTTGCAGCAATTTTTCTCATGTCCAAATTGACGTGAACTATATGATGAACGCGTTCGTATGAAATATTCAGTGCTTCAGATATCCGTTTTAGCCCAATTCGACGGTCTGTTAAAATCATGTCATGAACTGCATCGATATTTTCGGGGACTGACACATAAACTAGCCTTCCCGATCGGTCATCATCTTCAATAGAAAATTTACCTCTTTTGAAGCTTGCATATCTTCGTAAATCTGCTTACCTCTTAACCCTTTTAAATACAGGTACTTGATGATGGCTCGATACCCCAAATTTTCGATTTTCACAATTTCGGTGGACATATTTTTTTTTATTTTATTGCGTAACTCTGGTTTACTTTTTTGACGTCAAACTTTACACTGACACTTCTTATCGGTTAGTGTTCGTTGCTATGGTAACGCAATATTTTGTTTATACAGGGAACTGGTCTAGGCTAACTAGATATCAATACATCCTCGTAGATGTAAATCTCTCATCGATGGAATAGAAATTTCAAATAATAGCAATTGTCAAATAACTTTTCAAATTTATAAATAGTTAGTTTTATTATAATTATTGTTTATTTAAGCAGAAAAAAGTTTTGAAAAAATTTTTGAACAAGTGATTTCTGGCCGCCGGCCGTTAAAAAATCTTAACGGACGGAGGCTGTTAACATTAACTTTTCAATTGTCATCGGAATACCGTAAAATCAAAATAACAGTATGGGATTATGAAAAAATTATAACTTCAAATTATCACGTTGATAAACATTGATTAGTGTACCAAGTTTCAGATTTTGTCCTTAAAGAGTTTTGGAGAAAAACAAATAAATCTTAATTTTTTCGTACTTTCGACACCCTTTATTTAAGGACATAACTTGATGGGAACTTTTCACTTCGAAACGAGGTGATGAATCTATATTCGGAGTTTGTCGGTCTCATTTTGACTCACCCTGTATATTGCATCAATCGTCTTTGACTTAATAAAGAGGCTATAAGCCACACAGAATTAAATACATTAAAAATCATAAAACACGTTCGACTAACTGAACCTGTCATCAAAAATCAGAATCGATATTGCCAGTTATTTCACGTACCGATTGAGCATTACCACCATATGAGTCACGAATTTGGCGAAACTACTCTTCTTGGTATTTCTTTCAACAACTTCCAGAAAAGGTATGACGGTGTCCTCATTTACTCCTTTCAATAAATATGTATGCATTCGAGCCTGGTACCGTTCTTCAAAAGAAAATAAATGGACAAGTAACAGCTGAATGTTACGGACTGATTATCTGGCGTAATAGTAATAATACAGAGCTTTCCTTCAATTCCGTATTCCACGTGGCCATAAAAGTAAGACAACCAAATAGCACGTGTGGAAATACTGACAGCTTACCTCAATGTCATGAAATATTCTAGAGTCCTGAAAAGAGTCGTTCTAATAATTTCCGGAGGCTACATTGTTCATGAATCATTGGTGGGTTCAGGAGGGGATGTTAAAGAGGGTCATCAGTTAAAACAATTGTTACAATTTTCATTCCCGTCAACCGATTACACCCCTAGGCGCAACCTTCAGAAGTCTTCGAGGGACTTGTGTGAGCTAGGGAAGACGCAGCCCTTACCTTTTAACGTGTGATGTCATGCACGAGACCGATGACCATGCGGAGAACCGAACCCTCGACCCTACGCTTGAGAGGCGATCGCTCTACCAGCACGACCACCACGGCCCGGTTGTACGAGGATGTATTGATATCTAGTTAGCCTAGACCAGTTCTCTGCATAAACAATATATTGAGTTACCATAGCAACGAACAATAACATATTAGAAGTGTCAGTGTAAAGTTTGACGTCAAAAAAGTAAACCAGAGTTACGCAATAAATTGAAAGAAAAAATATGTCCACCGAATTTGTGAAAATCGAAAAATGGAAGTATCGAGCCATCATCAAGTACCTGTATTTAAAAGAGTTAAGAGGTAAGCAGATTTACGAAGATATGCTTAATACCCTTGGTGATCAATGTCCTTCGTATGCGACCGTGAAAAATTGGACTACAAGCTTCAAAAGAGGTAAATTTTCCATTCAAGATGATGACCGATCGGGAAGGCCAGTTTCTGTGTTATTCCCCGAAAATATCGATGCAGTTCATGACATGATTTTAACAGACCGTCGAATTGGGCTAAAATGGATATCTGAAGCACTGAATATTTCATACGAACGCGTTCATCATATAGTTCACGTCAATTTGGACATGAGAAAAATTGCTGCAAAATGAATCACCAAATGTTTGAATGTTGACCAAAAGCGTGCAAGGGTAGTAGCATCGCGTTCGATCTGTGCTCGATTTGAAAACGATGTAGACTTCTTAAACCGAATTGTTACTATGGATGAGACTTGGGTACATTTCTACGATCCAGAAACAAAGCAACAATCGATGGAATGGCGACACTCCGGTTCTCCAAGACCTAAGAAGTTTCGTGTCCAAAAATCTGCTTGAAAAGTTCTTGCTTCAGTTTTTTGGGATTGCCATGGAGTAATCATGATTGATTTTTTGGATAAGGGTAGAACAATAACTGGAGATTACTATTCGACATTACTGACCACTCTACGGGAAAAAATTGAAGAGAAAAGACGCGGAAAGCTATCCAAAGGTGTTTTGTTTTTGCAGGACAACGCCCATGCACACAAATCTCATGTTGACATGCAAAAAATTCGTGATTTATTGTTTGAATTACTAGAACACCCCCCTTATTCATCAGATTTGGCTCCGTCCGACTATCATCTCTTTCCTCAACTGAAAGAAAGTTTAAAAGGTCGTAAATTTTCTTCCAACGAGGAGGTAATAAATGCTGTGGTGGTCTGGTTTGCAGATCAAGGAGAAACTTTTTTTTTTGAATGGTCTAGAGACGTTGCAGGTTCGCTGTAATAAATGTATCCAATTAAGAGGAGAATATGTTGAGTAATAAAATATTTTGACATTGAAATTTTTTGTTAGGTTCTATAGTAGGCTAAGATTTTTTCAATATATCCTCGTAAATTACACCTACCAAAGCTGAATTAGAAATAGTGCGCTGTTCGAGTTCAGCATAGAATGCAATAAATTTTGTCGAACATGAGAAAGTCCAGTAATCCCTTGTATATAGAGCTGGTTTTTGTCGTATCACTTTTTTAAAATTATTTGGACCGTTTTAAAAACTTTTCATTTTAGCGTTGAAACAATGACGTCATACACAGAATGTTTTCAAACGAAATGCACCATTTTGACGCTATAGTCGCTATAGTCAATCCTATGACGTAAAATTGAAAACGTTTTTAAAACATTACTGAATACGGTTCAACGACAAAAAACAGCTTAGATCAGCTGGATATTGGGGTTGCAGAATTCCAGCCATCAACATCAACTAATGATGTGGGTGTGCACGGAGTGCAGTATAGAATGAAATACAAATTGAAAATGAGAGATTTTAGGAATCCCTTGAAGAACAGGTTTGTATTGTACATTTTGTTTTGTATTCACAAAGGTTGGTGCAGAATGTTGTTTGTTTTATTTATCATTGATATGATGACTGTGACATTTTTTTATTTCTTTCAATTATTTTTATGCTGAGTAGATATTAATGACTGGGAATATTTTATCATCTCATTTTTGTAACATACCTAACTTTGTTGTTTGTTTTTATTATTTCATATGACTATTGGAAATATATTTGTATTTTACTTTTCTTATATGAGAATTTTTATATTAATTATCCCCCCTAACCAGTATCCTGGATCCGCCACTGTCATGAATTTGTGTTTTTTTTAAGGCCATTGCCTAAATACGAACAATATTTAAAAATTCCTCTGCCTCCTAGAAATTCCGCAATGCCAAAAATTCAATTAAGTGATTTCAGATTCTGAACAATGCTTTCAAAGAAATTCACTTATACAAATCGAATTAAAATCATTTCTGAATGTCCCACGAGGATAGAAGCGTCTTTTAAACCAAAGAGAACCAGCAAACAGTCTAGCGTAATTCAACTAAAAACGCTAAAAATGTACCCATTCGAGACTGCACAATGTTGACGATTTGAAATTTTCTCAATCAGTAAGTACTTTCATAAAATTGAATAATAATTTGCAATCAACCAAAGAGCTAACGATGTTTATATTGCAAAGGAATTATTGAGAGTTTCATGACTGAAATAAAAGCTTTCGACCAGAGGCGTTCTTAGGAAATTTTCCGTTTGGAACTTTTATCGAATAAATCCACCATTTCTAAAGGTCCGAAAATGAAAAATGTTATAGAACTTTAGGACTCTAAAGTTCTACAACATTTCATTCAACAGTCATGATCATGCGTTTTTTTCAATTTGAGGTACTGAAATCAAGGGTGAAAATTGCGAAGATTTAACAAATAATGTAAGAATGCTTCGATCAGAAAACGAATAGGAGATCTGCACTATGTTTACTTCAGGCGTATACAGCAAGCAACTAGTTTCAAATTATTATTTTTTGTTAATATTGTTATTTCCGCCGACCGGCTGCACCTTCTAGCGCAACCCTCAGAAGGCTTGGAGACTTGTGCGAGCTAGGGAAGACTTGGTCCTTAACTTTTAAGTAACGCCATGAACGGCCACGCGAGGATTCGAACCCATGCACCTACCGATGAATGGACTGATGAAGTTGATATTTTCCTTCTTCTTACTTGAAAATTAAGTATGGAATAGTATCTGTGTTGTACATGGTTTGTGATCTTCTTTGGAAGTTGAAGCTTAAAGAAGTAATTGGGTCGGATGCTTTGAATTTTTGAAAACCAAATTTATATTATTATTACTTGCCTACTTGTATGAGTCAAATGCAAGTACACTTTCTACGAAAACTTGTGTTCTGCATATTCTGATGGTTGTTGAATAAATGATAAATATAAGCTGTTGGCTTTTTTAGTTAAAATTAATAATTAAAAGTTTATAGATTTTGCCATATTCGTTGTTTGAAACAAGACTAAAACTAATATGAAAAATAGCAATAGCGGTTCGTGGTACATTTTGATATGGTGTTGTGTACTGAACTGGGTTATATCATGGGCGAGAGTGTGGTAAACTGTTCGATAATCAGTCGATACTAGCTAGTCGTGGTAAAAAATACTCTACAGATGATATTACAGATGGAAGAAACGTATACCGCGAACTTCAGTAAACCATTCTCTGATCAAATCTAATAGTTGAATAGGTGAGGGTTCCTATTTCAAATTCACTAATGTATTGTAATAAAAAATTATTAGCGGGTAGTGATTCGATATATATATATATATATATATATATATATATATATATTTATATATATATATATATATATATATATATATATGTATATAAATTGAAAAGAACACACATAATGTGAAATTGACACAATGAAAAAAACGAAGTCCGACTATCATCTCTTTCCTCAACTGAAAAAAAGTTTAAAAGGTCGTAAATTTTCTTTCAACGAGGAGATAATAAAAGCTGTGGAGGTCTGGTTGCAGAGCAAGAAGAAACATTTTTTTTGAAAGGTCTAGAGACGTTGCAGGTTCGCTGTAATAAATGTATCCAATTAAGAGGAGAATATGTTGAGTAATAAAATATTTTGACATTGAAATTTTGTTTGGTTCTATAGCAGGTTAAGAATTTTTCAATATATCCTCGTAACTAGCAATACTTTATCAGGGTTGTCTTAACGTTTTTAAGGAGTACATCTCACTACGATCAAAGTTTGTCCATATTCTCAACGTTTTTCAATTTGTTTATAATATCCCTATTATAAACAAATTGTTTCTTGGGATAACAAACTACTACTACTATACTTGACGATTCTAATAATTCCTTCCATTCTTTTCTCTGCGTCTACGTTTATCATCTCACAATAGGAGAAATATTTTGTATTATCTAGTGTATTTACATCTCTTCACAATAACCTTTGAGAATACAAAATTGGTGACGCTTCGTCGTAATTAGTCTCATCGACTGCCGCATTCGATCAATAATTTATTCATCATTATAATTTCCGATGAACTTTTGTTTATCTATTCGTTCCGGTCGAGTGACAAATTAGAGGAATGATTGATTCGTACGGTGCCCGCGGGCTCCGTCCGGAGAAGTGGGCTGAGAACAAACACACGGAACGTGCTGAGTGCGAAATTTGCCGAAGGCTGAACAAATGTCGGTGGCGTAGAGAAGTTCCGCTCCCATCGGGGCTTCGAATAGGAAAAAACTATTTTTTTTTTTCAATATACCATTGATCAACAGCCTGGAGTAAGGTAAAATACACAATTTCCATGTAGGGTAAAAGCGCGCCCTACAGTATTACCATTGATTAGCCTACCTTATGGAATTAATTTTGGATTCAAAAGGATGCATCCAAGTCATGTCGTAACGTCGGATATCTAGCATCCAAGTCATGTCGTAACTTCGGATATCTAGCCTCCAAGTCATGTCGTAACTTGATTGAAACAATTGTACAGCATTAAAATCATGGTAACCTGAAAAAAATGACGTCAAATGTTCATGTTTGTACCAAATCACACTAGCATTTGATTCCAATACCAATTCCACAGGCATTGACTACCAATCTTTTAAACAATGGTACTACTATTGACATCATAATTATTGTTCTCGTCTAGCTGGAATCCGTGCGACCGGATTTGCGAAATGTTGGCTGAGCATTTTTGAGATTAAAAAAATTAACACCAAGAGACCTACTGGAAGAGGAGCAAAATATTGTTGATTGCCGGGAAAAATTATTTGGAGTCGACAAAATGGACAAGGGTGGAACGGGGTGAACTTTTAGGGGTTGAAAGCGGTATTTCACGGTTTTCCACATTTTTCCACAAAACCTCAAATTTCCCGGGAAATTCGGAAAAAACGACTTTTCAGTTTTTAATTTTTTTCTCGCAAAAAAATTTTATTTTTCACGAAATTTGGTGGAAACAATACAGATTTTACTTTTTTTTTTGACAAATTCCGAAAAAGACCTCATTTCCAGCTGAAAAGTTTCACCGGTAAAATTCAGCTTTAAAAGCTCGCCAGCCGCCATTTTTTCCGTTGAAGCGTCTACTTTTAGATTATGTAATAAAAGAATAGTACTAATATGGATTTTTTTTCCAGAAAACGCGGAAAAATGAAAAAAAAAATTTTCAAAAATCAATTTTCTCATTTATTTTTTAAAATTATTGAAACCTCCCGAGAATATTAATTTCATGTTACCTTAACACTTGAATAGATACGAAGAATAAACAAGTACATAAATAAGGATTTGATTATCATAGAAGGGCGAAAAAGGGGTGAACTTTTGGGGGTGAAAATGGTTTTTCACGATTTGCAGCGAAAATTATCCTTTTACAAAAAAAAGATAGAGAAGAAAGAACTACAACTTTTGTATTCAACATATTTCCACATAACTTCAAATTTTCCGGGAATATCGGAAAACCCACTTTCTTTTAGTTTTAATTTTTTTCTTTTGCAAAAATTGAATGTTTGTCGTAAAATTTAGTGGAAATATACCTTTTCATGTTCTGAATTAGGCCTTTTTTTGCAACGATATATTTATTTTTCTCGAAGTACTCGGAGAGGAGGCGGCTCCTAGTAGCTTCTTCCCCGAAATGAAATCTTATAAGGTACGTTCGGTTCATGAAAGTCCGAGCCGAGCGAGCAGATCTCGTATAAACGACATCGCTCATAATGGAATGGAATTGATAAAGTCCATTTATAAATGTAAAAAAAAGCCGCAAGTCAAGAATGACCAGAGATATTAATGACCGATTTCACCAACTGATTCCTAAAGTTAGGAAATACCTAAATCAGATTTAGGAATAACCAAGTGCGAATTGCGTTTCACCACACGGTAAGTAATGCTTAAGACTTCCTCGATTGACGTCTTGTTTATTTTGTGGAAATTCATAATTTCATATTTGTTAATATATATAATGCTTAAGAGTGATAGGAAATACATATGTTAGGTATTTCCTATGTATTTCCTATCACTTCATTATTTAACGCTTGGTGAAACGCAAATTGCGCTTGGGCATTCCTAAATTCGATTTAGGTATTTGCTAACTTTAGGAATCAGTGAAATCGGCAATAAGTCAGTCACTTACGCCTGTATAATAGCTTAGAATTTTAGGTGTATTTTGGATACACGTCTTTTTTTACTAATGTTTTGGAAGGCACAGAACGATTAGAGCAAGATCCCAGGGCCGTGAGACGTTACTTATTTTTAAACGAACGAAATGTGTACGATTGGGTAGTGTTAGTATGTACTATTAAAAAAAATTGTTAAAATTGTTTTTTCCGTTAACCAGCTGTCGTCCCCTTACGAACGGCAGCCCTCAAAAGTCGAAACTTGTGCGAGCCAAGGATTAACGAGGTCTTACCTTTTTACGTGCGATTCCTAGCACGATCCGAGGAGAATATCGAAAGGAGGTCCGTAGGTCACCCATCCAAACCACCGCCACGCATAGCATTGCTTGGCTTCAGATATCGGTGAACCATAAATAAATAAATAAATAGGGGTTTTATTATAAAATTATGCATTAACATGTCATACAACTTGACGTATTCCTAACAAATCTCTTCGGTCTTCCTCGTCCTTCGTGGACTAGGGGAGGACAGGAGAGCTTGGACGCACAGAGAGCCGCCTCATCCCTCTAAACGTTGCCAGTCAGGGGGGTGAGCGCTTGTGCCAAGGGGTACCTAGGGTCCCCGTGTGAGGGCGCTGGTATCCGCCTCCGCTGATGTTAACGGGTGGTCGAATATTTCAATTTGTAATAGGTGTAGCTGGTAGGATCCACGCCTCCTGCAAAGCTTATGCGTGTTGTACATTTGCATTCAATGTAGATATTGCTTTAGGCAGTTTCATGAGGACAATTAGTTCGACGACATCCCGGAAAAGGCTGTTGCAAAAAACCGGGTCGTGGTACTGGGCGTTTCAGAATCGACTAGGTTCCCTATGGAACCGGTTCTTCCCGTCTTTCGTGAAAGATATCCAACGCTTGATAGATGAGCCCTCCGTGTTTGCGGGGCTCATTATCATATACCCTGAGCCTGGTAAGATCCCTGTTGAGAGAACTTTTGGGAAGGTGGAACTTGAAAAACTTATATGACAAGTTTCTAACATGTGTCGGGATGGAGTCAACGCCCGCAAGGTCGCGCAGCGCATCCAAACGGATGTATCTGTCACTATTAGTGATGATCCGAAGTACCTTATTCTGCATCCTGTCCAGTCTCAGAAATGGAGTTTTGGGCAGGCTGCAGAACACCGGGCAAGCGTATAACATAGCAGGTCTGATGATCTGCTTGTATATCATCATTTTGCAGCTCAAGCTAGTGTGTGATCCTCTGGCTATTAGGGGGTACGTGCGTTTCACCGCTGCCGCAGCCCTCTGGATAGCCAGGTTGAGATGCTTGTGCCATGTTAGCCGCTTGTCAAGCTGTACCCCCAGGTATCTCACATTGGTCGAGACCTCAACAGCCTCATCTTTGACAGTCAACCCCTGTGGAATTCTCGAAAACTTGAATTTCTTCGAGAAGTTGATTGCCTCCGACTTGGCCGGATTAACCACAATCTTATTCTCCTCTAGGTACGGTATGATTTCCCTGTCCAACCGAGATTGAACCTGCCTCGCAGCTACAACGCTCGAGAACGAATGGGCATATATAGCGGTATCATCCGCGTATATGGCCGTTTTCGATATCGGTGAACCGGCGCTCTCCGTTCGAGCTATCCCCACGGATAAATGTTCACAAGCCTACCTGCTAGCTTGACCAGATGACCATTCTTCAGATATTAGGGAATCAAGGTACGTAAAAACACTACTCACATAGTTGAATTGCCAGTCTACAGATATATTTCTGTAACCCATGGGGGTTAGTAGACAGAGTAACTAGATACCACCCCGGAGCTCCGAGTTCAAATCTCGTCTCCAACAATTTTTTTTTGAAAAAAAAACCAGCAGACGCATCTCACTAGGATCAGCCATCTCGGTTGGAAACGGCTTCGACTCTAGGAGGATTTTTGTTCAAAAAGAAATTTAAAAGAAAACATACTTTTGTTAAGATTTCCTTATAAGTAAAATCCCAGGGCCTTCAGACATAACTTATCTTTAAAAAGATAAAGACTTAGGTTCTGAGTGGTGTCTCATGTACTTTTAATACCTGCGTGCTTGTGGAGTTCGCTCTGTGACACCTGGGCAGGTACCAGGTGAGAAAGGTAACTAAAATAAGAGTTACTCAACTTAAATTTGTGTGGCTGATTTTTATGCATATTTTGTAGGATATCACTTTGAAGTAATTTGTGAAGCTTTAAAGCGTCTGACAAAATACACATAAAAATCAGCCATTCAAATTAAAGTTAGGTAACTCTTATTTTTAGTTACCTTTCTCACCTGGACCTGACCAGGTGTCACAAAGCGAACTCCACAAGCACGCAGGTATTGAAAGTACATGAGACACCACTCAGAACCTAAGTCTTCATCTTTTCAAAAATAAGTATGTGTTCTTTCAAATTTCTTTTTGAACAAAAATCCTCCTAGAGTCGAAGCCGTTTCCAACCGAGATGGCTGATCCTAGTGAGATGCGTCTGCTGGGTTTAAAAAAAAAAAAAAAATTGTTGGAGACGAGATTTGAACTCGGAGCTCCGGGGTGGTAGCTAGTGACTCTGTCCACGAACCCACCATGGGTTACAGAAAATATCTGTAGACCGGCAATTCAACTAAGTGAGTAGTGTGTTTACGTACCTTGATTCCCTAATATCTGAAGAATGGTCATCTGGTCAAGCTAGCAGGTAGGCATGCGAACATAGTACATACTAACACTACTCAATCGTACACATTTCATTCGTTTAAAAATGAGTAACGTCTGACGGCCCTGGGATCTTGGACTAGATGAGATCCGTCCAATCCAAATTGTTATTCAAGTCAAAGGCTCGATCATAGGGAACCTGTAGAAAGTGAAATCTAAAATAAGGATATGGAAAACATTGAGATACGTCCTTTGGGCTTAGGACGGCAGTAGTAATCTAATAATTAGAACTCTTTTGTTTGAAAGTGGTTGACAATCTTTCACTTTGGGTAAGGTTATTCTGGACTTTCACTGTCTGAAAAAGAACAAAGAAAAATTCAATTCTCTGCAATTTTTAATCACGACGTTTCAATTGTTAAAATCTACAGTCGTTATCAAGTGTATAATGCGACAATCTCAAGGATACTTCTTATATATGCTGTGGATAATTTTGTGTCATTAGCCTAGGGGTAATTTGGCGGTATTCAGGTAAGCTTGTTAATTACAGTGCCAGGCCCCTCCAGTACAGCATTGTTAATTCTTATCGCAATTTCAATTGATCCATGCCACTAATTAAGGGTTTCCACACATTATGGATTTCTATGCTAGCTTGACTAAAGACTTTGTTGTTCATAATATATGCACTCTCTTTAAACTTCCTTCTATACCAGCCCTCTTCTTTATGGATGACTTCGGGTTCAGTCCATTTTATGATGTGTTGGGTAGTCCAGACATAATCCGCTATCCCTGATTTTGATGTTTCTCCTCGTTGAGTGTTTCTCTTGTGTTCAGCGAGTCTAACGCTAAGTGGTCTCTTAGTTTCTCCAAGATAAGCTTCGCCGCATTCACAAGGGATGCGGTAGATGCAGTTTTTGGAGTCAGCGTTACGTGGTCTGGTCTTTGTGAGATGGCTGCGAATAGTGTTACCTAACTTGAAACATGTCCGTATTTTGTATTTCGACCCAATTCGCTTTATTCTTTCCGATAGACCTCTAACATACGGAACGCACAGGGTGGCTTGTGTCGGCTCATCTGGTTTCTTGTTCTTATCCCCCCTGCGGACAAAGTCTTTAGTCAAGCTAGCATAGAAATCCTTAATGCGTGGAAACCCTTAATTAGTGGCATGGATCAATTGAAATTGCGATAAGAATTAACAATGCTGTACCGGAGGGGCCTGGCACTGTAATTAACAAGCTTACCTGAATACCGCCAAATCACCCCTAGGCTAATGACACAAAATTATCCGCAGCATATATAAGTCGCATTATACACTTGATAACGACTGTAGATTTTAACAACGTCTTGATTAAAAATTGCAGAGAATTGAATTTTTCTTTGTTCTTTTTTAGACAATGAAAGTCCGGAATAACCTTACTCAATTAGAACTCTTCCAGAAAATTCACACAAGAACAATTGCCAACACACACAACAACATAACGGGTATGAAAAACATTCAAACCGACAAGGGACCTTCCCCTATAACTGCCCCAAAGGGGCAACCACTGCCTCAATACGTCACGTTGTCGGATGAGGGAGACATTCGAATTGACTGCTCAATTACAGCCCCAAATGCTCCGAACTTCGCATATAATTCTCACATGAATAACTTCGACATCGTTAGAATGGTTTAATGACATCTCTATTGGCTTTCGCAAGGTTGTGAGAGCAAACTGGGGGGATTTCGAGGATGAGGCGCCACGTATTTTCTATTGTCGGGTCACGGCACGACTACGCAATCAAAGCCGCATTGTGTAGCCGGTAACGCTAAATTGAGAGCTTCATTTGCAGCTATCGCTAAGATCGTTGTCGCTTCGTCGATGAATATTAATGACGTTTTTCGAATTCGACTCTTGTGTTGCTCCAAGTATTCTAATCGTTCATATGAAAAATATATGGATGCGAGAATGTATGAGCGAGACAGAGGCGTGCGTTTCAAAATATGTGAAAAATCGGAACGATTGACATGAGGATGAGGCGTATTCTTAGAAAGAAACTAACTCTTTATTGTTTCTTGGTTTTGTGGTATTTTATTGAATACACATAAGGCGTTGAATCAAGTCTATAGGCCAATACAGACTTGAACAAACAGGTAATTGGATAACCCAACCACAAACTGGGCACACCAAAATCATCCATTACCGAACTGGAAATGATATCAGACTACATGCTACCACAATACTCGTACGAAAAACCATTCAAAACGCAGCTCAAGTGGAATGACTGGGACTCGGGACTAGAATCACTATCATCTGGAAACATTATCTGGTACACAGATGGTTCAAAAACAAATGAAGGAACAGGAGCAGGAATATGTGGGGTGAGGCCGAAAAGGAACGTAATAGTCACACTTGGCAACAACGCCACATTATTCCAAGCTGAGACACGTGCCATAAGGACATGCTTACAGAATCTAGACCGTGGATATGAAAAAAAAACACATCTACATTTTATCTGACAGTCAGAGCGCAATTAAAGCTCTGAATTCATTACAGATATAGTCAAAGCAAGTTTGGGGATGCCTTCAGAGTCTCAATGAACCTTGAGCCTTGACACAGGATGAAAAGTGTTCAATTTTAAACAAATTTTAAACAAGTTTTATTATGAAAACAATTTAAATTTCAACTTGTTCCATGGACATGAGATTTGTGTATGGCTTCTTGTACACCTGACGAGTAACTTCACTTTTCCAAATTTTCTCAACTTTGAAATTTTCAATATTTCAATTTATTAAATTCACTTTCTATTATTACCTGCTTAAAAGTACGCACTGATGATGACTTAACAGTCGAAAGCTCTTTGCTACGATTTTTAAAATCAAAGAGCAGTTTGACAATTTCACTAAAGCTTAGGATATCTGGACGTTGTTTTTTTGAAATATGAAAGTGGTTATGTAGATCCAAGAACTGTTTTCTTACCTTACAATACGTTCAACTTCCCCAATTACTTCGTCACGTTCTTACCTGTAACAAAAATTAGAACCATTAAAAAAACACCAAACACCACTTTTAAGAAATGGATATTCATTCAAATGGGTACAATAAAGAAAAAACAAAAATCTTATGTTCAAATCAGGAATTCATCAGTCTGGTAAGTCACTTTTTCGACTTCAACTACTATCAAGGCTATAATCGAGAGTCAGTTAAACAGAACGAATCACATTAATAATTTCTAGCAGTACACTGAAGTGGCGAGGAAAGTACCGAAGCGTATAGTTCATCTACTCGAGACGTAGATACTAACTCATTTCAAGGCCTTTCTTGTATGTAATTTGTTTCAAAACTCATTAAAAGACATTTTACAAGCTCCAAATACAGCGACATCTCCTTATGTAGCACATATTAGACGAAAACATTTTCCACATCAAAAACTCTTTGTTTGAAACGGGAAGAATTGGATAAAATGATCATCTTCCTATAGATGGATGTGTACAATGTGTGTGGATAGATAGATATTCATAACAAAAGATTACAGTTTGTATAAAGTATTATAAAAACAACAAAATGTACAAATCTCATCAAAAGACATACACATTTTGCACATTTACACTTACACATTATAAATAATTTTCTCTACGACTATTGTATTCTACGTTCATTACATATTGATTTTCAATTGAAAAATAAAGATGATTCCAAGACACCGTGGATCCTAACTCATTATTCAACGGCACTCGGCCAATCACAGGTTCAGAATTTTCAGAATCCACGGAAACAAATTTCTCAAGAAGGCTTTGCTTGATTGAACTTTTGTCACAGCTTGGCATCCGCGAATGTCACATTGACTATTTTCTTAGTTTTAACTTTGAACTGTGTGACAAGTACTTAATATAAAAATGAATTGAGCGGATTGGGAAAGCAGTGATAGTGAGGAAGATGAAATTTATATTGCAACAAAGGTATGTCAAACAATTTTTACTTGAACGTTCCACACTCTCTCAGTTCTTGGTCAGAGTTTATCTAGTAGGTATTTCATTCACAAATTTTCGAGTGCCTGTTATAGCTCAGTTGGTAGAAGCGTGTACATGAAGTAAATGTATAACGAAGGCGTTAGTTCAAATCCCACTCTTGGAAGTTTTTTTTTAAATTTTTTTCAATTAAGGCATTTATTCATTCATGAATGAACACCGATTATTCATGTATAATTGTTATTCTACCTTATATTACTTTATAATATATACTTATTTTCATAAATAATATTTAGATTTCATTAAAACTCTGACTATAGTATAGTCGCAGAGAAAGTATAGTCTTCTACTAGCGTATAATAGCTATTATTTTCTCGGATAATTTATCCTCGAGAATAAAAGCTATCATTACACGCTCGTTGAAGAATATACTATTAAAATAGGTATAACGTCGAATTAGTGAAAGAAGTAAGAATCTAAGAAAAATATTTTCAAATAAAAATATTTGAAAAATTTGAAAATATTCAAGTTATATAATCTTTCAATTGATAATTTCTGTATTATATAGAAGGCATTGCAAAAAGTAGTACTGACACTGAACTCATTTTATAATTGTTTGTTATTCAACGAATTATGGCCGAGGATCTACCGAATAGAAAATAAAATTGAAAATGAGCACAACACTTAGGAGTCAAGGAATTCTTGTACCAGGACCAATCTGATAATTCTATGAAGTGATATAAGACAGGTAAGAAGAGGATACGTAAGAACGTAAGAAGATGATATAACTATGCTATATCAGATTGTCACTAATTGACTCTTTTTAAATTGTCACTGGGGTGGAGAAAACTGTTCTGCTGCAGTTCTATTCCAGTAGAAATAGAAAAATTGATGATTTTCATGTTAGAGTCGGTGACGAAACAATTGAATCATCAGATAACACCAAATTTCTTGGTACTTATATCGATGGTAACATGACCTGGGAGTCAGGTATAAACCAAGTACGTAAGAAAGATAACAGTGGGTACCATGCAATCAGACAATTGGGATCCTATTTCAATAAAGCCCAGTTTTAAACGTTTATTTTTCAGTTGTATGTTCCCATATTTCTTATAATATTGCAGTTTGGGGATGCTCCATAAAACTCAGCAAAATATTTGTCTCTCAGAAAAGGGTGTTGCGCCAAATCTATAAAATAAACTACAGAAAATCTTGTAGGCAATATTTTATAAGGAATAAAGTCATGTGCGTACCTAGTATTTATATTCACAAATGCATTTCTGTTGTTCAAAAAACAAATACAGAATCACAATCGAAATTCTGACTTTCATTCATATACTACTAGGCACGGTGAATTGATACGGCTGCAGAAACATTCAACATGTTTGTTTGAAAATTCTCCATCTTATCAGGGAGCAAAATTTTATAATCACTTTTCTAGACAGAGAAAATCTTTTTAAATCAAAGCTGAAACAATTTTTGATTAATGGTTGTTTTTATAGTACTACTGAGTATTTCAATCAATGATGTGGTTATATATTGTATATATTTATACTTTTTTTGTGGAAATGTTATATTTTTATATATTGAGCATTGTTTAAAGTCCAGGAAGACAGTTTAATAGATCATGTTGTAACTGTAATTACCATATTGCTCTATTTTTTGCTTATTGGCCTTTAGTTCAAATACGATGGCAGTAGTAATATCAACTTAGTGAGCATAAATTGAAACCATTGATTAGATCTAAGTAATTATTTTACTGCTGATACTATTGGAAGCGATAGTTTCTTTGAAACTGGTGAATACAGTTGGCAGTTTTACCCATTCCAACAATTTGTTTTTTCAAGGATGAAAGATTTTGAAAATTTACTGATGAAGCTTTTTTCAAAACCACGTCTAATACTCTAAAAATCGAAAATTTAGAATGAATCGTATGTGATTCCTATAACTCAATAATAAATAGTTATGAGTAATATCAATTCAGCCACCAGCCACGGTCATTAAAATTTTTCATGATACAAATAACATAGTTACAAAATTTTGACCCATCTCCATTGTTGGCTTGCAGGTGTTCAACCGCTGACGTCGTTTAATCCGTAAAATCTTCATCTCTTGACATTGAGACTGTTCGAGACACAGCAAATAACGATTTCCACCATATAACAACTCCCCTTTATGGAAAAAAGTTGTTGCTGCGCTACCTTTGAGTATACTAGTACTTTGAAGATCTTCCTCAACGGTTTCTTTGGAGTTTTTACAGAAGATGTAAAGAACGATCAAGGAGATGATCAGGACGATGGTAAAGTATGTGAACCATGAAATGTGTTTACTGACGAAAGGTTCAGTAATCAATCAACTTGTCCAATTCTTAGGAATATTGGCTCAGTTTGTGTTTCTATTATAGCAAAAGGGACCATTGAATTCATTTTGAAGTTTGTCTTTGATTTGATATTCTTTAACAAATACTTTGTCTCCTAACTGGTATTATTCTACAAGTTGTCCAACATGTTTCTCAAATCTAATTTATGATTTTTCTTTTATATCATTTAAAATTTTATAATGTTACTGTTTACGCCAACATAATAAAAAGTCCATCAACGCCGACGCCGAGCTGAGGAAACACGCAGTGACAGATGGACGCTCGCAACCTATTTCTTGTTTGAATATTGAATAACGAAATATTATTATGTCTTGTCAGATTGTTGTCAATAAAGCAATACTTTTCTTCTAACCATTTTTCTATCTAAAACAATCAACAGTTACAAAATGATGCGTTTAATTCACTTTAAATTTTATATTCTTCTTTTTAGTGCATTTAAATAAAAGCTTTTCTCTAAAAAATTTTTTTTCAGTTTATTTATTTAACTCAAGCTTGGTTGTGCCACTGGAAGATTCTCAAACTTTTGTGGGGGACCCTATTCACGAGACAAGCCATAATTTAGAAAAATACGGTAAAATTCCGTTAACCGGGCGCTACAAGCTACAAATTTTTTTTTTGAGACTTACGTAGTTTGACCTGAACAAAAAATCCAAATGAAATTTTTGGCGGTCTCAAGTAATTTCGGAGATACGGACCTTTTTTTGACTGAAAATTGACATTTTCTTGTACACGTTCTTCTTCGAAAAACACACTCAAATGCCTCCTTATTTTCACCAGCACAATATACACACCCTAATTCACCAGTTTTACACTTTTTTTTTTCATTGAAAACAGTTTTTTATCAACAAATTGTAGCTTTTTCTAGCAAATAGAAAATCAACAAATTCATACTGTTTTGTTTACTTAATATCTGTCATTTAAGTTGTCAGGTTGGTAACATTGGAATTGACGGAAAGGCGATTATAATTTTGCGACATTGCCAATGTAATTCCAGAAATATTCAATTCACGTATCACATACCTAGAATATTTTAGTGAATGAGTATGAAAAATGAGTTGATATAACCACAACATTTTCCCATCAACACTCTGACTGCACATTGGAAACAATGGTACTCATACTGTTTCTAAATGACTAGCAAAATTCAAAAGAACGAGACAGATCACGGAAATGTGCGCAAACAAAATATACATGAGAAAAAAATAAAGAACACTTCTCAAATAAAATAACCTACTTTAATGACTATAAATCAACCCGACAGACCTGATCTTACCGAGTTTACCCGACTATAAGATACGGATAGGTTGCGTCTTTTCTATGTGTTTGCGCATACGCATATACCAAAAATGAATATTTGCGATCCGACACGTTTATTTAGGTAATCATTTGTTCGCAAAAAATGCTTGCTACATGCTGTCTATTTAAAAATATCTTTTGTGCATTTAAAATATTAATACCAAGATTTTTTTTTCCAATCCAGTTATCTGACAACGAAATGGCTTCTTTCATAACAAAGTAGCCAGTATCAATGTCTTTTACTGACTCAACAACAACAATGAGTCTTAATAACTTTATAAGAGTACAATGCGACGTTGTCAGATTCCCTAAAACTCCTGCATACTGAATACTCATGAATATGAAATGTTTTTAGTGAATAGTTTTCGGAAGTATTGGCGCCATAGTGAATAGTTTTCGGAAGTATTGGCGCCCTAGAGACTGACAATTTTTTCATCAATAATAATAATAATAGTTCCTAATAAATATTCGAAGAGTGAACCATTCTTAGTGAAGATATTCAGCAATAAATATGCAAGCAAAGCGAGCACGCCTATTACTACTTTTGTAACTTATCTCTTACTTCTTGGTGAAGATATCTGCGAGAAAGACGCGAGCGAAGCGAACGCGTGCATTCCCATCACTACCTTATCAATTTCTGACGACTTTGAGTAGAAATTTTCATCCCTCATTCGTTAGTGAACAAGACCAGAAAAACGCGAGCGAAGCGAGCGCTCGCGCGGATTTGCGAAATATCGGGCGAGCGCGCGCATTCCCATCACTACTTTGTCTAAAATATTCTATGTGATACGTGAATTGAATATTTCTGGAATCACATTGGCAATGTCGCAAAATTATAATCGCCTTTCCGTCAATTCCATTGTTACCAACCTGACAACTTAAATGACAGATATTAAGTAAACAAAACAGCATGAATTTGTTGATTTTCTATTTGCTAGAGAAAGCTACAATTTGTTGATAAAAAACTGTTTTCAATGAAAAAAAAAAGTGTAAAACTGGTGAATTAGGGTGTGTATATTGTGCTGGTGCAAATCAGGAGGCATTTGAGTGTGTTTTTCGAAGAAGAAACGTGTACCAGAAAATGTCAATTTTCATTCAAAAAAAGGCCCGTATCTCCGAAATTACTTGAGACCGCCAAACATTTTATTTGGATTTTTTGTTCAGAGGGTCAAACTACGTAAGTCTCAAAAAAAAAAATTGTAGCTTGTAGCGCCCGGTTAACGGAATTTTACCAAAGATACGATGACATTTCTTTGGCTTCGAGTTGCTCATGAACAAATTAGCCAAGTACGAGGACTACGAGTTACCCATAGCCGTCCCCTCCTGTGGTTAATAATAGCAACCTTCTACCTGTAAACGGTTTTGTTTAGTGAGGGAAACAAATTCTTCAACTTTCGTTCTATCGTCAAAAGGACCCCAGATATATCCGATTGAGTTCTCATAAACGAAAGTCACGGTGTAGTTGCGACAATGAGGATGGAATTCCAAGTAAAGACGAAGTTAATCGGGATGTCCAGTTTAATAAGCTAGTTAATACATGGAAATGAGTGGGCCACATCAGCTATAGTATATGAAAAATAATTAGAAAACTCAATTAATAATTCAATTATGAGCAATGCTGAAGCGTGACTAACTATATAGATGCATATATTTTCAAACTATAATAATTTTCGTACAATATTTATAGCTCCCGATAAATTTGCCAGCACGGATACTAACTGTACTGTCCGCAACCTATGATTAACTATGATACAGGTAATTGAATTACTTAAAACGCTGCTATAATACCAAGATGTTCAAGACTAGACAGTTGATACAATTAATATAATCCACATCCTACCAAGAATTCAAACAGTAGCGTAACTTATTCAATTCAAATTCAAATTCAAAATTCTCTTTATTTCCTTTTTGATCCAACATATCTCTATAAAAAATACAAAAACATGTTCGATATAGGGTGCGTCAGACTAGTTATAAAACACTTATTTATATATAAATTAAAAAAACGGTCACAGGTACAATATAACAAGTTTACATATTAAAAAATTGGTCTAGTGAATAATAAACTTTGGGTAACAGATAATTTTTCAATTCTTGTTTGAACATAAGCATATTGGTGATATTCTTTATTTCCGATGGTAGGTTATTGAATATTCTTATCGACATGGCATGGGGACCATCCTTTGCGCTACAAAGGCGATACTGAGGGGTACACAGTTTGTTCTTTCCACGAGTATTGTAGTTATGGATGTTCTCATGGGTTTTGTAGTTGTTGATCCTACTTTTCATATATATATATATATATATATATATATATATATATATATATATATATATATATATATATATATATATAAGATGTATATTGATGTTACTGTTAAAATATATATTTAATGAAAAGCCCTTTGCATGTGTAACTTCGGGTACCCTTGCAATTTGGCGAATTATATTTTTTTGTGTTATCAGTACTATATTTTGTGAGTTTCCCCAGCATACTACACCGAATGATAATTTAGAGTAACACTGCCCATAGTAAAGCATAAGCAGTGTGGAATCACTAACATGTGGTCTGAGTTTATATCAGTTTATATGCGGGTGATCGACATTTTCATCGACTTTTCACTTGCCTTCCCTACGCTACACTGGATAACTGGGTATATCATACAACTGCAAATTTTTTCAATAACATTTTTCGATATTTTGTATAGTAATCTCACTTTACTCTGTAGTGAATTTAAAATATCGGCCGATTCCCGCTTAGCCGCACGCCACTGATAATAACGGATATGCGCGTATATAGTCTAATTAAATGCACCAACTTTTATGAAGGATGATATTTTTTGAGAAACTATTAATAAAAAAGTTTCCCATATGATTCCAACATTTTGGCGGACACTGTATACCAAACTCGTCAAGAAGATATGTTGAAATGTGTACGTTTCCTCCTTCAAATAAACTAGGCGCACTTTTTCATTTGTCCATGTCCATGTTGTGGGTCCAGCAAGCATTGCCAATATCAGCAAAATGTTCCATGTGACTCTACTATTGTATTGTGTTATATTTTTCTATGTTTAATTTTTTATTTCTTTAATTTTTATTTCTTTTTTTGGGGTAACTGCCCTCTGTTGGTTAAGTAGAATAGCTTTAAGCTAGACTTCGCCATCAGTTTAATAACATTGTAATATTTTTCTTTTCATTGACAATAAAGATGTTTATTATTATTATTATAATCTGGCCGAAAATCTGTCGTGAACAACTATCGTCCCATTTCTATACTTAGCGCTATCCCCAAAGCTTTTGAGAGTATCATCTTTGATTTCCTTTATTACGATTGCTCAGCAATAATAGGGACTCAGCAATTTGGATTTACATCCAAAAAATCAGCTGAGCTAGGTCTTATCACATATGTCATTTTCCGGTGGAAGCTCTGAAAAGGCGATCACAAATTGACTCTGTGTACACTGATTTTTCCAAAGCTTTCGACAAAGTCAATCACGAGCTCCTGATTCATAAACTTCGATTGTACGGCATTAAAGGTACGGTTCCTTCCATGCGGCCGCCGCGCATGGCGGCCGCAACCAACTGCTACACGTGTTTTTGAATGTACATGTTTCCTTCCAAGCGGCGGCCGCACACGTCAGCCGTGAACGACTGCGATCGTTGCGACGGTACTGCTCCAGAAGCAGTGTAGTCGCAGCCGCAAGAGAGTTTTCGTATTCTTCTAGGGTTATTACGTACCAAACTCGGTTGTATGACTCTGATTTTTCATAATCTTTCATCAATTTGAAGATGTACTCAAACTGCACCTTGTTCAATCTGAAATATTCCCTAAATCTGACTTAATTCCCGAGTAGATGTCGATTAATTAGCGTAACAGAACACCCCTCTTCACGCCTATTTTTGAATATTGGATTTATATCCGAATTTCTCTTTTCCAAGTCGATTAACTGCAGGATTTCCTCATCGTTATTTTCTTCTGATAACAAATAAAGTCGAAAAGATCATCCACCTTCACTTCAACTACTGTGAACTAGCAGTACTAGCACCATCGGCGGAAAACCGGCTCCGTCCGCCGTACACGACATCCGCATGGAAGAAACCATGAGAACGACCGACTGACGCATCCGGTCGACGCACTGCGGCCGCCGTGCACGACGGCCGCATAGAAGGAACCGTACCTTAACGGTACAGTATTGCTATGGCTAAGGAGCTATCTCACGAAAAGAACACAAATTGTCAGGGTTAATCACTACTATTCGCATTCCAACGCAGTTACCTCGGGTGTACCACAAGGATCGCATTTGGGACCATTGCTGTTTAACCTTTTTATTAACGACCTCATTAGCTGTTTTCAAGAAAGTGAAGCCTTGCTGTTTGATGACGACCTGAAATGTTTTAAAATAGTCAGAAACGAGGCTGATTCACTAAGCCTACAAAATGACATAGAATGCCTATCTAATTGGTGCACGCTGAATGGAATGTGTCTGAATGCTTCCAAATGCCATATTCTTCGTTTCCACCGAACCCAACATCCAATCACCTTTGATTACAGCATAAATAATTCTATCATTCATTCAGCTATCGAAACCAAAGATCTAGGTGTGACCCTAGACTCCACACTTAGCTACAAATCCCACATTCCCACTGTAACTCAGAAATCTATGAAGATGCTAGGTTTTATAAAGAGAACCACCTGCGACTTTACTAACATAACGGCTATTAAATCCCTTTACTTTTCTATCGTTAGATCTCACCTAGACTATTGCTCATCAGTTTGGTCTCCCCATTATGCGACATACAAAATGAAGCTCGAGGCTGTTCAGCACAAGTTTCTTAGATATATAGCCTACAAGATGCATGTAAACTGTGACTATACTGCATTAGAACGCATATTGAACATTTGCCTTCTCTTGAGGTACGCAGGAAACAAAGAGACCTAATACTTCTATTTAAGATTGTCGATGGACTCTGTAACAGCCCGGAGCTTCTCTCTAAAATATCCCTATTTGTCCCCAGTCGTGCAACTAGACAGGTACAAACCTTTTATGTTGCATTTCATAGATTGATTTCAAAAAAATATCGACTCTATTTCAAAAAAATTGTCAAAACATTGTTTTGTTATCTGGAATCTCAGGAAATTTGTCCCTATTAACATATTATTAAGCTATTACTATGCCTATGTACACTCAAGTCTCAATTATTGCTTACTTTCCTACGGTAATTACCTTCCTTATCCTTAGTAAAGGACTCCATTTTCTACAAGATGTATAATCACTTACCGTCTCATTATAGAGAGAGCCACGATAGTATTGAAAGCTTTAGAAAATATATTAAAAAACTACTCGCGAGCAGACCCTATTATAGTTTGCAAGAATTTTACAATGACAACTTTTAATGAAAAATGTAAACTGTATTTCTCATTTGTGATTTTTATTGTTGAGGCATAATTTGTTTAGGTACTCATTTTTATTTTATTTTATTATTACGTCGACAATTTGACAAAATGTTCAAATAACATTTTATACGTACAATTATTTTATTTATATTTTATATTTTACATATTGTGTGTATCTCATCTTTGGAATACCTTTGTATTGTTTATCTTTTACTTTGTCAACAAAAACTTGATTTTTTCGACAATAAAGTATATTTTGATTTGAAAAAAACGCGCGCAAAACGAACGAACAATAGCTTTTCACATGGCATGCTTCTTTGAAGGAACACCCCTACACCGCTCATTAGGCCGCATTATCAAAACTCGAATTCAATTCTAGTAACGATACAATAATAAGGAAGTCTAATAAGGCCACCAACGACGTGGAAAAATGAAAAATTACAATTATTACCGATTACACAGAACTGTCTTAGTCACAGTACGTGCCTAGTCAGCAAACTTGATGATCGTCTTTGATTACTTTTCGCAAGTAGAGCATTGCAAAAATTTCTCTTCAATGAAACCGGTGATAGCAATGTTCTTCCGATTTGAATGAATAACCATCAACAGATAAATATAATGTTAGCGAGATATTTCAAGTGGATAATAAGAAAAGCATTATCAATTAACAGGGCCATGTCTAGAGTTTTCATAATCGAAGCAAAAACGTCCCAAACATTTTCTTAAAAATTTCCGGTTGAAACTTTGATGATTAAATCCAAAATAAATTTAAATTTAAAGTGTTTTTATTCAAAAACAAGTTTTAAGATACATATAGCAACTTTACCGAAAAAAATAAACCTGGTAGCAAGAAGTTGAACTTCTGAAACAAGATCACCATACATACACTATGAATACAGCGGGTATTAATACAGTTCTATGAGGAAATCCGCAATATTCACATAGTGCCTATACTATCTTGAAGAAATCGACATTTCCTGTTTTTTTTAGGAAGCAAAATCTCCAACAACTGTCTACAATATCAAATCATAAATTTGACATTTGTCCAGTGCCCCAAACAGTTTTGTAGTCCCTTCGGCGTGCCCAGTTATTTTACATGAACATCTCAAGTGTTTTTACTCGTAACTGATCGAAATTATACAAATAATAGTATATTGTGCAACAAGTGTAGAAAAGTGCTAATTTCTCACGAGTTTGAAAAAGTTGCGGCACGAGCGCAAGCGAGTGCTGCAATTCAAACGAGTGAGAAATTGCATTTCTGCTCGTGTTACACACTATACTTTTTCTACAACACCCTTTTTGCTAAAAATAACACTATACTATAAGACGGAATGAAATGTCTGTGACTCATTCTTATATTTTCCTCTTGAAGTTGAAGGTAGTAAATTCAATGACAATGAATTAACTTGTTCTCTTAGTTCTGGTGGAGTATTTTCAATTTCAGAACTGTAGCTATCCATTTTAGTTCAATCTCATTAAAAAATGACGGGACAAGAATATTTTACGAATATTTTATGCTTGACGTTTGTTGACATTCAAACGATTTGATAGATGTTGCTCCGTTGCCTAGCAATGGATAGTGTGTATGTGGGTATTTGAGACAGCAGTAGTGATGTCTATGATTTTTGTTCAGAATATTATGAATTTGTACGACAATTTCCCTCATATTATATAAACCAATAGACTTTGTCTATTCATTCTTGAAGTTGCCTGATCGAATATCCCTTCGAAATACAGAATTTTCAAAATATACTTTCACCTTGCTGTCACGAAAACTGTATTGCTTAGAAATTAGGTACTGAAAAATTTTGGCACAGAAATGTCACTTTGTGGCACAGAAATGTCACTTTGCGGCACACTAATGTCAAATTTCAATTATTGTGAGAAATAATCATGTTTGCGAACGTAAAACCATTGTTTAAATAGAACATAGTTAGTCAATGCCTGTGGAAAAGGTATTGGACACAAACGCGAGTGTCATCTAGCGTGATTAGTTACAAACATGAATATTTGACGTCATTTTAATGCAGGTTTCTTCAAAAAACCCTGATTTTAATGCTTTTCCATTGTTTTAATCAAGTTACGACATGACTTGGAGACCAGATCACTGAAGTTACGACATGACTTGGATGCGAGCTCACTATCGCCATCTACATGTCGCATCCATTTTGATCCAATTATAATCCCATAAGGTTGACTAACTATCTTCTATATAAACAATGGTAAAACTATGCAGAAAGGCATGTTTTGGAGTGTGGTTGTAGAAAAAATCCTTTTCGACCACAAACATAGCTGGGCAATTCATTTCGGTAAAGTTAAAGTTATCGAGCTCATTCTCCAAAAAAGAAAAAAAAAAGTGAAACTTACGTAGTTTTGTCTCCTGAAGACGAATCTGAAAGAATTTTGTGGGGGTCTCAATTGCTTTAGGAGTTATAGTAATTTTAAAGTCGAGAATTGTATATTTTCAGACACGAATTTTGCAGTCAAAATTTGCACAAAATGCCTCCTTCTTTTTGTTGACACTGTCATTAAACACTAATCTATCCATATTTCACGTTTTTAAACACAAAAACTAATTTTTTCACACAAAAAATTGAACTTCTTTTACTATAGTGATTCTAACCTATTTGTTAGTTATTTACATGCTCATACGAAGTTGGTATCACTGAATCTGCGCTGTCAACTATTCGAATTCAAATATGAGCAATAACTTCCCCTTCATTCTTATGTTCAATTGTTTTATCTATGCCATATTGCGCTTTATTTGTAATAAAATAACAGTTTAAAAAATGATAAAATTCCACGAAGTTTTTAAATCCATATTTTAGATTATTTTCGTAGTTTTAGTATTTTCAGAGCAATGGCGCAAATTAAACAATTGAACATAACAATGAAGGGGAAGTTATTGCTCATATTTGAATTTGAATAGTTGGCGGCGCAAATCTCAGGTAACCAACCTACTGCAATCATGAAAATTACTAAAAACCAAACAAAAGTTGGGTTAGGATCGCTAGTAAAAGAAGGTCAAGTTTTTGAGTATAATTTTAATTTTTGGAGTTTGTATTTGTGAAATATGGATAGATTAGTGTTTAATGACAGTGTCAACAAAAAGAAGGAGGCATTTTGTGCAAATTTTGACTGCAAAATTCGTGTATGAAAATCAACAACTTTCGACTTTAAAATGGCTATACCTAACTCCTAAAGTAATTGAGACCCCCACAAAATTCTTTCAGATTCGTCTTCAGGAGACAAAACTACGTAAGTTTCACTTTTTTTTTTTTTTTTTTTGAGAATGAGCCCGATAACTTTACCTTTACCTTCATTTCCTTGGATCTCATTCTTCCAAAAAAGGAAAGAAGCCATTTCTCGAGTATAACTTTGGAGTGCGTGAATTCTTCCAACTCCAACTAATGGTAAAAAATAACATGTTTCTCACACATTACAACACTAATACTATCAAGGAAGGAGCAATTACTTACAGTGACCGGCTGAACAATTGCTTAACAAATGATGATTAATATATGAATTACACGGTTTACTGAAGATAAATTGCAATTCAGTCATTTTCGTGATTCTTCTCAGTGCTGTGGCATGAATTGTGAATTTCATATCATGGTACTCAGGAGTACCTACCTTTATGTTGATGAAACATTCGTAAATCCATTTTCCACGGATAACTGTGGAGTGGGTAAAACATTTAGGCATTTTTTCATAAAAAATTTGACATCAAATTCTATTTCAGAATACCCTTGAACCCCCAGATCTCGATGCTTGAATCAATTAATTATACAGGGTGTCATTTGCAGCTGGCAATATGATTGTAACACTTTTTCGTAACAAATGTTTGCTTAATTTTCAAAATTTTCTCACTTTTTATAAAATTCACAAAAATATTCAATTAATACTACGAAAAATAACCAACTATTACTTTTCCATGGCAAATTGTGACTACTTGTATAGTGAAAAATTGGGAAAAAATATATTAAGGATCTTTTATTGAAAAATTAACCCCAACTCCTAGTTTTGGAATGTCTCAGAACCCCAGAACTCAATGCTAAATCAATGAAATATATAGGGTGTCATGTGTAGCTGGCAATATCACCAACTCTTTTTCATCCATAATGCTCGGTTGATTTTGAAATCTCTTTATTTGTTACAAAGTACCCAAAAATGTTCCATTATCACGGTAGAAAGTGACCAATACTCACTTTTTCACCAACTGAAAAGTGAAAAATTTGGGTAAAACATATTATGGTTCTTTCATCACTGAACAAAAATTATAAAACACCTGGAACCGTTGGAATAGTCTTTATTGGTTTTGAGGGAACGTTTGTTGGAATTGAGAACTGTCACTGTGACAGTTGCCACAAAAAGTAGGTTATTACGGTTTTGCTGCTTTTACGTTCGTTATTCAAATGACTGCAGTTCATATTACGTTGCAAAACGACCAGCACAATCCACGACCAGCACAATCACGTAACAATACTTTTAAAAGATTCTACAATTCAGATAAACAAACTGATTTTCTGTCAGCTCTCCAAGATGAGAACTGACAGACCAGTCTTGAGAAATCTTCTTTAATGAAGCCTTCGAAAATTTTTATAACTCTTATTTCTTTTATTTCAATCAATTCTTTCCGCTGAAGAAATGTCGTGTTTATAATCCAAAGAGCAATTGAAAGCATCTAGTGTAAAATTGAAAATTGCAAAAAAACAACATTCTAAACTCATATCGGATACAAAGCGCATGTACTACCAGAATAAAATACTAGCTTCCGATAATCCCACAAAAACGGCTTGGCAGATGATAAAGAGTATAACGCACCCTTCTACAGCTATGAAAAATATTTCATTATTACATGAAAGTGAGCTTGTGAATGACCCTCAAAGAATATCCTTCCTTTTTAATGATTTTTTCATCACTACCCCTATAAAAATAATTGAGGGGATTAAACACAATAACCCAACTAATCATCAAACTCATTTGACTAATTTTTCTAACACTATATTCCTTGAGCATTTTATAGAGAATGAATTGTTACCTCTCCTAATGAACAAATTTAAGAATAACAGTTCTTCGGGTACCGATGAAGTCCCAATGTTCTTGATTAGAAAAAGTCTACCATATATTATTCATCCTCTGACTCATTTAGTCAATGTTTCCCTCAATTCAGGAGTATTTCCCAACAAATTGAAGATCGAAAAAGTTGTACCTGTCCACAAAAAATCAATCATCTTTTAAAAAACTATAGGCCATCACTATTCCTTCTAATTTTTCAAAAATAGTTGAATATGCATACCTACATCGTTTATTACATTTTATTGATAGGTATAATATTATTTCCCCCATTCAACATGGTTTTCGTTATAATATGTCCACTATCACTGCTGTGACAGCTTTTTACCAAAAATTTTGGAGTGTATCGAGGCCGGCGAGTGCCCTGTTGGAATATTTTGTGATCTCAGCAGGGCATTCGACTGCATGGATCAAAACATGTTATTGAATAAATTATATTCATATGGAATAAGAGGCAATGCCCTTGACTGGATAGAGTCTTTCACTAGAAACAGGAGCCAATTTGTTTCGGTCAATCATAGATCCGAAAACAATCATTATAAATTCAATTCTGATAGTCAAGGTTTGACTATTGGAGTACCTCAAGGATCAGTGTTGGGGCCGCTGCTATTTATATTATATTGCAATGATGTCGAGGCTGCTGTGGCTGATAATACTTGCGTTATGTATGCAGATGACACATATCTTTTAATTTCGGACAAGGACGACACATTTTCACTTCATTTCAACTCTCATAAAACTTTATCTGTAAGGTTTCACCACAAACAGAAAATCTGTTCCAACGTTGATATCAAAATGAATGAAAATGAAACAACCCTTTCTCTAACCAATGAATGTAAATTTTTGGGACTCACGTTAGATAATTGTTTGGACTGGAAGAGTCATTGTAATAAACTCATATCGAAACTAAGTTCTGTTTCGTATCTGATACGAAATCTTAAGTCGATTTTAACTACTGAACAGTTAGTGAACTATTACCATGCACATATAGAATCAAGGATCAGATATGGTGTTTGCCTTTGGGGAAGCTCCACACTGGCTCCAAATGTACTTATTGCTCAAAAAAAGATTGCAAGAATTTTAGCAGGCGTTAATCAGAGAACCTCCTGCAGGGACTTATACAGACATTTTAAAATACTTACTTTTCCGGATATTTTCATTTTTAAAATGTGTGTATTCATACACACCAATAGATCAAAATATGTTCGCAATTCGTCTTACCATAACCTAAATACGAGAACACGTAATGATTTCCACATAAATCCCTACAAATATAATATAACGGCCAACTCACCTTCTTACTTGGGACTAAAACTATATAACAAACTACCAGAAATATTGAAAATTACTGAAAGAATTCCAGTTTTCAAAAGCACCCTCAAAAGGTTTTTATTGGATCATAATTTTTATAATATTGATGATTTTTTTAATCTGTGACGTTACCTACACCATCATTTATTTCCTCATACATATTGTATTACATTTGAGCGTACCTATGACAATTTTACATATTTTGTTTGTTTAATAATTTTATTATTATTTTATTTGTATTAACTTATGCAGACACAAAAACCTGACTTATCCTATAACTTTGTAAGTTCCAGGGGATTAACTTAAAAGAGCGTATAAAATAAAAACCGTCGCTAATTAAGTACTACCTGTTGACGATTTTCTGTCCTCTGTACCACTTTAAAAAACTTAAGAATAAATTAATGAGGAGGGTCTTAAAATGCATATGGCCACGATGTGAATTTTTGTTAAAAAATGCTATGCCAAGTAGTATTTGGATGAAACCTCACCTGAATGAAATATCTTGCTAAAAATGTCCCAACAGCACAAACGACATCTCAACACAAATCGCTGATCTGATTAGGAGAACCCTAATAAAAACTCGATAATTCTCGCGTCGATCCACCAGACCGCCGGCTTTCAAGCAACAATATCGCAACGATCGTAACGCGAAAATCCCGTTTGAGCTGGTGATTGCATTTCTTACAATAAGCGTACGTACCACAGTTAATGAATGAACGATTTCAGAAAGTGTATGAACAAGGTGTAGGCCGAACTTTATTCGATGATTCCAACCGAAACAATCGTGTCAAAGATGAATGAAATGTGTAAAAATTATAAAGTGGAATAGCCTGCATTCATAAAAACTACTTCTTTATGACCTGTCTATTTCTACTTATAAAGGATGTATTTTTCTTCCTCAGTTCAAAAATAGCATTTTGTTTATCGAGGGAAGGAAATAAAGCATTTCCTACCCGAGAGTTCTTAGTAAGAAACGAGAAGATATGCGTTGAACACATATAGTCCAGTTGTCGTAGGTCACGAGAACAAGTAATCAGCAATCTCGCTGATTTTTTTATTAATAATTAGTTTGTAGTATATTGGTTAATATGAGAAAAAGTTCACTAGTCAATCGATTCCCTAAAGTCAAAAATAATTCGAAAAATATTTTTATTATCAAAATCCTAGAATATTTTGAGCTGGGATGAATATAATGAAAAATAAAAAATGCCATCTTGTAGAAAAAGTTTTTTTCTACCAAATTACGAATTACAATATAATATGATACGTACTTACGAGATCTTGAATTGTAATTTCAAATACTCCATTTACAAGTGGAAAATCTGAACTTTCTAATGGTATAGTTCATTTTTCGTTTTTAATAAAACATTGTTTAGAAAAAAACGCGTATTTATATAAATATATAGAAAGTTACTTATGACATCTACAGTCACTAGTTGAAACTTAATTTGAAACGAACCAAGGAATCCAAAGTTGGCCACAGAAAATTTGTCAACAATGAATTACCCCAACTCCAAATATTCAGCAGGCACCCATAGATAAGATTAACGAGAAAACCCGTAAGACCAACCCACTCTCAGGTAGCCATCCAGCTATAAATACCAAAGTGCAACAAACATCATATCGTAGATATTGAAGAAGCTCCCGGAATGTCAAGTTCTCGCGTTGTTGAACATTATCAACACCTCACTGCGATTGAGGCATTTTCCAAAGAGGTGGAAACATGCCATCGTAGTCATGATTCGAAAGCAGGGTCAAAATCCGACATTTCCCCAAAACTATAGACCAATCAGTCTACTTAGCTCAGCTGGCAAGCTCGCCGAAAAAATCGTCCTGGAAAGGATGATGGAGGACATCGAAGACAGGAACATCCTACCCAACGAACAGTTCGGGTTCAGGAGAGACCATTCCACTGAGTTGCAAGCACTGAGGTTGGTAGAGGAGGCCATCTCAGAGCTCAACAGGAGCAAGTGTGCACACCTGCTGCTCTTAGACGTATCAAAGGCCTTTGACCGTGTCTGGCACGAAGGCCTTATATACAAAATGGACCATCTGGGATTCCCCAGAGGTCTGGTGAAGTGGATAGGTTCCTTCCTGGCGGATAGAACTTTCCAGGTGCGAGTCGAAGGATCTCTCTCAGAAACGAGAGAAATCCAAGCAGGCGTCCCCCAAGGGGCCGTGCTCTCCCTCACCCTGTACTCAGTGTACACGAGTGACATACCCCGAACGGAACATGTCAGAATTTCCCTGTACGCCGACGACACAGCCCTACTAGCGAGCTCCACGAATCACCGACAAGGGGTTGTCTATCTGCAAAATGCAGTAAACAACCTCGAAAGGTGGTTCCTCGACTGGAAAATTCGGTTAAACCTGGATAAAACCCAGTTGATAGCCCTAGGGAGGAAAAAATCCCCCAACGATTTGGTAACCATCTCTGGAAGAGAGATAGAATGGAGGAATCAGGCTAAGTACCTAGGTCTAGTAATATATCGTAGGCTTACCTGGGGCCCCCATGTCAACGAGATCAAAAGGAAACTGGCTGGATGAACGTACTCTACCCGCTCCTAAACAGGAGGAGTAAACTCAGCCTAAAGAACAAAGTTATCCTTTATAACACCATGGTCAAACCCGTCATAATGTACGCCTCAGCAGCGTGGGGGCAATTAGCCCCCAAAAACCTGAATATTCTGGAGCGGGTCCAGAATAAATATCTCAGGATGATAGTGAACGCACCCTGGTACGTTCGAAACGCCCAAATCAGGAACGACCTGAAGATCCCTACCATCAAGAAAAACATCCAGAGTTGGAACGCGAAGGTCCTAGAGGCCGCCGAATCGCACGACAACCCCCTCATACGAGCCGCGGTAGATTACCCGGCAGACGCCCCCACCAAGTTCAAACGTCCCAGAATGTCCCTGTAGACCAAAGAGTCGAACAAAAACCCTGAAAACAACGAATCTCAAGGAGATTCTAGCTCACACCCAGCGAAAAAGGGGTGAATCCCTGTGAGTGACACCTTAACCCTAAGGCATGTCTTACCCCCCCAATTACCCCTGAGTTTACATCCGCCCAAGTTGGCACGAGTCATAAGAGTCAGAGGCTTAAGCGCCTAAACTCGAACATAGTGACCATGACCCACACACACACATCATATCGTCTTTTGAGATCAAGGAGTAGGCAGATAGAGACCTTGTTACCTCATTAGACCACGACACGAGGAGTAGGCAGATAGAGGCCTCGTAGTCATTCTCTTGAAAATGGCTCCAAAGCAGGAGCCGAAACGTCGAGTTATAAACTCTCAACGCGGTTCAACCCACGAACTCAGTAATATACATATATCTGACTGCTATAGAACCAAACAAAATTTCAATGTCAAAATATTTTATTACTCAACATATTCTCCTCTTAATTGGATAGATACATTTCTTTACCTTTCAAAAAAAAAAATTTCTTCTTGCTCTGCAAACCAGACCTCCACAGCTTTTATTACCTCCTCGTTGGAAGAAAATTTACAACCTTTTAAACTTTTTTTCAGTTGAGGAAAGACATTATAATCGGACGGAGCCAAACTGGTGAATAAGGGGGGTGTTCTAGTTATTCAAACCCTAAATCACTAATTTTTTGCATGGCAACATGAGATTTGTGTGCAGGGGCGTTGTTCTGCAAAAATAAAACACCTTAGGATAGCTTTCCGTGTCTTTTGTCTTTAATTTTTTCCCAATGAGTGGTCAGTAATGTCGAATAGTAATCTCCAGTTATTGTTCTACCCTTATCCAAAAAATCAATCATGATTACTCCATGGCAATCCCAAAAAACTGAAGCAAGAACTTTTCCAGCAGATTTTTGGACACGAAACTTCTTAGGTCTTGAAGAACCGGAGTGTCGCCATTCCATCGATTGTTGTTTTGTTTTTGGATCGTAGAAATGTACCCAAGTCTCATCCATAGTAACAATTCGGTTTAAGAAGTCTACATCGTTTTCAAATCGAGCACACATCGAACGCGATGCTACTACCTTGCACGCTTTTGGTCAACATTCAAACATTTGGCGATCCATTTTGCAGCAATTTTTCTCATGTCCAAATTGACGTGAACTATATGATGAACGCGTTCGTATGAAATATTCAGTGCTTCAGATATCCGTTTTAACCCAATTCGACGGTCTGTTAAAATCATGTCATGAACTGCATCGATATTTTCGGGGACTGACGCAGAAATTGGCCTTTCCGATCGGTCATCATCTTCAATGGAAAATATACCTCTTTTGAAGCTTGCAGTCCAATTTTTCACGGTCGCATATAGCATATAGCAACGAATGAATCGACGACCAAACCCATTTACAGACCGAAACTGAGATCGCGCCCGCACAGTGGATTAATTTCCAAACTGCGAGCGCCATCTCAGTGCCGGAAGCCCAACCAAAGCAATACCCATGACCACGATCGTCAAGACCGTATATAAACAGAAAAGAAAACTGTAGGTCACAATGAGCTTATGACAAGAGGCATAAGATGTCCGGAGGACTGCTCACTGCTAAAATCCTATACAATAGGAAAGTTGGGTCGAAAATCCATCAGAAAACAACTACTTTCCTGGCTAATGCCACGACGAACATTGAATTACATCTGATGAAATTTCCGTGCAGAGTTCCTACAAGGTTCTCTCTGCAATTGCTTGGTTGCATGGGAATGTTCATCGAAACATTCGGACCACCTATATATCGATTTCGGAGTGTTGCTCCTCATCAGTATAGGGTAGGTCTAGCAGTCAATAACTAATGACTGCAACGAATGAATCGACGACCAAACCCATTTACAGACCGAAACTGAGATCGCGCCCGCACAGTGGATTAATTCCAAACTGCGAGCGCCATCTCAGTGCCGGAAGCCCAACCAAAGCAATACCCATGACCACGATCGTCAAGACATCTTATGCCTCTTGTCATAAGCTCATTGTGACCTACAGTTTTCTTTTCTGTTTATATACGGTCTTGACGATCGTGGTCATGGGTATTGCTTTGGTTGGGCTTCCGGCACTGAGATGGCGCTCGCAGTTTGGAATTAATCCACTGTGCGGGCGCGATCTCAGTTTCGGTCTGTAAATGGGTTTGGTCGTCGATTCATTCGTTGCAGTCATTAGTTATTGACTGCTAGACCTACCCTATACTGATGAGGAGCAACACTCCGAAATCGATGAATATTCCCATGCAACCAAGCAATTGCAGAGAGAACCTTGTAGGAACTCTGCACGGAAATTTCATCAGATGTAATTCAATGTTCGTCGTGGCATTAGCCAGGAAAGTAGTTGTTTTCTGATGGATTTTCGACCCAACTTTCCTATTGTATAGGATTTTAGCAGTGAGCAGTCCTCCGGACATCTTATGCCTCTTGTCATAAGCTCATTGTGACCTACAGTTTTCTTTTCTGTTTATTCATCCCAGCCCAAAATATTCTAGGATTTTGGAAATATTTGAAATATTATTTGACTTTAGGAAATCGAGTGACTAGTGAATTTTTTCTTATATCAACCAATATACTCTAAAGTAATTATTAAAAGAAAAATCAGCGATATTGCTAATTACTTCTGCTTTCATTGTAAAATTTATTCCATCAACTGGGCTAATAGTTTTTTCTACGTTTTCTATTTTGCTTTTATAGTCTGATCAACAAGTGGAAACACGTGAAAAAAATAGAGATAAAGCTCCTAAAAATATGAGCGAAAGCTCATTGGATTAGGAAATACCACTAGAAAAATGATTTTTGAGGATTTTACCGCACATAAAAAATAGCGATTGTTATTAACAAAATTAATAGTAATTAATATTTCGTTAATAACTCAAAAACTATCAATATGTAAGAAATTTTTAAGAAATTTCCGTGAAGAGGAGTAAATTTTCCATAAAAATGTCCTCGCGACACCGTTACAGTACGGGCGCACCGCTGTCGTATTAGCTGAAATTTCAAGGCACATCTTGATTGAGACTTTAAACATCGAAAGCTCACTAATGAATATATTTTTTGACAGTAAATAGTCACGATCTGAAAATAATGAACCGATTCTAGGTTGATTGGGTTCATAAATCAATAATCTACAAACAAAACTATTATCCATTTAACAAGGTGTTGCAATAAGCATGATTTTATTCATTGGCCTGTTTGTTAGTTTCACGTGGGAAGCAATAAATCAAGAAAAAGTTGCAGGTCGTAATTAAGTCGAAGAATAATTGCAGTTTGAATTGCCCACGAGCTTGTAGGTACAGGAACAATATTTCAATCCTCCGTCCGTTCTTTGCTTCGGGAGACACGAGCACATTTCAGTATTCTCTAATCGAACCAAAACAAACCAGTTCCATATTTATGTTGAACTAGAAGAGTAAAATCAATAATTCTACTTTATTTCAATTTTCATTACAATTATAGTGTTCGTTTCGAATGTAATTATTGCTACCATTTCTTATTCAGCTTATCAAAATACATATAAATTATTTTTGTTGTAGATATGTTTCAGATAATCATAAAAGGTTTTGCTATTCGAAGTTTATTGTAGAAAACGCTCAAAGAGCATTGAAGATGTGAAGAAATATGAATTGGTACCTAAAAATGAAAAAAATTACTCTTGAAAAACACTATGGTACATGGGGAGACGTGAAAGTTGCTACAGTGTTTTTATTTAAGTCAGTCAACCAATTTCCAGGGCCGTAATTTAAAAGGGAATAATTCACCCAATTATAATAAAATATTACCGAAATATTCTGAATTATAAAATTAAATTCAATTTCTCAGTATGAAGTGAACGTCGACGATCCAAAAACTACAACAAAAAATACAGGTCCGTATTTAAAAATTCAAAGATGGAGGTGGCCCAAGTCAGATGGCAACCTGTATAAAAGATTCATGGACATATTCTGATAGCCCACTTCAAGTGCCAATAGCAAAATGTGGACAGATTTTCAATATGTCTGCGAATAAAGAAGATACAGGCAAAAAAATACTTTGGGGTCTTTTGGTTTTTCCTGTATATCTCCAGAACCAAAAGAGCTAATTAGATTTTTTTACATCATTGAATAGGTCTCTAAAATACGAAAGTTTTCCACAATTTAACCGACACTCTATCTCTTGTCGTTAACGAGATCCCATGTACAGAAACGAATTTGAATAGCCCTGTATATACAGGGTGGCTCATCGGAAACCTACTGCAATGCATTACATGCTGGGGAAGAAATTTTCGACAAAATCCAAAAACAACTTTTGTCGCAAAAATCATAGCAACACCTGCAATACTTTAAGTGGGGGTGTCACCCCCAAACTTTTTTCAAATGGGGGTCAAGTGATACCTATCTAAAAAGGGCTTTCAATTCCTTATACATTGCTGCTTAGTTTTTAAAAATCGATCCTCTCGTTTAGAAAATATGGAGCTTTGAAATAACAACAGTATGTTTGACAAAAAATTCAAAAATCGATATGATTTTACTTGAAAACTTTCCGTATTAGTCAAGTAAATGCTTAAACTGTTGTCGAAATGTGTATGATCGCATGCCTACCTGCTACCTTGGACAGATGACCAATTATCAGATATCAGGGAATCAAGGTACGTAAAAACATTACTTAATTTAGTTGAATCTCTAGTCTACAGATATATTTTTGTAACGACTGGATGATTTGTTGACAATGTCGCGGGCATCCACCCCGGAGCTCCGAGTTCAAATCTCGTCTCCGACAATTTTTTTTTGAAATAAATTTTGATTTTTTCCGAAACAGTTTCATTCCAAGTGTATTTTGAAAAATATTTTTAAGTTTTGTTTTCTGTGGCTCTGAGAATCAGGAGATACAAACATCCCATGTTTCTTTTTAAACAAAAATCCTCCCAGAGTCGATGCTTCGTGGTGGATGCCCGCAGGCTTTACAAAAATACATCTGTAGACTGGGGATTCAACTAAAGTAAGGCCGGGTTTCAACAATACTTTAATCCCGATTGTGCGTGTTTAAATCAAATGTTCAAATTGTCCTCCATTGACTTCCATACAATAATACAATCTTGACTGAAAAACGTCCCTAACATGGTTCAGCATAATTGGAGTTATTTGACGTCACTCATTTACAATTCGTTGGCGTAGTTCGTCCAAATTTTCAGGCCGGGTCACAGAAATCTTGGACTTAAGATGTCCCCACAAGAAGAAGTCCAGACGGTTCAGGTCAGGAGATCGGGCAGGCCACTCCATAAGACGTCTTCTTCCAATCCAACGACCGGGGTCTTGCAAATTGAGGTATTGGCGACCTGATGCGGCGTAGTGAGGAGGAGCTCCGTCTTGTCGGAAATGCAATTGTTGGTCAAGTAGAAGAGGATCGCGTTCTAATTGTTCAGTTATTAACGGATCAATCGCATTTTCCAGCATTTCAAGATAAATTTCGCCATTTAAATTCCCAGGAATAAACAGAGGTCCAATTAGGTGGTCTCCCAAAATTCCTACCCAAACGTTTAGCTTTTACGGATGTTGAGTGTGAGCTTCTCGAAATACATGAGGATTTGTATCGCTTCAAATTCTACAATTATGCCGGTTAACCTCACCTCAAGAGCAAACACTTGTGTCAACAAGTAGTTTGAACTCTGCCATTTGACGAGACACATTCCTATATCTAGAAATCATGTAAAAACAAAAATATGTCTTGTCAATAAAAGCCTTTATTATTATTATTATTGTTTAACTCATGAAATTATCGAAGAAACGTTAAAACCAGATAAACACCTTCTAAGAACGCAAAATGAAATCAACATAAGGAAATGTTTTGCTATTTTTTTATTTATCAGTTTGAGAGAATGGATTATTGTATGGAAGTCACTGGAGGACAATTTGCACATTTGATTTAACAACGCAGATTTGATTTTTTTTATTGTAAGCATGATAAAACAATTAAATTTTTTTAGGAATGTGATTATTTGAAGATTTTTAAGTTTGTAAAAATAACCAAAATATTCATGATGGCTCATACGAGCTACAAAATTAATTTTTGGCGAAAATGTTTCATCAAATTTACGTTTTTCATACACCGTTGTAAATAGGCTTCCAAGACCTTTCAAATGAAGTATCACTCAACCCCTCTACCCTATTCAAATTTGAGGGGTTGAAGCGCCGCCTAATAGGGGGTTGCTCGTTCAAACCTCAAATATACATCTAAAGATGCCCCCAAACAAAATCATTCGACGTGTTTCGGGAAATTTTTCCACTCACTATGGGATAAGAAATATACGGGGTGGCTCGTCTGAGATGGAACACCCTGTATTAATAACAAATATGTATTAATCATACGCGCGTTTTTCAGTTTACTTCCACCGATTGGTTTCCAATTCAATCCAACTTAATATGGAACATTTTAATATAATTCAAATTTGGCGCCTCCCCTCCAATGACGAAACAAGATGCCCGACAAAATCGATAACATTTCGTAACCCTGCAAGGAACCCTGCTCTTAGCGAGATCAATATTTCATTGAAATTCAACAAAGAATCGATTATTTGCGACAACTGATATTGAATGAACGCATTTTGATGACTTTTTTCTGTTCAACATCCAATTTGTTTCATGATTATTATAATTATAATACAATTTCACCTAGATTTTCCAGAACAAAGGACTCTAAACAGAAAACAGTAACATAATGACTAATTCCAGAAATATCTTATCCCCAAAAAGAATAAACGACATTCTCAGCTGTTCATTTTCGCTGGACTTTCGGTTGGCATTTTGCCAAGAGGTCTCATGAAGACTCTGTCAAAGTTATAAAAACATGAGCCTACTTATATGTAGAAGTGTTGGGAGATTTATGATAGGTACATTTTGTGTATCATCTCAAGAAATTATTCAAAGTTTCAAGTGTCAGAAAGTGTAAAATCCAATATTCGCATACGAGGGAGGTCAAAAAGCAACAAGCTGAAACTCAGTTACTAAGTTTTCAAAACTCCTATGATTTATTTATACACTTTTTTAAGAATTATTAATATCTACCTATAGTCTATTCGCTATTCGGTCTGAAGAAATACTAAAGAAGTATTTTTACATACAGTGTGTCCCACTTTGAGCAGCTACAGCTACATAGTACTCTGAAATATCTACCCTCAGGTTGATGAAATGTTCAAATGTGTATTTTTCTGGGCTGCTACCTATGACTACCTACGAAAAATATTCTAGGTATCATTTTATTTCAAAATTAACACCGTATACTGCCACAGAACACCCTAAAACCCCCTGATCTCAGAGCTCGATTCAATAGGAATCGCACGTAAAAAGGTAAGACCTCATTAATCCTTGGCTCGCACAAGTTTCGACTTTTGAGGGCTGCCGTTCGTATGGGGACGACAGCTGGTTAACGGAAAAAATTATATTTTTTTAACATTTTTTTTTAACAAATAAAATATACGGGGTGTCGTCTGTAACCACCAACATTATTAATTTTCATTCAACTGTAATGTTTGGTTGATTTTGAAATGTTTGTATCTAGTCACAAACTACCTCAACATTTTCAATTAATTCTGTAGAAAAAACAAATACATATTACTTTTTATGACCAGTTGAAACGTGCAAAGCAGGGGAAAACACATTCAGGTTTTTTTTGCGCAAAAGTAACAGTAGATTCTGGTTCAGAACACCCTAAAACCCCCATACCTTAATTCTTGAACCATAAAAATATACAAGGTGTCATTTGTAGCTGACAAAATTATTAACTCTTATTCATACATAATTATTATTATTATTATTATTATTATTATTATAAGTAGACATTTTAATATATCTAGGTGAAGTCCGTAAACCTTGAGAGAGCTCCTCGATTGCGCATGTGCCGATGGAGGTGTCACAGTATCATGTAGATTCTCACAAATCTAACCTGAGGCTAACTTACCTAGCTTGCGAATCAAAAATGCTTGAATTAGTTTTTGGCTCGCACTTGATACACAGACCTAACCTGAGCAAGCTAACCTAGCTTGCAAGTTGACTGTTAACCTTTACTGTTGACACCTCCATCGGCACATGTGCTCTCTCAGGGTTTTAACGTCTCGTAGCAAATTTACTCATCTCCATTCTAGCCGGTTTTTATATTTTTCGGCGGGTTTGCAAGTATACTAGGTGCATCGTTAGGCCACCCAATACTTCTAAAGAACTTAGAGTCGATTGGTATCAGGGGAATTGTACATGATCTTTTAAAATCCTATTTCGAAAAAAAAAAACAGTAAGGACTTACACTAATAATGTGAAGACTGACAGATTGTATATACAAAGTTTATCCCAAATCAACTTATCATGTCATTACACCATATACGCGGACGATAGAGTGCTTTGATTTGCAAATAAAAACCCTTTAATTCTAGAAAAAACAATGAGGACTTACAAAAATCTGAAAAATGGCTTTTATTCCAATCTTCTCTCTGTTAATTCTAGAAAAACTGAATATGATTTTTCAACAAAGAAATAAACAAAATAAAAAATGAACAATTGAAACAAACTTCTCTGATGAAGTATCTGAGCATTTGGATTAATGATAGATAGATAGATAATGTATTCCTTTGTTTAACATATACAGAGTAACAAAGAAATATGGAAAAGATGATAGGTTACGGTGGGAGAAACATATTGATAATCTGATTAAGAAATATCTTCCATCATTGGAGCCCTGAGAAGATGTCTCATTCTCAGTAAAAACAAATTTTTAATTAATATATGAGGAACGTGTTCTAAAATTAATTTCAATAAAATCTCCGCTGTATACAGGAAAGCGTTAAAACTACTGTATCGTCTACCATTTGACACTCCAATAAATCAACTTTATTCAATGACGAACACATTTTCTTTGGAGGAGCATTATGCAATGGACACTCTCAAAGTATCTTACCTTATTATCAATAAAATGATTAAATCTAATTTTGTATTAATTAGAAATTCAGAAATTCACAATTACCATACACGACAACATAACTTGTTCCATCTATTTTCTGCAAACTCTGTAATTGGCTAGAAAAGATTCACCCATGAAGGCCTTTCAAAATTCGATGAAATACCCGAAGACATAAAAAACTGTAGAAATATCACTGAATTTAAAATCCAAATAAAAAGACATTTTCTCCAAAAAAGAAATTGACTTTATTAGGATTCCTTCTTTGTTTTGGTGTTTTTTTTTTTGTAATTGTGAATGTTTCATTTAAAAAAAAAACATGTAAATACAAAAAGTTCTCATACCAGTTTGATACTGTTTGACTGATGCTATTCCTTCATAGTTATATAATAATTGACTATATATATACAGTGACCGCCAAAAAGTATGTACCATATGGGAAATTTTTTTATTATTGGAGTAGTGGAAAAAATATTCTGGGGAAAAGTTTGTGCATGTCCGATAACCTAAAAATCGATTTTGACACATGTCACGTGATCGCTAGAATGGCGGCAAAATGAAAAAAATTGCAATGCAAAGGCAAAAAAAGGGGTAAGATGGCAAGATATCAAAAAAAGTTATTTGAAAAAGTCACTTAGAATTCAATGATATACACATAAACGAAGTTTCAAGAGATAATTCAAAAAAATTGAAAATAGCAATTTTTTTTAAAATATTTTCCCATCTATTTAAAAATATATTTTTTTTCTTATGAATAGCTTGACTATACTGAAACATTTGCATTTTAATGATAATGACAAAACTTTCTCATTTTCTCCACACCAGAAGGCACTAAATTAAAAAAATTGGTTTTTGCCAGAACCCTCGCTGTTACATTGGTTCTTATCTAACAGTTATATCAGAATTCCAAGACTATTGAGTTGATATGGCAATCTAGAAACACCATGTTTCCTGATTTTAATCAAGTTTCAATAATAATGCTGTATGAGCGTTTTACTTTGCACATAAACTTTAAGAATCTTTAATTTGACGCACTATTTTCAAGTTTATGTGCGAAGTGAAACGCTCATGCACGATTATCATCGGAACTTGATTATAATCTGGAAATTACCATGTTTTTGGAGTGTCATGTCATCACAATGGTCGTGGAATTCGGATATAACTGTTAGATACGAACCGATGTAACAGCAAGGGTTCTGACAAATTCCCATCTTTTCAATTTAGTGCCCTCTGGTGTGGAGAAAATGAGAAAGTTTTGTCATTATCATTAAAATGCAAATGTTTCAGTATAGTCAAGCTATTCATAAGAAAAAAAAATAATATAGATGGGAAAATATTTTTAAAAAATTGCTATTTTCAATTTTTTTGAATTATCTCGTGTAACTTCGTTTATGTGTATAAAATTGAATTCTAAGTGACTTTTTCAAATAACTTTTTTTGATATCTTGCCATCTTACCCATTTTTTGCCATTCTAGCGATCACGTGACATGTGTCAAAATCGATTTTTAGGTTATCGGACATGCACAAACTTTTCCCCAGAATATTTTTTCCAATACTCCAATAATAAAAATGTTTCCCATATGGTACATACTTTTTGGCGGTCACTGTATATACCCTTTCATAATTATACAATTTTTTCTTAAAAATAACCATTGTACACTTTGATAACAATATTTATTAAGAATATACTTTTATTTTATACATGTAGCATGGAATTATGAGTAAACGTTATTATTATTACCCTCTATATATCTCAAATCATTGCAAATAGTTTTTCCTCCTACCCCTATAGAAAGTACACACTTTCCTCCCTCAAACCAGGGAGGAAACTCATACTTTTCCCCCCCCCTCATTTCAAGTAAGTTGTAAACGATGAAACTTGTGAATCTATTATAAAAAAATTGTTTCCGTAATTTCTAGAACATCTTATATTTCCTGTATTCTGGTAAAAATCAAACATGAATGTTACTTCTACTCTAGTTTTTTAATAGCTATTTGTGTATTTAGAGCGCAAAGAGATTAATCTTTGGAGAACGACAATGACACTTTGTGCTCGAAATACACACATTATTTTTTCTACAAGCGCAGCTCTTAGAAAAAAATTATCGACACTTCATTCAAATAGGCACATAACATTACTTATGAGAAAATCACTCAATAGCAATCCGAAATGTATAAGCTATCTAAATGTCCAATAATTCAAATCACTAACAAGAAAAAAGTAAAATAACGTTCTTGAAAAAAAAAAGTTGTAATTGCCTCCGCTTCGCGTCGGGCAGTAAACTACATCCTGCGGGAGGAAAAGTGGCACTTTCCTCCCTAGTAATACAAATAGCTATTACAAAATGCGTTTTCATTCACACAACTGAAGTATAAAAATTGTTGTCCTTCTCAAGAGACAATTCGTATTAAAACGTCCCAGAGAGATTATATATTTTCCAATTAGGTTCAAAGAAAGCAGCTGCAAATTAACTAATTGGCCGTTTTACTCATCACTTCTTCGTTTTCATTGGCTAGTTCAGTTATCTCTCGGCCTAGCATATACAGCTCATTAAATGACTATATTTCTAGACAATAAACCGATAATCGAATTTAATTGAAAATAATTATGTTAGTAAAGGAGTGCGCAGTTTACCATTTGGAAAACGCCGGAGAGAGACCTTGGAATCCGTCATGCACTCTTAAAGACGAAAATAATAAAATTTTACAATGCGTTAACCTCTCCGTTTGAATTAAATGAAGTAGAATGGAACAAGTGAAGTGGAGAAGTATTTCACGATGTACTTCTGCTCATTTTTATAACGGCACACAATCAGAAACACAATCACTACAAATATAAGTCAGATGAGGCATGAAAGTAAACAGAAACTAAATATTGTTTATTCCATTACAAGGGGAATCACCGATTACTGGTTCCTCCCCTCAAATGCACAGCAAAAATAAAATCTAGAATACATGAAAGATCTAAAATAAATGATATATCATGCTAGAATCCATAGACAGTTTTCTGATCATCGTGAAAAGAAAAATCCTGTAATATTCACATCGTGAGGAACAAGGAACTAAACCAGGTTCTATTGTTGGTTGTCATTCAAAGAAAGGACTTTCTCAAGTAATCACTTATATGAGGATCTGGTAGTAATTTAAATTTGTAAAAGTATGTCATAATCACCGTACGAGGGCAATAGTCGCAGATTACTTCAAAAATCCAAGAGCACAGAAGGCCATAAGGCACAGAACCTTTACTTACATTGCAACTAAAATATACAATGCGTTGCCTGAAATTCTAAGAATAATTAATATCGAAGAAGATTTAAGAAAGAAATCAAAAAGTGGATTCTTAGAATAGATAGATTATTTTTTCATAAGATAATTGACCCCTCTTAGAAAAATATTAAACCAACATATACACAAATACTTTGCACCTAATCGTTAATGAAATGAACCAAATATCAGAATAATGTTCGTCTATTTCCTCAGTTTTTTTTTTCGTTAAATTTGTAATTTTGTTTGTATTATTCCTTTTTCGAGTTAATTCATATACTTGCAACAATCGTTAATTGGTTGTTTTCAGCTTGTAAGTGGTTGTCATAGACAGATTCGCCAGAACCTAAATGACCGATTCATTTTATTTACGAAATTGTAATGAGAAAAGTTGTTATATATATATATATATATATATATATATATATATATATATATATATATATATATATATATATATATATATATATATATATATATATATATATAAATATATATATATATACATATATATATACATATATATATATACATATTTTTATTACTGCAAATAAAATTGTTTTGTATTGCAAAGTTTGTTGTGCGACTTATATTCAAGGATACGATGAGATAATCTGTAGGCCGATTTTTCCGAATACCAGTTATTAACCCTAATCGAAATGAATATTCAATAGCTACACAAATAGAGAGATAGGTTAGTGAATTCCAATATAGAAAGAAAAATTTGTTCTTCCATTTCCCACTTCATCCCTGACGAAATAATCTTTGATTTAAACAAATAATCAAATATAATAATAATAACCCCTCACAAACATTCCAAGGCATTGCCTGCGGGGAAAGGACGGCTATTATTAATATTTTTCGTGGCGCTCCGCGGAGATTTACTGATTCTTGGTGGCGTTTTCACTTTTCAGCAGCAGGAAAACCCGGAAAACCTACAGCACCATCCCGGTGGTCGGTGCACACTTTGAGCAAACACCAGACATCGGGATTGGCATCCAGGCAACACACATCGTACTTGATTTAGAACAAGGAATGCGGTCGCCTATCGATACCGGTGCACTTGAGAAAAATTCTCTCATACTCCGGAATCGAACCGAGTCAAATGCTAGCAGAAGCTTGAACTGCCGACACATCAAACCCAAGGCCGCCACAAATTTTTCAAATCGTTGTCAGTAACACAGTCGATCAATTCAAAGTGTTTTCCATAAGTACACCGAATTTCGTAGCGATCGCCGGTCATACACGGCTGTGGCGTGCGTTTCGACGAGCGTCTGCATCGTCAGACGGGTCGAATGTGAAAATTATAATTTTTCAATTTTCCGACGGGGTTTCCTATCAAATCAGGTCGTAGAACACGGGAAAAATAATGAAAAAATTCCAGTTCGACCGCAAGTATTTTCCGTTGGCGGTTTAATGTGCTAGGATGCCGGATCCGAGCGCCCCTTTTACATTTTTCGCCGTTTCGGACCATAAGGAGACACATTCGTTAAATACATAGGTATATAGAAAGAAAGCTGAGAAAATGTCCTACAAGATGATGGAATATTCGCGAAAATTCCGCGGTGTTACGGGACTTTTCCGTCGTCGAAGTTCGACCGGTCATAATATCAGACTCGGCGGTAGTGACAGTAGACGAAAAAAATTTCGTGTCAAAACGATGACACCTCTATACTAATTCGAGGGCGTAGAACACGGGAAAAATAACGAAAAAAATCTAGAACGTTCGGAAGTATTTTTTTTGGCGGTTTAATGTGCTAGGATGCCGGAACCTAGCGCTCCTTAACATTTTTCGCTTTTTCCGACCATAAGGAGACACATTCGTTAAATACATAGGCACATAGCAAGAGAGCTGAGAAAATTTTCTACAAGATGATGGAATATTCGTGAAAATTTCGCGGTGTTACGGGACTTTTCCATCGTCGAAGTTCGACCGGACATAATATCAGACTCGGTGGTAGTGACCGTCGACGAAAAAAAAATCGTTTCAAAACGATTTTATCTCTAAACTAATTCGAGGAGGTAGAACACGGGAAAAATAACGAAAAAATTCTAGAACGTTCGGAAGTATTTTCGTTGGCGGTTTGATGATGTGCTAGAATGCCAGATTCTAGCATGATGTCTGCGTTTATGCCCGTTTTACGCCATACCGTGCATCGCAATCCATTCGAATCGTACATTTTTGGAATCAGCGCGAAATTTTGAGTATGCCTCGACCAAACTCTAGTGGAGCACGAGACTTTAGTTTTTTGTCGATTTTTTGGGGTCTACCTACCCCTTATATTTTTCGACCGAAAATTCACTTGTCGCCGATCGAAATGAAAATCACACCACATACTAATGTCGACGTGCCGAATTGATTGGCGTTCGCAGAATTGCTCTATCTCGATCCGTTCGCGAGTTGATACGGTCGTAGGCCGATCGGAGCTGACCCAAGGCCGCCACAAATTTTTCCGATCGTTGTCAGTAGCACAGACGACAAATTCAAAGTGTTTTCCATAAGTACACCAAATTTCGTAGCGATTGCCGGTCATACACGGCTGTGGCGAGCGTTTCGACGAACGTCTCCTTCGTCAGACGGGTCGAATGTGAAAATTAGAATTTGTCAATTTTCCGACGGGGTTTCCTGTCAAATCGAGGTCGTAGAATACGGGAAAAATAACGAAAAAATTCTAGACCGTTCGGAAGTAATTTCGTTTGCGGTTCAATGTGCTAGGATGCCGGATCCTAGCGCTCCTTCACATTTTCGCCATTTCCGACCATAAGGAGACACATTCGTTAAATACATAGGTATATAGCAAGAAAGCTGAGAAAATTTCCTACAAGATGATGAAATAGTCGCGGAAATTCCGCGGTGTTACGAGACTTTTCCGTCGTCGAAGTTCGACCGGACTAATATCAGACTCCGCGGTAGTGACAGTAGACGAAAAAAAAAATCGTGTCAAAACGATGGCACCTCTATACCAATTCGAAGGCGTAGAACACGGGAAAAATAACGAAAAAATTCTAGAACGTTCGGAAGTATTTTCGTTTGCGGTTTGATGTGCTAGGATGCCGGATTCTAGCATGATGTCTGCGTCTATGCCCGTTTTACGCCGTACCGTGCATCGCAATCCATTCCAATCATACATTTTCGGAATCAGCGTGAAATTTTGAGTAAGTCTCGATCAAACTCTGATGGAGCACGAGACTTTGGTTTTTTGTCGATTTTTTAGAGTAATCCATTCAAATCATACATTTTCGAAATCAGCGCGAAATTTTGAATATGTCTAGACCAAACTCTAGTGGAGCACGAGACTTTGGTTTTTTGTCGATTTTTTGGAGTTTTGGGGTTTTTTCGTGTAAAAATGATTACAGCTTTTTACTAATTCGATGGCGTAGAATACGGGAAAAAATTCTAGAACGTTCGGAAGTATTTTCGTTGGCGGTTTAATGCTGCTGAGCCACCGGTCACCTCATTTGCATAATACCGATCCAGAAGAATGTCTCAGAATACCCGGAAGATAAGTTAGCAAAAAAATCATTTGTGACATTATTACAATAAGGAGTTATAAATGAATACATAAAATGAAAAGTAAAACAATTCCACTATTTTAATAGTAGGACATTCTTCGACTAGTACTCACCTGAATTTTCAGTGATTAAATGATAAACAGCACGGGCTGCATGGTCTTCTGAAAGGAAGTCCCAGAGGCCATCACAAGCTATAATTAAAAAGTCTTCTCCTCCATCTAATGAAATTTCTCGAATTTCTGGAATGGCTATGACAAAGGGTTTGTAGTCTGCATCACCTGTAAACAAATTGAACTCTTCTGTGAAATTCAACCATTACACACTATATTAGTGCTGCAGATTGGTGAAAATTACATAATTGTACTTTTAGATTCCATACCATCATGTACCAAATATAAGACGATTTAATTTTGGATATGAGGCCGTCACAGATTCCCACAACTGGAGTAATGATGTATATTCAAAATAGCGGCCTCTCAAATATTTTGTATGTGCCTAATTTTTATTGTTATTTGATAATTTTGATAGCGTATTATAATTGATTTTCACATGAATTGATATCATGTGGTTTAGTAATCTAGTATATCTGGCACGTCTCGATAATACAGAAGGTATCGAGGCAACATTGGTACGACATAAAGTTCATTATAAAACTTGAAAGAGAACTATTGGCGGAAATGCCAGAATATTGAACGAAATATTTATTTGAATTCAAAAAGCAATGTATTTCAATTTCTTGTATCATTATAAACACATGTGGCAAACAGTGAAACAAATAGCAAAGCCTAATAATAATTTCCATACAAACAACCCTATATGAAAGGCTGAACAGTTCAATAACTATTTTGTGAGCAACCCTCCATTGCTCTTATCATTACAGACACATAATAACGAAGAAACCAGATATAAACGACTGACTGACATCAGTAATTTCCATTTTCTTTATCCCATTACTCCAAACGAAGTTGTAACTGTCATCATGAATATGAAAAATAAAAAAGCACTGGTTGACGGAATTCCTATCCATGTTCCAAAAGCCTGCGAATGGAACATCTCATTTATTGACACAGCTAACAAGTCTTTCGAAGGCGGAAAATTAAAGGAATCCTTTAAATTGGCTGTTGTTAAACCGTTTTGTAAAAAAGGTGATACCAACATTCTGTCAAATTACAGACTCATTAGCCTGTTAATCTGTTTTGCTAAAATTCTGGAAACTCTGATGGCTAGAAGGTTAATACAGTTTTTTGAAGAGTATCAGTTATCTGTAGATAATCAGCACAGATATCTGAAAAATAAATCCATCAAAACTGACTGACAATAGATGAAGCACTAAAATGGAATAAACATACCGATAAAATCAGAAAGAAAATATCTGCACAGGTTGGTCTGTTGAGATGACTAAGTTACTTCATTACAAAAAATATCTGAGACAAATATACTATTCCTTGATACATTCTCAGATTCGGTACTTAAATATAAAATGGGCAACTTCTGTCAAACAAAATCTGAAAACGTTAGATATCCTCCAAAATAAAGTAATCAGAAATATACAGGGTGTCAATTTGAAAACTTCCCACCCTTAATATCTTCCTTCCAGTAAACAATATGAGTAATCGAAAAAACAGGTCAATTTTATTGTCAAGGGGGACACTTTCACGGACTATTTGTAGCCCTCGTGGTTCAACCCCCTAGGAGGGGTAGATGTTACCCTTAGAATTTTAAATGGGAAGGGGGGTCAAGTGGCACATCATTTTGATGGGCGTTCAATTCTTGTTCCAATGGTACCCTGAGTTATTATTTTGTGATGAGCATTTTCCGAAAAATTGCGTTCTAAACTAACAGAAGTAATTATTAGAACGCCTATACTGAGATGCATTATTGTATTGACTCCCTTTAATAAAAATGGTTAGAAGAGTAGGTGGCACCGCTCCAACCCTTGAATGACAGGAATAAATTTATTACGCATGGGATTTTTTATTTGGTGGTTATTTTCCTCCTACACAATAAAATTTAATTTGCGAGAAAGACATTTCCAACATAAAATCTACTTACGCTTATCTTATTAGCTGTTCGAAATGTTGTCCATTTTGCTCTAAACAGTAATACAGTCTGTTTTCGAACTCCCCTCTAACATTACGGAAAACTTCACTAGGAATTGACCGGCATGCTGCTGTAATTCGTCTTTTAAGTTCGTCAATATCAGAAGGTTGTGTTTTATAAACAACGGATTCAAGATGCCCCCAAAGAAAGAAATCTAAGGGTGTTAAATCCGGTGATCTCGGAGGCCATTCAACTGCTCCCCTTCTGCCAATCCATCTACCCGGAAATCTCTCGTTTAACCACTGTCGGACGGGAAGAAAATAATGAGGTGGAGCACCGTCCTGCTGGAAATGTAACAGATCCTCCTGCAAAAGTGCATTACCTTCTGCATCAATTTGAGTTTCTAGCTCGTGAGTTATAAGAGGATCGATAGTCTCTTCAAGCATATCAAGGTACAGATTGCCAGTCAAGTTTTCTTCCAGAAATAATGGACCAAGAATGGCATTTCCAAGAATACCAGCCCAAACATTAACTTTTTGTGGGTGTTGTGTATGCCCTTCCCGAAAAATATGTGGGTTTTCGTCACTCCAATAGCGACAATTTTGTCTATTAACATTGCCATTCAGAAAAAATGAACACTCATCGCTGAAACAGATGTTTAACAGAAGATTAGGGATGGTATTGACTCGATGAGACATGATTTCACAAAACTCTATTCTTCTATCATAATCATCCTCGTGGAGCTCTTGAAGAATCTGCATTTTATATGGATGAAATTTATGCATTTTCAATGCTTTTCTTATAGTCTCGCGTGACATTCCCGTCTGTTCTGATACTGATCGTAAGGAGCTCGTGGGCTCTGCAGCAAATGTTCCCAAAACTTCAATTTGAGCTGCTTCATTTAGTACTCTGGGGTTATTTCTTTTTTTATTTGTCACTGAACCAGTTTCGTAAAACTTATTCACCAAATCAAGCACATACCGGTGACTTACATTACAATTTGGATGTCTTTCGTTAAAAAGACATGCCGCCCTTCGTGCGCACTTTCCAACTTCTCCATAAATTACAATCATTTCAATTCTGTCTTGAAGAATGTAAACCATTTTTACACTTTTATACACTTATTAAAGTAATTCCTAAACAGCCCAACAGGTACAACGGTATTCACAATACTACCACATAGTTCAAATTTGCTAACCAATTTTTTGCCGGAAAACAGAAACTTTTTACAGCAGAAGTAGCAAAAAAGGAAGGCTATCTGTACAATTTCTGCGATGACACTTAAAAATTCAGCATTTAATAAACACAACTTTACTACCATCTACGTTTTACTATTAGACTACTTTTTTATGTAAAGTGTTTGGAGCTAATGGCTAATGTTACCCCTAATAAAGGGTTGGAACGGTACCACCTAATATTCTAACCAGTTCTGTCCAAACCATGCATCTCAGTATAGGCGTTCTAATAATTACTTCTGTTAGTTTAGAACGCAATTTTTCGGAAAATGCTCATCACAAAATAATAAGTCAGGGTACCATTGGAACAAGAATTGAACGCCCATCAAAATGATGTGCCACTTGACCCCCCTTCCCATTTAAAATTCTAAGGGTAACATCTACCCCTCCTAGGGGGTTGAACCACGAGGGCTACAAATAGTCCGTGAAAGTGTCCCCCTTGACAATAAAATTGACCTGTTTTTTCGATTACTCATATTGTTTACTGGAAGGAAGATATTAAGGGTGGGAAGTTTTCAAATTGACACCCTGTATATTCGTTTGTTAGAAGATATCCCACAGCAGATTTATATAAAAACTTCAAAATATTTTCCGTTAGAAACATACGTTTCTTACAGAATATCATATTTATTCACCAAGTCTTAATAAATACCAGACACTCAAACTTAAACCTTGTTTTCAGGAATGAAATACATGGACACTTTACACGAAATCATACAAAAATATGTATACCCAATATCCAAACAGAATTAGGCATTAAGACTCTCAGTGAAAAAAAACTCAAATCAGAAGTGAAAAACGATAAAAAAATGGATATCTGAGCTTTGTTTGAACACTATGTATTTATTCATTCTTATACTCAATTAGGTATTGATATATTATTCTTAAATTGTCAATCTGCATATGTTGCCATTGGTGTACATTGTAAATATATTGTTTTTTGCTCAACTTGACCAATATCATATTGTGGAACGAGTATAACTTCCCAATGTTTCCTTCTTAACTGACTTGTATATGAGGATGTATTGATATCTAGTTAGCCTAGACCAGTTCCCTGCATAAACAAAATATTGCGTTGCCACAGCAACGAACAATAACTTATTAGAAGTGTCAGTGTAAAGTTTGACGTCAAAAAAGTAAACCGGATTTACGCAATAAATTAAAAGAAAAAATATGTCCACCGAAATAATGAAAATCGAAAAATTTGAGTATCGAGCCATCATCAAGTACCTGTATTTAAAAGGGTTAAGAGGTAAGCAGATTTACGAAGATACGCTTAATACCCTTGGTGATCAATATCCTTCGTATGCGATCGTGAAAAATTGGACTGCAAGCTTCAAAAGAGGTAAATTTTCCATTGAAGATGATGACCGATCGGGAAGGCCAGTTTCCGTGTCAGTCCCCGAATATATCGATGCAGTTCATGACATGATTTTAACAGACCGTCGAATTGGGCTAAAACGGATATCTGAAGCACTGAATATTTCATACGATCGCGTTCATCATATGGTTCACGTCAATTTGGACATGAGAAAAATTGCTGCAAAATGGATCCCAAATGTTTTAATGTTGACCAAAAGCGTGCAAGGGTAGTAGCATCGCGTTCGATCTGTGCTCGATTTAAGAACGATGTAGACCTCTCAAACCGAATTGTTACTATGGATGAGACTTGGTACATTTCTATGATCCAGAAACAAAGCAACAATCAATGGAATGACGACACTCCGATTCTCCAAGACCTAAGAAGTTTCGTGTCCAAAAATCTGCTCGAAAAGTTCTCACTTCAGTTTTTTGGGATTGCCAAGGAGTAATCATAATTGATTTTTTGGATAAGGGTAGAACATTAACCTCAAATCTCGATATCAGTTTTGTTGCAAGAGAACTGTCATAATGATTTGCGGTGTTGTCAATGCTCGCTCTTCATCGAAAGGATGGTCCGTTCAGGAAATTTGAAAGTTACAAATACGATAAAAAGTAGCTAATATGTGGATTTTTTTCTATGAGTTGATAAAGTGACGAAGTTTCAATTATTTCTCAATGGCTTATACCAAGCTAGAATCTATATTTTTGAGGAGAACGGTATTGAATGTTTCGGAACATGGATTATGGTGGGGGTTGTTTCCGATGAACATGACGTCAGCGGCACACTTTCAAATGAGATATTCTTTCAAAATGAAAAAAATATAGTGGAACTCTTTGTAAAATGGACGTTTTAGACTAGTATCTATCGATTTAAAAGAGTTTTGCAATTTATTTTTCATGAATATAAAGGTCCATTGATCAACATCATATCCCAGAATTATGAATGAGCAAGAGTGCGCAATTATTTGTTAGCGTTCCTTCGATGTCAAACGTCGATCACAAAGGTCACATCAACTGTTTTATCAAATTATTTGTACCTATTGCCCTGGACACTGCCAACTGTCCATTCACTCGCCATGTGCCCCATAACATTACACAGCCTCCTTGCTTCTCAATTCTTTCTCTTTCATCCTGAAAAAAAAAAGTATAAATCAGTTTTACTAACTGAATACCTGCAACTTCAATAATAATAATTTATTCGTAATATCCCAAGAAACAGGTTTGTTTATGGTAGGGATACAAAATAATGATATAATAACAATGCCTTACAAATCTACAGAAAAAATAATATACAATTGGTATAATTACAATTCATAAACAACTTAAAAAAAAGAAAAAGTTATTCATGTCAATTCAAAATAGTTGGACGGAAAAAAAATCATTTTAGACTAATTGACAAAGAAAATGGGTTTTTATTCTATTTTTACAAATCGTCACTTTTGTATTTTTTAATTTTTTTATTTTATTTGGTAGTGAATTGCAGATATCTATATCATCATGATACATCGATTTTTTTCCAAAATTACTTCTGAAATTGCTGAGGCTTAAACGATTTCTTAAAAACTAATTTCATAAAATGTTCAAAATTGTTAAATCCCATAGTAACTTAAAAAATCATCCCAGGAAATGTTTTCACCACGACCATCACAGAATTTTCCAATTATGAAATAAAATTTGATAAAACTGAATGCCTCCTTTGAGATTTGAGAAATATTCTATAACAATTTACATTGTCGTCCGGGAATGTATTGCTTTTACTACTAGATACTATTGGTTTCTTCTCTGTTTCGAATTTGATTGAATGTATCCTCATGGCTCTGAAGCAATAGATTCTCATATAATTAGAATTGTTTGTATTTGCCAGGATGTTTTATTGACAATCTGAATGATTAAAAAATTACCCACCCAAAGTAGTTATTTTAAAGCTGAAAACTTCAAAATTAAAACACGTATTCAGACATATTAGACATAAAAAGGAAAATTAATTAAATTAAATTTGAAACGTTGACAAGACAACATCAGTTTTTTTCCCATCACAATTAAACTCCAAAACGAAAAGAATTTTAAATAATTTAGACACAAACGGCTGATTTCCACAAAACATTGAGTGTATAAATATTGGAGTAGAAAACTGTAATTTAAAAACAATGAGCTTATGACTTTATCCTATACAATAGGAAAAGTTGGGTCGTAAATCCATCAGAAAACAACTACTTTCCTGGCTAATGCCACGACGAACATTGAATTACATCTGATGAAATTTCCGTGCAGAGTTCCTACAAGGTTATCTCTGCAATTGCTTGTTGCATGGAAATGTTCATCGAAACATTCGGACCACCTATATATCGATTTCGGGGTGTTGCCCCTCATCAGTATAGGGTCGGTCTAGCAGTCAATAACTAATGACTGCAACGAATGAATCGATAACCAAATCCATTTCAAGACCGAAACTGAGATCGCGCCCGCACAGTGGATAACTCCAAAACTGCGAGCGCAATCCCAGCGCCGACCACCCAACTAAGCAATACCCATGAACCACGATCGTCAAGGCCGTATAAAACGGAGAAGAAAACTGTAATTTAAAAACAATGAGCTTATGACTTTAGGCATAAGATGTCCGGAGGACTGCTCATTGCCAATATCCTATACAGTAGGAAATAAATAAAATAAATATTCACCCAATCTGACATCAATTAATTTCTCAATTCAAATATAGTAGTTATATCACGAAAATAAATAGAACAAAAAATATAAAATTAATAAAATAGCAAAGACCAAGAGTATCTTCAACTTAAAAAAATCAAAACCTACCTGTCTGCTTGGTTTATGAGGATTAACCACCTGTAACAATCTTCCTTGGTTTACCAATAAAGCCTGTGAATCCCCAGCCCAAGCTATATACAAAGTGTTTTCCTTAGGACGTAATAATGCAACAACAGCAGTGGTACCGCTACTCAAATTCTAAAACAAGAATAAAAAAACTCTCCTATAACTGTTGAATGAATACGATGCAAAAAAAAAGTTGGTGAAAAGTTCAATTTTATAAATCAATACATCAGTTTATAGACATCCATATTCGCCAACATTTGAGATCACATTTCAGGGATTATAATAATTATATTTCATTTTGAAAGAAAAATGTTTGATGGTAGAAACCAATTTAACTAACTTCTAAATTTCAGTGATTTAAGAGAATACTACTTATTTGATGAGAACAAAAATTAATTTCGCCTTTACCACTCAAGTATTTTAACTTCTAGAGGCGAATTTCGGCAACAAAGTTATCTTCATCAGTAGGAATACTAAACTGTTTTGTATTCCTACTGATGAAGATAAGTTTGTTATCGAAATGCGCATATGGGAGTTAAAATAATTGTGTGATAAACGAGAAATTACTTTTTGAAGGTAATAGTTGTTTTTCTATCCTGTTTACAAGTGATTCTTCAGGGAATATATGAGATCCTGCATTTCAAAGTTTGGATTGTTAGGTTAGCATTATTAAAAATCAAAATGAAAAATAATAATGGTACTGAAAAAAACGTTAATTATCATCTCAGCTCAAGATAAACTATGGGAAGGTACATACATTAGAAACATTTTTTTTCTGTAATTAGGATTATTTTTCTGGGTTTCATATGGAAATAATTTTTTGTCTCATCATCTCCTTATCTACATTTTTCTTGAAAGAACAGAAAAATAATTCAGAATAATAATCTTTTATTTTGTTTGATGTATAACACTTAGATGCAATTGCATTTCAGTACACGTTGATTGGAATGTGATTTTTTTCAATTCATAATTTGAGATTTTTTTAGGAGGAAAACTGAATAACAAAACTTACCCCAGATATTTAAAAGGTGCTAATGTTCCGAAACCTCTGAATCCAAAATATCAGGATTTGTGAAAAGTTCAGAATGCAATGAGAAAATATGAGAAACAAATGAAAAAGGAATACAAGAATAAAATGCAAAATTATGTGCATGAAATCACAATGTATCGTATCAAAACTCATTGAATGAATAAAAACAGTTACCAAGCAGAAAAGACTTCAGCCTTCTTTTGAATGTTATAAGATCAATATTGGATTTTATAGCTTCCGGTAGACAATGGAAAATTTTTGAGCCACTTAAATTTTAACAATTGATTTATGTATGATACGTACATGAATTGACAACTACCAAGTAACATTGACCAGAAAATAACCAATTTGACAAAAAAAAATTACATGGAAATGAGTTCAGTTGTAATTACAAAGTGTTTTGAAGATTTGAATTTCTTACATATTGTCCCCATTGTATCATCAAGGGTTGAATGATTTCCATTGACCGAATAGTATTTAGAAATTTTCTGCCATAGATGAATACTATATTTGAATTTAGCTTTGAGTATGTACCCTAATACATTTGGAATACCCTCCTACCATGTCGTTGTTTCCGCAATATTCCGAACAAAAGCTAATCGTTTCTTAAATGAAAAGGTCTATTATAGTCGAGTTCCATCCGGAAAGCTGGTTATACAGGGTGTCCGGTAAACCTTGTACAATATTGAAACTGGTGATAGACTAGGTCATGACTGTTCAGAATTTCGGAATTTTACCGTTTTCGAGATAATGAGCATTTTTTAAATTTCTGGAAAATCACTACGTCACCTTGGGTTTTTGAGTTCCATGTCTACAAATTGAGACCAATTCAAATATCTTTGCTGCTGAAAATTACTGATGAGTGATGCTTTCAGACGTAAAAAACAGTTTTTCAGAAAATTTCAAGATATGAGAGTAAAATGCCAGATTTGAGTTTCACCAATTTTTTTAACGACAGTTTGACATTATTGTTTGAAAGAAACATACAAGAGGATGCCCATTTTGTCCAGACTCTTCCATGGTATCAATCATACGATAATTATTTTTGGTAGGAGTAGAATTTCGATTATATTAGAGTGTGATGTTATTCAGAGCTAAAATCAACTCCAGTAGACTTTAGTCAGTAATGTCTTTTATTTTTATCCTATCAAGATGAAATGATTAAATAATTATGAGTAATAACGAATCAACTGCTAGGAAGCATTCAATGAGATGTAAATAAGTAAATACTAATTCAACGTTTTTTTGAATCAACATACACTATAAACCACAATAACGATTATTCAACATCAAAAATGTTATTTTCCACCCACTCGTACGTAGAGACGACATCTTTTCAAGAAGAACCTTTTCAAATGCGTTATAGGTTATAGCCCCCAAATCAGCGATTCTCTGAGCATTGTGCAATCAGGTATCGTTCTGCATAAAGCACTGCTGCAGCAGTAGCACTACCTCCACATTCACCATAAATGTGTGTGTACGGCATGACAAAGGAATAAATACCACTGAATGAAACAAGCGGAATAATAAAAAAAGTCACAAGGTGTTCAAACAAAATGTGACAGCTAGATTTTTTCAACTCGGGAGTTAGAAAAGTTTAAAATTTTCGACAAGGATGCACTTATTTGGTTACACCTTGCATATCTGTCGGTCTCTGAATCTTCGTTGGAATCTGGATGTTGGACAATTGTGACATTTTTCAAAAGAATTCGTTTTAATCGGTGCCATGTCGGATAATCGACATTTCATTTCGATAATTTTATTAGGCTTAATTACAAGAAAAGTTAATTTTATTGACATACTGTTTAATGCTACCAAGCAGTCCATTCTTTGTTATTAATAATCATTTCCACATGTTTTCTTGATAAAATAATTTGTGGTCGTCAGTATTAAAGTTGATGGAAGCCTAGAATAAAACCAAGCCTAATTCAATGGAAATCACTTCCTCCTAAAATAATTATAGTTTGTTTCATACCATGGTAGAGTCTGGACAAAATGAGCATTCTTTTGAAATGAATGTCCACTACCAATTGGTTATGTTTCTTTCAGACAATAATGTCAAACTTTTTTTAAAAAAATTGATGAAATTCAAATCTGTCATTTTACCCTCATTTCTTGAAATTTTTTTCACTTTCTGAAAAACTGTTCTGCACGTCTAAAAGCATCACTCATCAGTAATCTTCAGCAGCAAATATATTTAAATTAGTCTCAATTTTTATACATGGCACTCAAAAATCCAAGGCGAGGTAGCGATTTTCCAGAAATTCTTAAAATGCACATTATCTCGAAAACGGTGATAATTTTACTGAGGTGAAATTCCGATATTCTGAACAGTCATGACCTGGTCTATCACCAGTTTCAATATTGTACAAGGTTTACCGGACACCCTGTATATGTTTGTTGTAGTATTATTTTCAGTTTTATTTTGGAATAAAGATTTTTCCATAAATTCAGTACTTGAAAAGAACAAAGGGTTGTAATTTGTCAGGGATCTGATATACCTACATATAGTTTTTATTTCTTTTGAAACTCACCTCAACTTTACATTTATCTAGAAATAAAGCGTCAGTTTTACAAAAGGCATCTAGCAAGGCTTGTTCTGGATTCGTAACGAAGTATTTGCTTTCCGCGAGGTACTGATGCAAATGGGCTGAACTGTATGAGGCAGCATCATGGCCTGCATGACCATCAAATACTGCATAATAACTGGACGGACTCGCTTCCTGAAATTATAAAAGATATGGATGAGTTCAAAAAAACAATTCATTAATAAAGGTTTCCCCAAACCAACGCGGGAACGCGGGATGGGAGCGGGATGGATGCGGGACTAAATTCGATAGTGGGATATGTAAAAAAACATACCGGAGTGATTATTTGTATTCCAAAATGCAGGCAAGCAGAGAAATATATATGGTTTGCTACGTTTGCTGTTTTTTCTAGCAATTCGCACGGTTCCCATGTTCCATTCCCGCTCCCGCGTTCCCGCTTTGGTTTGACGGAACCTTTATATGGGACCACCACTTTTATTTAAGGTTTATATAGTAACCGCCAAAAAGTATGTACCATATGGGAAAAAAAGTTATTGTTAGAGTATTGGAAAAACATTTCTGAGAAAAAGTTTGTGCTTGTCCGATAACCTACAAATCGATTTTGACACATGTCACGTGACCACTAGTAAGGCGGCAAATTGGAAAAAAATACCATGAAGATGCCAAAAGTGGGGTAAGATGACAAGATATCGAAAAAAGTAATTTGAAAAAGTTGCATGGAATTTAATTTAATACTCACATACAGAGTTTCAAGTAAAATATTTAAAACTGTAATTTTTTTGGAAAATTTTCCTATCTCTTTACAAAAATCAAAGTTTTTTTTTCTAAATGGCATGACTATAATGGAAAATTTGTATTTTGATAATAATGATAAAAGTTTATCATTTTCTCCGCGCCAGATGACACTAAATTGCAAAAATTGGTTTTTGCCAAAACCCTCGCGTTACATTGGTTCGTATCTAACAGTTATATCAGAATTCCAAGACTATTGTGATAATATAGCATTCTAGAAACATTATGTTTCCTGATTATAATCAAGTTTTAATGATAATACTGCATGAGCGATTTACTCTGCACATAAACTCCTCTTTAATTTGACAACCTAAAGTCAAGCCATTAGAAAAAAAACTTTGATATTTGTAAAGAGAACGGAAAATATTTTTTTTTTTAAAATGCAATTTCAAATTTCCGATTTATTGCTTGAAACTATGCATGTGAGTATAAAATTAAATGCCAAGCAACTTTTTCAAATTACCTTTTTCGATATCTTGTCAACTTACCCCACTTTTGGCATCTTCATGGTATTTTTTTCCAATTTGCCGCCAAAGTAGTGGTCACGTGACATGTGTCAAAAACAATTTGTAGGTTATCGGAAAAGCACAAACTTTCCCCAAGAAATTTTTTTCCAATACTCTAAAAATAAACTTTTTTCCCATATGGTACATACTTTTTGGCGGTCACTGTATAAAGCGACATATTTCTGAACTGTAAGATGGCGCTGTCGAGCTATGTATTTCGTATCCAGTTGCAGCGATCTGCGATGACATCAGACACTCCTTCAACGTGTTGTCACCACGGTAGAGAATGCGGTCAGGTCCGTCTCCAGTTCGTCACAATAATTTCTCAAACCACATTTTTACAAATAAAATCAATGAAAATACCATTTTACATTTTAGCGAATTTTTCTCAAACATATCTTCGTCACTATGCATGTAAAATTCAGTATCTCAAGTTAGTTGGACTTGTTCTTCAAGTATGATATGACGTGTCAGATTGGGGTGGATTTCCACATAATGAAAGTATTTAATGCATACGTGAGGAAACTTTTATTTGTCTATGAAAGTTTTTGTCGATTTTGAATGTTACGATTGAAAACTATTTTATTCATTGATAGTAGAAGATCCGAACCTGAATCGACCTTCACCGAGCTGATAATAATAAATTTCGTATATTAGAAAATATATTAAAAATGGGCTGTCTAAAAAAATCCTGGACAGAATATTTTTAATTATTTTTTGAAAAACAATTTTTCATAAAATTTTGTAACATCAAGATAATAAGAAAATTTCATACTGGACTTAAAGTATAAAACATGTAGAATGTCCAGACATAGAGCTGTCTATTTTTACTGGATTGCCAGATATGAACAGGTATGTCGATACCAGTTACTTTCACTTGATGTGATAATAGAAAAAAATGCATAAGCCCTGTTTTATTGTGAACTCGTTGATATAGGGTTGTCTGCGAAAAATTGTGTCCTAATAGAGGTGTGCAAATTTTAAAGATTCAAATTTCAACGCGTGTGGAAATGAGTGACAGAGAGATCCGAGGTAAGTATACCGTGTAATAATAAAGGACCGAACGTCGCAGCCGTGTCTGATGGGACCCTGAATGTTCGAAAGTGCGCATGCTCGGTACGTAAACTATGGAGAGTGGAGCTACCCCTACTACCCTCCATATTGTGAACAGTACGGCGTTATTTCGGAGTAGCTAATGATTTATAACATTATATTGCATCGAAAACACGTGTTATAATGTATTGCTGTGATAAAAAATGGCGAAAAAATGTTTTTTGTGTAGCTCGGACGATTCTTTAAGTGATTTTATTATTATTACACGGTATACTTACCTCGGATCTCTCTGTCACTCATTTCCACACGCGTTAAAATTTAAATCTTTAAAATTCGCAAACCTCTATTAGAACCAAATTTTTCGCAGACAACCCTATATCAACGTGTTCACAATAAAACATCGCTTTTGCGTGATATATTTTTTTTTCTATCATCACATGTGAAAGTACCTGTTATCGACATACCTGTTTATACCTGGCAACCCAGGTAGTTCGTCCAGGTAAATAATAGACAACCCTATGTCTGCACATTCTACCAGTTTCATGCTTTAAGTCCAGTAAGAAACTTTCTTATTATCTTGATGTTGCAAAATTTTATGAAAAATCGCTTTTCAAAAAATAATTAAAAATATTCTGTCAAGGATTTTTTTAGACAACAAACACATTTTTAATATATTTTCTAATATACGAAATTTATTATAAAATAAGTTTGATTCTATTATCAGCTCGGTGAAGGTCGATTTAGGTTCGGATCTTAGACTATGAGTTTTCAAGAAATCTTCATTTGCCTACGAAAGTTTTTGCCGAATTGAATGTTACGATTGAAATTTATTTTATTTCTTGAATTTTCATATTTGAAATAAAGTCACATTATTTAGGCTCACCTGAATATTGAACATGGTGTTCAGGTCGTGTATCACAACATGTCGATCTTCCATTCTTTTCCTTGTATTCTTGACGGCACTCACACTCGTTATGCAGTAAGGAGCTCCAGGCGATGGAAGGGAATATAACATGCTATTGTCTAAATACCTTAGGCAAACTTCGTTTGTTTTCGCCATAACAGTTTGCATCAGTTTCAGTGGTTCGTAAGCTGAAAAAATTAACTGAAATGAATAGGTGAAGGTGAACTACGCAAAAGTATGACTCTGATTTCCGAAACCAACGACGAATTGCTCGTACAGGACACCCGTCAAAGTTTTCGTGGCTGGGCATATTTTTGCATGAATATGGGATTACTTGTATAAATCTATGTTACCGAAGGTGCTTTAGAAGACCTATTTGTCAAAATATTTTGTCGATCAGGATTTTTACCCTCACCACTAATGATAATAATTTTAAAAATAAATTAATAATAAGTTCGTCTAAGTTTTCGCAGGTAGGGATTTTTTTATATAAATGTATACTACCAAAGGTGCTCCGCAAGGCCCCTTGTCAAAATATTTTGTCGGGCAGAATTTTCACCCCCACCAACAATAGTAATTTTCAAAAAAGTTCATAATTCCCTCACAGTTCTCGTATACTGGGATTTTTTTACATAATTCTATGCTTCCAAACATGCTCTGAAAGACCTATGTATCAAAATATTTTGTTGGGCAGGATTTCTATCCCCACCATCAATGATAATAATTTTCACAATGAGTTTATCAGTTCGTCAAAGTTATGTTGAGTATGGGCCGTGGTGGCCGTGCTGGTAGAACGTTCGCCTTTGGAGCGAAGGGTCGAGGGTTCAAAGCCTCGCATGGTCATCGGTCTCGTGCATGGCATCACACGTTAAAAGGTAAGGGCTGCGTCTTCCCCAGCTCACACAAGTCTCTCGAAGACTTCCGAGGGTTGCGCGTAGGGGTGCAATCGGTTGACGGTAATAACAATTTTAACAATTTTTTTTTTATTATTTGTTTGAATAAATGAATACCCAAAGGTGCTTCACAAGGCTCAATTATTGTCAAAATATTTAGGTATTTAGGTAGAAATCCTGCATGACCGTAGATTTATTTGAAAAAATACATATACGAGAACTTTTAGGGACTAATGAAGTTTTTTAAAAATTATTATTAGCTGTGGGGGTTAAAATTCTGCCCGTAAATTTTTTTTGACGAGTCTTGTAGAGCACCTTGGGAAGAATACATTTCTGAACAACAGGACAGGTACGCACCACAAAACTCCACGCACTACAGATACATCTAGGCCAGGTAAAGGGGACACCGTGCCAAATAAATTTTAAATTGGAATTAATCACGACTTTTTTGAATTTTTTCTTTGTTCATACAGTTTAACTATATTTTTGCATAAAACGTAGTACAGTAAAACTCGATATAATGAAACTATGGTTCAAATGATTTTCACATAAAGAGGGTTTACAAAACCACGACAATTGTTTCGCTTTACAAAAGCTTCTTCAAGTGGTGAAGATATACTAAATTACATATTTGCTATGTTACCTTAAATACTTATCCAAAATTAATTAGGGTTCGGTTGTATACCTAACTCCCAGTTAATTCCCGATAGGTACTTTTACATTTCTATTATTTAAATCTAACCTTTCCAGGAAAACAAATTGATTAGTGGTGACGAATTTAATTCGAGTTGGTCATTGAGCAAGTACTGAGAATTTTTCCATTTATTAATCTCCATTCTTTCTAAAAGATTTAGCTTCTTACCTTTGTTTTCGACATGAAGGATTTCAAAATCATGGTCGAAAGTATGGTTTTCAATTAATAAATGGTTAGCATACGTGGAATTTGTTTTCCCATTTACAAAACTACTTCTGTGCTCGGCTAGGCGTTGTTTGAAGGTTCTACCTGTTTGGCCAAGATAAAACTTGGGGCAACTACCACAGTACAGTACAGTAAAAGGTTAATTAACCGCGGCTATTCAATATATGTAGCCAACAAAATTAAATTAATTAAAATCAGGAAAAAATAACCTATTTTAATCAAATGAGACATTCAAATCTCGCGCCACTATTCCAACATGGTTGCTATTTTTGGAAGGATGTCATTTTGTTTTATACATAGCCGGTTAATCAACCTGCTAATTAACCGGTAAAAATGGTTATATAACAAAAAAACTGGTAGATTTGCATCACTAATAAAGCGGAACGCGCCCTTGGGTGTAAGAGAAAAGGGGAATCCCCGCGCCAAATCTCGCATTTTGTAAACTTTGCATGCAATTACGGTCTTCCTTTGGTCCTAACAAACATCCATTCGTTCCATTTTGTTTAATATTTAAAATGATTTAGTCGTGCCAACCCTGGGTATGTGCGACCCGGATATCCCTTGCAAACATAAGCTCTTAGGGCTCCGAGGGGTTTCTCAGAAAAGCAGGTAGATCCGTAATAAAATTACAAATTGTGAAAGGCTTTCGCAGCCATCGTTGAATGAATGATGATTTTTCGGGTTTTTAGGCCGACGTTTATTTAGAGAAAATCTCGACACAAGTAGTGTTCAGTGATCGAAACTGTAAACATTTCTCTTGAAAATGCCAACCACTCGTGTTGGCGAAATGTCGAGATTTTCTCTAAATAAACGTCGGCCTAAAAACCCAAAAAACCATCATTCATTCGTAATAAAATTGTTAGATTTAGGTACCACATTTTTATTCAAACCATTACTACCAACAACTAACCACATTATATTATTTTTGTACGATCCGTTAATTTATTGTATTTACTGTTTCGATTAAAAGAATAATAGGTGGAGTTTATACATCTCTGATATTTTATATTGGTTTAATGTCAAAGTGACAATTCTGCATTAATGCCAAACTGACAATTCTATTTCCGATCGGTAAGTACTGTCACTTATCAGAAGGCAGTGTGATTAAAAGCAGAACTGTCACTATATATAAAATTTAATCATTTGATTTGGTTATTCTGTCGTCCTAAGCCCAAAGGGCGTAACTCAAGTTTTTCCATATTTTAGATTTCACTCTCTACAGGTTTCCTATGACCAAGCCGTTTACCTGAATGACAAATTTGGCCGATTCTCATCTTTCTATAAAATCCAAAACATTGGTAAAAAAGACATATCCAAAATAGTTCTAAGCTATATAGGCGTATGTGACTGACTTAATATATCTGGTCATTCTTAAGTTACGCCCTTTGGGCTTAGGACGGCAGAATTGCATGGATCGTGTAAAAAACGTAAGTACATAATATCACAAGCGGTAAGGGCTACCGGTCTTAGAGCGTTTTCACACACACCGGTAAAGCCGGTGCCGGTGACGGTGCTGGCACCGAATGCAATGTAATCAAATTATAGTTTTCACACTTAGCCCGGTCCGATTTTTTTGCCGGTACCGCTGCCGATTCCGATTTATGCAGCTGGCGGGGATCTCGACAATCGGAAGACGGACCGATCTCCGATTAGTCGGTTTCTATGATTTCTTATGTACGTTTGTCCACACACATTCTGACGTGTCGGTGAAGGATAGTATTTTGACAAGTAATTTCATTGAAGTATCCTGATGCTTACTTTTATTTTCTAGTCGTTCCAACAGAAAATCAAATGTATCTGTACTCATTCTGAAGTATTTGAAGAATTTGAAATTATCCTCTCTTAGTTTTTCATAGAGCGTGTAAAAAGAGCCTTCTAAGTATCTCACTGTCAGTAGGGGATGTACCCAGTATTGTCTTTAATATTTGGTTTTTCGGTATTTTCTCCTAAGATACAATAAACCTAGGAGTTGACGTCTGTTGACAGCAGTTACAGCATACATCTTTCTTCCTGCACTGTTCAACATATACTGAAAAAACCGGTACCAGCACCGACACGGCACCGGCACCGGTTTTACCGGTGTGTGTAAAAACGCTCTTAGGCAAAAATGATGGGCCAGTACCATCGGCCACCAAAATATTGCCTGCCTTCGACCAGTTAAACAACCCTTCAGGGAGTGGGGGCGCTCTACAATTTGAAAGGACGTCATTCAGCGCAGGTGTCTTATCGATGACCTGCGCCAATGAAGGAACAGCGCAATGGCTCAGAGGGGCAGTCGGCGCGCTGGGGCAGCTCTGGGGTGGGGCGGAGCTGACGGCAGTCAGCTTCGACGACCTCCCGGTGCGTCACAGAGTGCTGGTCTTCGTGCCTGGGGCAGCTATAGAAGAACCAGCAGAGTTCAGACGGCACCTCCAGCTCCAGAACCCGGACCTGAGGACGCAAGAATGGACTCTGCTGAGCAGAAACACCGAGAGGGAAGGAGGACAAATCCTGGCCTTCTCAGTGGACGACGCATCGTTCAAGGCAATGGAGAGGACGAACTTCCGAGTGTATTACAGACTCGGAAAGGTCCTCTTCACCGACCTGAACAGAAAGCGGGAGAAGAAAGATGGAGGGGATAAGGATAACCCAGATCAACCTTCAGCATTGTAAGGCGGCTTCAGCAGTCCTTACAGCGGCTGGGGGGAGGTTTGATGTGGCCCTTATACAGGAACCATGGGTTAGACATGGGAATATAAGAGGACTGGGGGGAGACTGTGGAGAGCTTATTTACAGCAGATCAACAGAGGTCCCTCGGACCTGTATAACCATTAAAAAACACATAAAAATACTGCCGCTAACGAATTTCTGTTCCAGAGATCTTACAGCAGTAATGATCAGGACGAAGGAGGGGAACGGGATCAGGGAGTTAGTACTCGGGTCGGCCTACTTTCCATCGGATCACCCTGAACCACCACCCACAAAGGATGTGGAAGACCTGGTGAGACATTGTAGGAACAAAGGTCTGCAATTGATCATTGGATGTGACGCTAATGCGCACCACATCACTTGGGGCAGCAGCGACACGAACGAAAGAGGTGAGAACCTACTGCAATTCATGTTGGCTAACAGCCTAGACACGCTGAATGTAGGGAACAAACCCACCTTCATCACAAAAAATAGGAAGGAGGTACTCGACGTAACAATAGCCTCAACATATGTGAGTAACCTTGTTACAGATTGGCATGTATCTGATGAGGTAAGTTGCTCGGATCACAGACACATTAACTTCACAATAAAGAGCAACATCTACACAGAGACTTATCGGAACCCGAGGAAAACGAACTGGGATGCATATAGTGCAGACCTAAGTCGCAAACTCCAGGGAACGCAAAGAAAGATAAGAACAAACAGGGACCTAGAGATGGCTTTGGAAGAACTCAATGACGCAGCTATCTCTACGTTCAACGAGCATTGCCCACTCATCACAAGGAACACCACCAGGAAGGTGCCCTGGTGGAACAAAGAACTTGCAGAACTGAGAAAGCAAGCCAGAAGAGAATTCAACAGAGCCAAAAAAAATGAAGGGTGGGATGTGTACAAGAACGCTTTGGCCATTTACAAAAAAGCATTGAACAAATCCAAAAGAGACTCCTGGAGGAGGCACTGCGAGGAGATAGAAGGCTCTCGAGAGTGTGCCAGACTTCAGAAAGTACTCTCGAAGGATGCACAACAAGCAATATATTCCCTGAAAAATGAACAAGGGGAACACACAAGCACAGGAGAAGAAACAATCAAAGAACTACTACGAGTTCACTTCCCTGGAGCCCAGATAGAGCAGACTCGTGCTATGGGAAACCCAGAGGAACTGGAGCCTCTGAAGAGAGGTTCCAGGCTAGGCTGGGACATAGCAAAGAAGGTCGCGACCTATGAGAAAGTTCAATGGGCATTAGGCACATTCGAACCCTTTAAATCACCGGGACCAGACGGGATCTACCCTGCAATGCTGCAGAAAGGTCCCGAAGCACTGCAAATCAGACTCTGTAATACGCTCAGAGGCAGTCTGGCCCTCGGGTACATACCAAAACCTTGGAGGCACGTTAGGGTTACTTTTATACCGAAACTTGGAAAAGCTGGACAGGATTCGGCAAAGTCCCTAAGACCAATCAGTCTTATGTCATTTGTACTTAAGACTTTGGAGAAGCTAGTGGATAGACATATTAGGGGCGGCGTGCTGGTGGAAAGACCACTGCACCGTGAACAATATGCCTACAGGACTGGCTGTTCAACGGAAACAGCACTTCACCAAGTAGTAACGAGGGTGGAAAATACGCTGGAAAATAAAGAGGTACTGCTAGCGGCCTTTCTAGACATAGAAGGGGCTTTCGATAATACCTCTATAAACTCAATCACCAGAGCTCTTAGACACAGAGATGTCGAGGAACCATGTGTTGCCTGGATAGATTCAATGCTAAGGAATCGGTTGATACACATTACAGTATTGGAGGAGACCATAGTAGCAAGGGCGACCAGAGGATGCCCGCAAGGTGGAGTACTATCTCCGCTTCTGTGGAATCTGATCGCAGACTCGCTGTTGGAAACACTAAACGACGCAGGACATAGAGCCCTTGGATATGCTGACGACATAGTAGTCTTAGCACAAGGGAAATTTAACACAACGGTTAGAGATCGCATGCAGGAGGCTCTTAACATGGTCACGAGATGGACGGACTTGGAGGGGTTGAACGTCAACCCTAACAAGGCAACCATAGTAGCATTCACCCGAAGACGAAAAACAGAGGGCCTAGAACCTATACGACTTCGAGGAGAGAACTTACAGATAAAGGGAGAAGTCAAATATCTTGGAGTGATTCTCGACTCCAAGTTGACATGGAACCAGCATCTAGAAAAAACAACAAAAAAAGCGGTGACCTCACTAGTGATGGCCAGACGATCATTTGGAAAAAAATGGGGGCTGAAACCACATATGCTGCACTGGTTGTATAGCACGGTGGTCATGCCTTCCATCACATATGCCTCTCTGGTGTGGTGGCCCAAGACACAACAAAGAGGAGCCATAACAAGACTAAGCAAGGTGCAAAGGCTTGCCTGTCTTGGAATCACAGGGGCAATAAAATCAACACCAACTGCAGCCATGGAGACACTTATGGGACTGCCTCCTCTCCATTTAGTGGTGCAAGGGGAGGCAAGGCTTGGTGTCTCCAGACTGCAGAATACACCCAACTTGAACGTTGGAACGGGACACATGAGCATCGTCGGAATCGTGATCGGGGACGTGCTGGAAACGAGAACGGACCACATTCCGAAACGATACTGCTTCAACAACCAATTCAGAGTGCTGATTCCAGACAGAACTGAGTGGGACGGCTCGCAGCTCAAGGACACTCTACAGGGTAAAATCTGGTACACAGATGGATCCAAGACTGGGAATGGGGTGGGCTCAGGAGTGTTCTCCAGGAATCCGAGTACTGGCATCAGCTACTCACTGGGCAAACACACCTCTGTCTTTCAGGCAGAGGTGTATGCCATTCTCCAATGCGCGAGGGAGAACAACAGGAGAAACGTTGAAAACGCGCATATCAACATCCTGTCAGACAGCCAAGCGGCACTTAAGGCCTTGTGCAACAAGGAAGTGACGTCCAAACTGGTATGGGACTGCAAAGAAGAACTAGGAGTGCTGGCAGACCGGAATCAAGTCAAACTGATATGGGTCCCAGGACACCGGGGAATTGCAGGCAATGAAAAAGCAGACGAACTAGCGAGAAAAGGTTCGGAAAATCCTCCAAACCAAGGGCAGACACTAGGGGTACCGAAGTGCACGGTAAGAGCGTCTGTAAGAGAGTGGATTGGGGATAGTCACAAAAACTACTGGGAAAGCATACCAGGAAACAAACACGGGAAGAAATACATTAAAGGACCGTGCCAGAAAAGAACGGCAGACCTGTTGTCGATGAACAGGAGCCAGCTTAGAATCGTTACGGGACTCCTGACTGGTCATGCACCAGTGAAGGAGCACCTCAACAAAATGGGACTGTACAATGGAGACCTGACCTGCAGACTATGTGGTAAGGATCCAGAAACAGTGACACACATACTGTGCTGTTGCGAGGCACTAGACCGCAAAAGACAGGCAATCTTCGGGCAGCCATCTGGCGATCCAGAACTATACAGATCGCACCCAGTAAAGGACTTGTACAAACTCGTACAAGGCACGAAATTACTGGATTGGGTACTGTGAAAGTACAACACACAGGCAAGATACAATGGGCCAATAAGCCTAAGTGTCACCGGAGGCAACAACCTGACGGGCCTAGAGGTGGAGGTTTTAGTGAGTAACCCTGTGACCAGTGGAGTCTCACAGTAGGTCTGGAGTCTTGAGCCGGAGGCTCCTTTCCTCTCTATAAAAGATTTCCTCCACCTCATCACAAAAAAAAAAAAAAAAAAAAAAAAAAAAATGACCAAGCCGTTTACCTGAATGACAAATTTGGCCGATTCTCATCTTTCTATAAAATCCAAAACATTGGTAAAAAAAGACATATCCAAAATAGTTCTAAGCTATATAGGCGTATGTGACTGACTTAATATATCTGGTCATTCTTAAGTTACGCCCTTTGGGCTTAGGACGGCAGAATTGCATGGATCGTGTAAAAAACGTAAGTACATAATATCACAAGCGGTAAGGGCTACCGGTCTTAGAGCGTTTTCACACACACCGGTAAAGCCGGTGCCGGTGACGGTGCTGGCACCGAATGCAATGTAATCAAATTATAGTTTTCACACTTAGCCCGGTCCGATTTTTTTGCCGGTACCGCTGCCGATTCCGATTTATGCAGCTGGCGGGGATCTCGACAATCGGAAGACGGACCGATCTCCGATTAGTCGGTTTCTATGATTTCTTATGTACGTTTGTCCACACACATTCTGACGTGTCGGTGAAGGATAGTATTTTGACAAGTAATTTCATTGAAGTATCCTGATGCTTACTTTTATTTTCTAGTCGTTCCAACAGAAAATCAAATGTATCTGTACTCATTCTGAAGTATTTGAAGAATTTGAAATTATCCTCTCTTAGTTTTTCATAGAGCGTGTAAAAAGAGCCTTCTAAGTATCTCACTGTCAGTAGGGGATGTACCCAGTATTGTCTTTAATATTTGGTTTTTCGGTATTTTCTCCTAAGATACAATAAACCTAGGAGTTGACGTCTGTTGACAGCAGTTACAGTATACATCTTTCTTCCTGCACTGTTCAACATATACTGAAAAAACCGGTACCAGCACCGACACGGCACCGGCACCGGTTTTACCGGTGTGTGTAAAAACGCTCTTAGGCAAAAATGATGGGCCAGTACCATCGGCCACCAAAATATTGCCTGCCTTCGACCAGTTAAACAACCCTTACCGCTGTTTATGCTATTACTAAGACAGTTGGGATGGAAACAGTAAAAAGCTGAGAATTGCCATACGATGAGTGGCATAACATAACATGTAAATTTTATAAGATAAAGTACCAAAAACACTTACCGTTATCTGTGGGGTTGAAGCCACAATTCACCGGTTGCTTTTTGCAGGCTTTTCTTATTTCTTCTATCACTATCTTGATAAGAGGTGCAATTAAATTTGAAGGACATTTTCTAAAAAAATATGTGTTAAAATCAATAATTGTGGACACGTTACAGATAATTCACACATAACGGATTTCTACAAGGATACCAAAGGATTTGATAAAGGAATTGTGTTAAAGATGATGGAAGAGATAGGAAAACTATATTCTCACCAACATTCTGGACCCTTCAAAAACTCAATCAACGCTTGAATTTCGAATTCAAACCATACATTAGGTAAGTATAGATGAACAACTGAATGGGACTACATAAAATATATTTCACTACAAATTCATAGTGTATATTGAAAGTTTTGTATGCTACTAATTTATTCATTTATTCATTATTTACTGGCAACACCCATTTTATCAATAAACAGTAATAGGGTATTCTTGAACACTTTGTAAAAATCCAGTTTATGAGTATTTTTATACCACGTTCTTGTTCATTTCATTAGATTTTCAGAACACTTTTTCTATCACATTTTCATTGTAAATTATTTCGTTCTTGGGTTTGGCTGGAATGGGATGATTAAAATTATTATCCCTAAAAAATATTTTGCTCTTGCTAAAGTTCCGAACTTTATGAAGTTCGTTGTTGGGGCTATGTAAAGATTATGTTTTGTTAGTTGTTTTCATAGGAAAACTCTCTTTGTTTGGTATTTGGTATATGCCTATATGTTTTCCAAAACAAAAGTGAATTCTTTTTTAATATGGATATTCACGAACATAATACGAGACAAAAAAAAGACATCCATGTAGACAAAACAAAATTGAACATTTCTTCATTAGCACCTAATTTTATTGGACCAAATTTTTTCAACACTCTTCCAAAGGAAATAAAATCTTGTGATTCACTCTTTCTTTTTAAAAAGAGACTCAAATTGTTTTTAGTTGACAAATCTTTTTATAATATCAGTGAGTTTTGTGATATTTTGTGATTTTTAATTGTATTGTATGCATATTTTATTATATTTTATTGGACCAAATTTTTTTAACAATCTTCCAAAGGAAATGACATCTTTTTATAATCTCTGTGAGTTTTGCGATATAAAATCGCATTTTTAAATTGTATTGTATGAATATTTTATTGTATTTTACCTACCTGTTTTGTAAATTATTTTCTATGTAAATTATTTTGACAATTCCTATACATGTATATGTCAAAAGGATAATAAAGTGATTGATACTTGATTTCATTTTCTTCTTAGTGTCCAGTTATTAGGCACATAAAAATATCATATTTCCAAATCAAAAAGTAACAAGCAAAAAACCTAATACCTAACTACTTGTACTTTGTATACGAGAGGTGTGAAAACGTGGAAATAAGAGTGAAGCAAGTGTCTTTAAATTTAGTCGCCCAACTGTTACTTCAGGAAATACTTAATCAAGAAGAAAAATCAGATGCATAACTTTTTCATTATCAATCCACTGAAGTAGAGATGTTTTCAAAGGTATGGGTATTTCTTCACATGCAAATAAATTACTCAAAACTCCAAAAATGCCAGGCAAGGAAATAAACATTACATACCCGTTTGCAGATTATCGCAAACAGCTCATATAATATAAAACACTAAACTTTATATCCTTCACCTCCAAATATAAAATAAAGAATAATCTTCTGAATGATTCTCTCTACAGTCGCAGTGAATCTTGATATTTTTTTATATCGCATCGTGATATTTTTGCCATACTTTTTATTCTGTTCTTTAATGTACCATTTATTCTTGAACAAATCACTTGACTTTTAAAATTTTCTTATACAAAAATTTTGTATAACGGGTGATTCAGATAGGGATTCACGGCCGGTAACTTTCTTATGTGAAGAAAAAACCACGAAACACCATAAAGTTTTTGAAAAGTTTACTGAAAGACTCACTCCAATTATCCAAATTTTGTGCCCTGTGAAAAACTTCCATGTTATATTTTTTTATTGTGAATTATGATAGAGGCTGTCTTTCTGAGTTCAACCATATCAGCTGTATAAATTTTTCATTATGATTGTCGAGTAGTACGAGGGTTAATTAACCTGCTAGGTCGCCAGAACTTATCCCACTGGACTTTTTTCTATGGCCTTATATCAAATTACGGGTTTGCGTTAGAGCCTTGCCAATATCAAAGACCACAAGAACAGAATACGCATTGAGTATCAGACGATGAACATAGTCAGTTTCCGAAGAATTAGAACTCAGGTTTCTATGAACAGGAAACAGTTTTGTTTTAAAAACAATGAACGTCACTTTGAACATCTGATAGACGAATAACGTCTCTAAAAAAAAAAATAAAACTTAGTTGAAAAAAAAAGTTGAAAGGTTAAAGTCTTTGAAAGGTGACAATTGGAATCAGTCATTCAATTGCTTCAATAAACCATTCAAGCACTGTATAAGGTAAGTTATGATTTTTTCTTCAAATGAGAAAGTTACATGGCCGCGAATACCTGGCTATGAATCATTCGGTATAGCCGTTTTCATAAAAAAAAATTCAAGGAAGTATAAGAAATAAAAATTAATTACATGATAAAAAAATGGGGAGTTTTCTGAGGTAACTTATGTCAAAACCTCCTTCATTGAGAACATTCATAATAAAAGCCTGTCGCTTTCATATTTTTCCAAATTGTCGACAAGAATAATTAGATAGGTTATCATTAAAATAATGAAATGAAAAAGAGGTTTCTGCTATTTGAGAAATAGTAGTTATAATAGTAGTATCATTTCTGGGTTGACTTTTGCGTTTTGATGCAATTCTTTATAGGTAATTATTGAAAAATGTGGTAGGATCAATTTCATTTTTCAATTTGATACTACTTCGGAGCCTCCTTTGGTAACTGTCAGACCGTTTTTGCGGAGGAACTTTACTTAGTTCGATAACAAGGCCAACCTTGTTCAATTGCAACCCATTTTGAACGGATTTTCAATTTTGAAAAAACTATATCATCAACTTGAAACTCTTCCTAATATTTCTTGAAAATGCAGTGTCATTTGTGAACATAAAAATTGGGCATCTTCAAACTTAACAGAAAATGTTAAAGTTTGTAATAATACACAAACTCACAAGTGGTCATTCACTGCTTAGATATGAATATTTTCATAATGTAATCACGTTTGAAAACATTACAATGTGTCTGATGAATCCTTCTTCGAAATGTTATTATAGTGGCAAGTATACAATAAAAAACTACTAACCTGAAGAGATGAAACACCACTTTGAAAATGGAATAAAAACTAGCTATGGAACTACAGAAAATATTTTTTTAATATCAGTATTTTCGAAAACAGGCAAGAGCTAAAGAGAAAAAAATTCCATTTTACTTTTTCTTGAAAATCTTCCAAAAAGTTTGGGGACATTGAAAACGCCCACCATTTTATTATATCCAGAATACTTTGTCTCCTACCTATACTCTCTACCTTTTACCTCTTTTGATAAATCCACAAGAGTCAAATTTGACTAACCCAGCAATATGATTCAGTTTTCTTTTTTCTCTTGGGACCGAACTCGAGTTTAGTTAAAATGTCAGATATTATTTCAATATTGCACTAATACCTGCTTTTCTTCAAGAATATTTTTGATTTAAACATGAGATTTATCAAAGCAACCATTCATTGTTTGAAGGATTATTACAAATAGAAACACATTGCTTACATCATAATGACAAAACAGAAATTATTCAATGTTTTCAATTCTCGATACTTGCTTCAAAAACACGACATACGTTTGGCCAAGAGATCAGCCTCTTCAAGGTATACATACACACCTTCAGCTTGAAGAGAGCAATATCTCGTCAAAATGTGTGCGATGATTTTGTAAATTCAAGTGAGATAACTGACATTAAACAATGTTGTTTCTTTTTTCAATGAGTTTTTGATGAATATTAATAAGAAAATGAGTAAATTCAACTTGTTTCAGAAGTGATCACCATCAATTGTTCTCACCAGTAATTTTTTTTGAGAGAAGCAGATCCACAACAGTTGCCAGCTTTGAAGAAGATACCACTGCCATTTTAAAACACTTTAGAATTTCTATATGGACTCCTGAATGAAATCAGAAATTTACCAAAACGGAACATAGCTGACAAAATTTCATTTCCATTTAATCATGTCATGAAAACCTTCAATATTATATTTGCAATAAACAGTAAATGTATGTTGTTCCATAATTGACTGCTTTGATTTGTTGAAAGCTATTTGGAAATAAATCTGCAGATTTGTGAAAAATCAATTTGATTTTAAAATGATTTAGGCTCTAACATATTAATCATTAGTTTCTTTTTTCAAAGGCCCAAAAAAAGTAATAATCAATTGAGAAATTTCTAGAATTCATTTTGTTAGCTAGAAGATAGAAACAATAATTTTTTGTATGTAACTTGAGTAGTAGTCTTTTATCTGTCCTATAATATCCAAATGAGTTATCTAATTATCAGAAAAACTATGAATGTTTTGTAAATGAAACATATTACCAAGTATAGGTATACCAGGATGAATAGTTTGCAAAAAAATGCAAATTTGAAAAATCTATGATTACTTCAAGTTTCATTGTTTATTATTTTAAAGATCCTCAACTGGCAATAAATGTACTGCCTAAAATGTAAATAAATAAAACTGCAGAAAACCTAGTTGTAAAGCATAATAATCAATAAGAATAAATGTAAATCATATACTTACTCCTTTCAAACAAAAGGTAATCGAACAAATCGAAATGAAACTAAAAATTAAAATAAAAAAATTTATTATGTGCATTACCTACAGAAATAATAATTTTGCGTCATTATAAAACTAAAATGTAATAATATGCCATTCAGTAACAAGTTTTTGCACAATGCAAATATAGTCCTTCACTTTATCTTTGAATGAAGAACCTTTTTTTTAAAAAACAATTCTTGTAAAAACTTCTTACAGAAGAGCAAAATGAATAAAATTAAACAATTTTACAACCAAAAAATATTCAATCAAATCTATTGCAACCTGTCATTGCATTGTAGAACATACACATATCAATATAAGAGTGAGTTTAGTTAGGGTTAACTATAATCATTATTGTAATGTATCAATTATATATTCATTAATAATAACAGAAAAAACTTCTGGGAGAAAAAATATAAATATATATTGAATTCATATTTATTCTTTGATGAAATTATTAATGAATAAAGTTAATTATTAAAAGTATTCCTATAATTTTTTAAGAGATTGAAAGAAATTCCTAATTTTCACCAAAACCTACACAAGAATGTTAGATCAGGTAAGTACTCCAACAAAATCATTTAGTCATGCTATGAATAGACCCCTTTTTAAACGCGCGACTCGAATTTGTTTAAAACGGCCCTCCCTCGCGGACGATAACAAAAAACGCCCCTCCCTCGCGGACGAAGATAACGAAAAATAAATCTTCATTTATAAACGCGTGACTCTAGTACTTGTAAACGCCCCTCCCCTCGCGGACGATAGAAATATTACGCGGTAAACAAAATAATATTTCATGAAAATCTCTCTGGATTTTATTTAAACGCGTGACTCTAAGTTATTGGCAAACGCCCCTCCCTCGCAGACGATACGAAAATATTACGCGATAAACTCAAGGCAGGTGCACTCAAGCTTTCCCACCCATTTCTTTTTTCCCCGTTTAAAGTATATTTAATTCATACCCCATATAAATCATGAAGTTTGACTTTCAAAGGCTCAGGAAATTGCAAGTAAAACTGTCTCCAGTTTTCATCGCCACACTGTTGCTTGAAAGAAAGTAATACGTTTCTAATCATTTGCTTCAAATCTACTCTAATGTTGATCCAAGATGCCGCAGCATCGCAGAAGAAAATGAAATAATTTTTATTGAATTCCGGATGCCGGACTATCACTTCACTCAAACCTCGGAAAGCCAAGTCTTTCTCATCTGAATCTCTCACATTTCTGACTAGCATACAACAATTCTTGACTATCACGTCCATGTCAGGAACCGTTACATCCGGGCATACAAAAAATACAATGCACAGAGAGATTGCTACTGTTTTGTGCATTGTCCTAGCAACTGCAGGGGTCCGTAAAATGTGCACAAAGGCATTCAGAATTTCAGGAAGAAATTGCTGGATACTGTTTCCCATGACCGAACATAACTTTCCTATAACCCAGGCAGCATTGTTGCAAACACCATCAGTGTGCTCGTCCAAGTTTTTAATTATAAGAGGTATGTACTCGTTAACACTAGATGCTAAAAAGGCATAGCACAGGCCAATGAGCTCGCCGTACAAAGCAATAGAAGTTTGTCGAATCAGATTAGAGCTGTCTTGCATAGTGGTGTATAGCAAATAAATCAAATTGCTGTTGGTTACATATTTGACGAAATGAGTTTTTAGCCCCAAAGCCATACTGTAAAGTACGTCATGGGCTACATTCATAGGCTCTTTGTCTGGAGGATCATATTCGTTTGGGTTTTGCTGGTAATTGACAGAAGCAATGAGAGTGTCGTTTATCAGCTGCAAACAATGCCAATAAACTATTTCTGAAAAAGGCAAAAATGATACTTCCAACGCAGGTATCACATTAGAAAGACATTCCAACACAGCAATGAAGTGATCGTCATAGAAATTTTTCAGTTCTGTGAATTTACTCATCAGCGGAGGTAATAATTTGGTGACGTACTCGTCTTTACTCAAGTGGTTTCCCACAGATTGTGCTAAAACACCAATTGCATCATAGAGTAGGTATAAACTTCTGCAATGGAATTGTTCAAAACCATACTTAAAACCTTCCAATATAAAATCAATGTACGGAATGAGTTTCAACTGCGCTTCTTCTTGAAATATGCAGAACGCTGAAATAGCGGCTCTCTGCACTCTTTTATTCTCATCAATGAAATGTTTCAGCAAAATTGTCATGACTGGCACAAAATATTCTTCTGGATTGTCCGCACGAACGTTAACAATCCACGATACATACCGACTCAAAGTCCAACAAGTAATCACACGAACCACAGAATGTTCATCATTCATGCAACAAATTAAGAATTGAATCAATTCCGGCAATTCGGATTTTAATCCGTTGAAACACCCCTCCGCTATTGCACCTAGAGCTAATATGGCAGATTCTTTAACTAAATGATCTGGATTTTGTAACATTTCACTAATAAGAGGAATAAGCAATGGTAATATTTCATCTCCAAACTTTACCGCAATGGAGTCTAATGAGGCAGCACTACACTTTCTCAATGTCCAACCTACGTAAAAATCATCGAAGTCATCACTCTGCTCTTCAACTTCATCATCACTGTAACATTCTTCGCCTTCGGCAGTATTATTTCGGTCTCTGAAATGGAATGGTGAGATATCTTTGGACAAATCTTTCTTATTTGCATCTGACCCAAGACTATCCTTGATCATGTTAAGTTCACTAGCAGAATAACGCATGTTCTTCAAAAGAGTTGGTAAAAGTTTTTCTATATATGGTGACAGAATATCTTTGCAAGTGTTGATTTTTGTTGAAGCTAACCAAAATTCGCAGGCTTGCAAAGCGACATCTTGATCTTCATGGTGACATTTTTCCAATAAATAACAAATTATATTATGCAAGTGAGGCAGTAATGTTTCCTCATGATTGTCAATGTAAATAACAAAAGTGTGACAAACATTTTTTTGTAGTTCCAAATCATCCGTGTTAGCTAATTGCATCACATTTCTCAAATAGATTCCTAAGTCAATAGATTGCTTCATAACAACAAAATAGTCTTGCAAAAATTGATTGGTGAGCCTTACTATATTTTGACGAACGGTGCATTTTTCAACAGCAACAAATTCCACAAATTTTGGAAAGACTTCTTTGGTAATCTTGTAAATTTCTTCTTGGGGTTTCTGACTATTGATCAATTCTTCGCAGACTTTAAATAATGTTGTTAGAGCTACTTCACTATATTCATCTTGAGCAACAAAACCCTTTGTCAAAAAGGGGACTAGTTCTGGCCAAGTTTTTAGGTTGTCTTTAGCAATAATAACAATAATATTACTGATGCTGCTCCTCACTTCACGCGAAGGGTCTTTCAATAAACGAAGACATTCATTTTTAATTTTTTGGGTACTTTCCAAACTCAGGTTACTGTAAGTTACTTGAATGTTGTTTTTCAATAATATTCCACTCAAGGACCGAATATCTTCGGAAAATCCTGAATTCCCCAATATGAATAACAGATAATTGGGAAAATCTGTCAAATTTTGCATGAGGATAAGCCTGTCCTGTACCGTTTTTTGAGCATCGCTGTTAGGAACTAACGCTAGCTGAAGGGTTTCCTCGATGTTTTTTATTATGCTTTCCTGGGGTCTCCAATCGCCCAAATTCATTGTGAGGTCATAGAATCTAAAAAAAAAAAAACAAAGGTTATGTGTACAGGCTCCACACCAATTCATGTTTGATATTCGTATCGTCACATTACCAAATTGTATTTAAAAACGAACAAAATAGTTTACTTACATCACAATACAAACGAACACGAGCAATTCCAAAAATTCTTTGGATAAACTCAATTTATATCACCAACGTTGTGCTAAACTGACGAGAAACGATGGAAGATGGAAGGCAATCGACATCACAGCATTTAGCGACAAGCGACAGCAAAAACCGGCATTAGCAAACAGAACTGAATATGCGCCGTTGCCGCGTTGCAAATAGATGGAAGCTAATGCGACTGCGCACGTCAATGAAATCCTGGGGCAGAGCATTTGAAATTTCAGGATCTTGGATTCTGTTCCGAGGGTGTTCAATTTATACGAGGTAAATTCGGTATACATATTTTGTTCCCGTGGAAAGATTATAATTCAGATGGGAATTTTTGAACTTCGGTTTCTTCAATGACTGAGCAATAGCGTCTCTAAAGGCGATAGACATATGTTGTCGGATGCGCTTAGACATTTAAGAATAGGGCCTCTGAAAAATATTATTGGACACTGCTGAATCTTTAGTTTTTATCACAAAACGATTTTATTTGCAGTTATTAGATTTTTTTGAAATTGATTATGGAATATCTGTTGAAATTATATGAAATACCTAACATGTAGTATTTGTCAAATATTCCGTGAGGACCAAATTGAAAAGGTGTCTCAGGTTCAGAACCGCTGCCTTTTGCAGAAAGGCCAGCTGTGACTGAAGTGATATGTATATAATATTAATAAATAAATAAAATTCAGGATGGATTTATAGAGGGGCAATATATAAAAATATAAATAGAAAAAAGTTATTGGGCATAGCCCTCAAATTGTTGTGCAACCGTAGACACGTGTTTAGAGCTTAAGCTCTCATCAGTAAAATAAATAAATATAGGTATTTGTATTTCATTTGCCCCATTCAACTTAAGAATCGTTTCATCAAATAAGTTTCTGATTTTTAAAAGATCTCATAGGTTGCAAATTGAATCTCAGTATACAGGGTGTTTGTCAAGTTCTTGTACAAACTTGAAAGGGTAATTCATTGACTAATTTTAAGAAAAAAAGTTCATGTGAACATGTGTCCGCAAATGTTTCGTTTCCGAGATACAGGGTGCTGAAGTTGAAATTTTACTTTCAGTTATAACTTATGCAAAAAATTAATTTTTCACACAAAATCTGGTGAACGAGGTTCTTTGAGATGAAAAATCATAATTTGGTATTAATTTTTATGTAGCACTCAGAGGGCGCTGCGTAAGCTATCTTTCGTTCATTTTAATTTGCCCCTAACTTTTTTTACAGTAAACTTTTGGAATTTTTTATATATTTATCTGATTCGTACACCATTTCTAAACAAAAAAGGTATACTCGTTCAACAAGGCTAGGGACAAGCGTTTTTGAGAAATTAGCAAATTTCTTCATCGATGGAGGTTATGGGGTCAATCAGGCGCCAAGATGGGGGTTATGGGGTCACTCAGGCGCCAGATGAAGTTGCTCAGAACTTTACAAAAACTGAGTATTTGAAAGATCTCGCCAAAATGAATAACTTTTTTTTTTCAAGTTTTAACTACCTTTTCCTATGAGGACTGATGTTTGTTTTTTTTGGGTTTGAGGCCTTGAATGAAAGAAAACTCTATTTCTTTACAGCCAACGTTTCGTCAGTTTATTCTGACATCTTCAGGGCACTGTAAGATATAAAAAAAAGGTTGATGTTTTAAATTTATAAACTTTAGAACATTTAAATATGATTTTTTTTCTCCAGAAACAACCACTGAACTATTATCAGTCAACCTTAAGAAGAAGAAATTGGTATATTTTACTTACAAAAGGATGAGTCTTCCGCGTAATACGTATATCTATATCCTACGACCATATTAGGTCTGAATCACGTGTCTGTTACACGTGATTCACCGCAAACGATCGTCGTTCGTTTTGACGTCTAGATAAAGATATTGTAGACTTGGGCATCGCGATTAAAAAAAAAACTTTTTTGTCAAAATAAATTTTAACTGAACTAAACACTATTGAAAACAAACCTACTCAATAACATAACAATCGACTTGATAAAATAGTAACTATAAAGTCTTGAAAATTAAAACAGATTAACGCCTAAGTAAAAATAATAATATCTTGAACAATGCATACGTCTCGAAGTCCTCACACTCACTCTGGATATTTTGCCAATACAATGTGATAATCTATACTTAGTGGAAATAAATCTTGGCTGGAAAGACTAAATTTTAATCATTATGATTCTCAATATAAATGCCGCCAAAGGAACAAACAAAGTCGTAACAATCACCTGGTATAAGGTCTCCATGGTAAAAGTCAATGTTTCGTTTGTTTAATTTGCCGCCCTGCCTCATTCGAAAATTCAAGAAAAATTCACTGTGGCTTTTCCACTTCAAAGGAACATCAAAGACGCCGCCAAAAATACCATTTTATTGAAAACCAGTGTAGAACAGATTTGCTGACATAGCAATCATGAGAGCAAGTTTTTTAGAAGTTTCGAGAAAAAATGAGCCACTAACTCCGAGGTTCTCGCTAAATAGTCCTGACGAAGTGGGGTGTACTTCCTGATAAAGATAAAAAGAAAAATGTTGTAACGCAAGATTTTATTCAAATGCACTTTCAAGTCATTTGTAAATTAGGTCATCTTGAATTATTGAGTTTTGAAAAACTCATCTCCCATCCCAAAAACTCGGGGCCGCCATCTTGAATTTTCTAATTATGACAAAAAAGTCAAAACCTCAGACCCAAATAACAGAATCGGACCATCATTACAAAACTCGTCCACCATTTTGGAGCAATCATTTCGAATTATCAAATATTGAGAAGAAATTATAATCTCCGACCACAAAAATCTCTATACCTATACCAACTTATAATAGAATCAGACCATAAATCAGAAATTTCCCAAAAGCTTCTATATATCAATTTTGAATGGAAATCGGAAAAAAATTTCAGTTCTTTATTTTTTTCTCGAAGCGTTGAAGCGTCTACTTTCAGATTGTGTAATAAAAAAGAGTAGCATTACTGTGGAATTTTTTTCCAGAAAACGCGAAAAAATTTCAAAAATCAATTTTTTAAATTTTTGTTCTAAACTAATATTTATTTATTTCCTTAAAAGGTACAAATAATAAACAAGGACATTAATAAGGATTTGATTAGGATAGAAGGGCGAGAGGAGATGAACTTTTGGGGATAAAAATAGTTTCTCACGATTTGCTGCGAAAATTAACCTCCTAAAAAAAAGGTTAAAGAAAAAGTTGTTGACAATAAAAAAATCTACAACTTTTGTTCGAGTTTTTTCCACATAACCTCAAATTTTCCGTAAAATCGAAAAAACCGTTTTAATTTGATTTTATTTCTTTTTGTGTGAAAATTGTATGTCTGTCGAAACAAAATCTAGTAGAAATATACTTTTTTATGTTCTGAATCAGACATTTTTCCTTGCAGCGAAATATTTATTTTTCTCGGACCTCTTTTAAGCAGGGTTCGGAGGATATATATCCAGTGATATATATCATGATAGTTATTTATGACATCTACAGTCACTAGTTGAAACTTAATTTGACACGAACCAAGGAATCCAAAAGTAGAGGTTTGTCCACAAATTGACAGGCAGCCAACAATTCGAGAGCTCCATAAATCCTTTCTGATGAGTGCGTGAGCACGAAACAGCTGTCAAAGGTTGGAACTCTCGGAATTAAAACGAAATATATTCTATTTTCACTTATATCATGATATATATCACGATATATATCATGATATTTATTACCTGATATATATCTGATATATTCGATAATTTTATTTATTAAATTAAAAATGTTTTCCATCATTCTAAACATCCGAAAATATCTTGAAAGGACCTTTTCTTCTTTCGTTTTGGTTCAATCGGATTTACGGAATCGCTTGGGAAACCAAAAAGCCAGTAGACTGGTTTTTATGTTCAAGTGTATGAATCAAAATATAGATAAAAAGAAAACCAACCTTGACTGGGCATGGAAACCAGCCATATCTGAAGATTCGGACGTAATTGTCAATAATAGGAATGATATTGATATTAATATTTCATCTGATAAGGATATACCAATATCAAATTTAAATTCTATTTGTTTTTATTTGTTTGTGTTGAAATAATAAAATAATGTTAAAATATGTTTATTTTATTAATTGTTTTTGTTTTTCTTTTTAATTAGAATAAACCGTATTGTTGTTTAGAATATAGGTTTTTGTTAATGTATTTGTGTTAAACAATAGTTTGTGCTAGAAACAATGATGTTTTTTGATTAAATAATTAAATTTTAAATATGATATATATCGGATATATATCATATGATATGATATTTATATAAATATCATGATATTTTCGAACCCTGCTTTTAAGTATACGGAAAGGGGGCGGCTCCTAGTTAGGTCAAAACGAAAATACAAACACGAAAATACTCAAAATGGTAAAATGGGGATGCTTAAAATTGAGAAAAAATGCCTCTATGAATCATGATTTTCTCAATATTTTCAATGATTTTCGACTTCCTTCATTATTTTTATAACAAAAAGTAGTTTATTTTCAATTATTCATAATAAAATACTTGAATACATAATTACACCACAAAATTAATTTGTTAATGTAATTTTTATTCTTTTTTAAAACTATTGAAAATCAATGAAAATATTGAGAAAATTATGATTCAGAGAGACTTGTTGTCGGTTCTTTATTCATGAACAATCCTGTTTCTTCCGTAATTACTAACAAATCTTACAATTACGAAATTGATTGGGTGTTCAAATCTGAAGTTCATGACAGAGTGGATTTATGATTGGGGCATAAGATATATTTTTTACATCAAACTGTTCAAAAGTTAACAGGGGGGACTAAAAAAAGCCGCACTGTATTAATGTCTAAAGTATTTTTCTTACAAATAGTATATTTGAATCTGTCCAGTCTGAACATTTTCAGTGACATTTTCAACACATCTCAGGTGAAAATCCAAAATATACATATTGTAGATATTGATCTCTACTTCCATAATATATGCCGTTTACAGAATTTGAATAAGATAATTTCCCTTAAATTGGCGCATTTAGAAAGATTTGACCTTAAATTGTTTATAACGCGATTCTGCAAAAATAAATATCGGACAGGAACCATCTTGCGCACTGTTGAACCATATGTTATTATCTATCAGTTTCCGCAATATTGTTTGTCCACCTTCAGATTTATAAAAATTATGAATTTCTGAAAAATGGTCTCTTTTTCGAGGTTTTCCCGGATTTCTCAGTGAAAAATGCACCGATCTAGGCGTATAAAAAAACCATTTTGTAAAAAAAACGATCCCTTGAATAATCTTTGAGATATTTCCAAAAAACCAAAAAAGTTGACTTTTTTTCACTATTTCTTGTATACAAAATTCCACAACGCGATTTTGCTGGGGCGAAAACTGGGGTTTCCATTAACAAACTATCTTATGAAAATTAGTATAGGCCATTTGTGTCTTTTATTTTGAGGGGGAAAGCAAAGCAGATACCAACATTTCATAGGATATGAATAATGAAATAGGTCATTCAAATAGATTTGAAAAAAGTGTAGGGCCTAATATAGAGCCTTGGGGAACTCCGTGTTCAATAATATTGTTATCTGAAAGAGTATTGTTGAAATAGACAGGCCGTTTTCTAACTGATAGGATTGAAATAGACTTAAGGCTGTATGCCACATTTATTAAGTTTTTCTACTAAGAGATTGTGTGAGACACAAAGGCTTTCGAAAGGTTGCATAGTGTTAGAGACACCACTTGTCCCTCCTCCAGACCGCCGACTATGTCCCCCACAATCTCTTGAATAGCTTGATTGGTACTACATTTTTTCCAAGCCGTACTGATTCCAGTGTAGCATTTAATTTTTTTCTAAGAAAAATACTAATTGGTCATTCAGGAAACCTTCATTAATGATGTACAGTGCGTGTATATCCGGTGAAAGTTTGAGTTTATTCAGGAAGGAAGTGGTGAGAATAAAGTTGTGCTATTTAATTTAATCATTTATAGGATAATATAGCGTATAGATAGCATGTTTATCTTACTTTTGCGTCAGATACTGAGTGGTCCAGTCGATTATTCCTCCGACTACCTCTACGTTGACCAATTTATAACTTGCCAATTTAACAGGTAGCTGGTCATTGGGGTTTACAGTTTGAGCGAAATTTTCGAAGAACTCCCGGTAATAAGTCAAGTAATCGTCTTTGTTGGCCATATCGTCACAAGCTCTAAAAAACTTCTCACCTATCACAGTTTGTTCAGTTAAATAAACCCGAATTATTTAAAAACTTCACAAAAATTGACATTCACAAATGCTGATATGTAAATTTGTACTACTTTAATTGAGGTTATTTTCTGGTATAAGCATTGGTTTTTATTTATTGTTTTTATTCAGATCACAGATTATAAAATCAGTTTTCATTCATAAAACACCCTTCAAATGAGTCATCCACTCTAGACGAGCTAATCTGCTTGCTATGACATTAAATTGACAATATTTACTTAAGAAACATGACAACTGAGGTGTTTCTCAGAAGAGCAGGGTTGCCAACAGTCCTTAGCGATTTCCTCGGGTCCATATCACAGAACTCATACTTATATCTTAGAAAAAAATTTAATGCATCATAGGATTCATAGGCGCTTGCCATGCTATCACTGAAATGAAATTATAATATTATAATTTAATTTCAGTGCATGCTATCCGAAGTGCGAGATAGAATACAGTGGACCAGCACATATTATGGCGCGGGTGCAATTTTGCGACTCGACCACTGAAATATAAAGGTATATTTCAGTGGACTCGACTAGTCAACTGAACGCGGCGAACGACTGCTTTGCGTGTCCCCTCGCTGCAACTCTCCAATGCATAACGTCACACATTTGATGTTGATCGACTGCATTTTGTCTCGCAGTTTGAATAGCATGGCAAACGCCTAGATGCGTCAGAATTTTACCCATTCTGTATAAAAATATAAATAGAAAAGTTATTGGATATAGCCCTCAAATTGTTGTGCAACCGGCGTAGACACGTGTTTCGAGCTTAAGCTCTCATCAGTACGGTAAAATCATGTGAGAAGATGTGCAACACTTGGACGTTAAAATAGAATCAAAAGAAGTCTTTAAGGTATGTGTTCAAAATTCATCCACCGCAATCCGCCATTTACATACCTTCCAGCAGCGACGCAAGAAAGTTGAAATATTTCAACTTTATCCCTCCGAATATTTGAATCTAGCGTCACCAATCAGAATGCGTGAAGCGCGACGAAAAAACGCTTCATTGGGAACTAACCTTAACTCTCAATTAGCTGCTTTCCATTTAACGTAAGGAGCTCCTCAGAGCTACCCAGAGCGTATGATCAAGCGTTCCATTTAGTGGAGCTTCAAGCACCGATTGATATTCTCCTTGCCCCTCGAGCACCACCCGTTTTATTGGTGCATGAAGCACAAGTAGACAAAAGTCAAAACGCGAATACATAGTTTTTTAGCGAAAAAGTCAGTGATAAAGTAATTTCCGATTTCAGGGGCTTGGAGCTCTGGGGCTTCACACTCCTAAATGGAAAACGCCTACTGTCTATAAAGAACGGAGGCCATGACATGTCCAACCAAAGAGAGTGTACTAACAGGAGAGTTTAATAAGCTCTAGCCAATCAGAATCTTGTAGCATCGACGCGTTATAGTGACGTACTTGGACATGAGTACAGAGTCGAACCAAGAAACAAAACTGACACATATAACTCTCATATACCAAGGCTAGTCCGTCACTGTCTATGGAGAATGGCGGCCATGACATGTCCAACTACGTCACAAATGTTCTTTCATCTCTTTCTATCAGTGCCCCCATTGTCTCATGGGGATTAGACTCTCCTAGTCAAATAACGATTAGTCTCCTTGATGTCCAACTACATCACAAATGTTTTTTCACCTCTTTCTATTAGTGTCACTATGTCTTATGGCCCTCATGGGGATTAACCACAGACCAACGTGTTCTGGGGATTAGCCACAGACCAAGGTAGTCTGTGGATTAGACCAAAGAGTACACCGTTAGCTGGTGTACTCTTTGATTAGACTCTCCAAGTCATCTGTCAAATAACGTTTAATCTCTTTGATTTCAAATTCAAATAGCATAGCAATGTTTTGATAACTACTATTGACTCGATTGTTGCCATGCTACTTCCCATTGTAAACAGAAAGCTCATATTTCTTTTGTTTGTATTGATAATTATTTGATTAGTGGAACATTATTGTAAATGTGAATGAACTATTGTTCTATGGCACCAACAGATAATTTTTCGGCGGATGTTAAGAACACCATAATATTCAATGCTTCGAAACAAGAAACCTTCAAGCTGAATGAGAACTTCAAAATTTTTCAAAGAAAACTGAAGCTATTTGCAAAAATTTTGGTAAACAAAGAAGAAATATCTCCACAAATTCTACAAAACTGCAACATTATCATTTTGGGAGGTTCACAGTTACCCTTTGAAGAAAATGAAATAAATTGTCTCAGAACTTTTATCAGTGATGGTGGGCGGGTGCTTATTTTATTAACAGAAAGCAGAAATGAAGATTTATGCAATATCAACATTTTATTGGAGCATTTTGGGATCGTTCCGAACATTGATAGCGTTATCAGAACACATTACTACAAGTATTTCCATCCAAAGGAATGTTATGTATCCGACAGCCAGATAAACACAACTTTAAATAAAGATAAATTAGACCTAAATTTCGTATATCCATTTGGTTGCACACTGAGTGTTAGCAAACCGAGTGTTGTTGCCTTCACAAGTGGTTCTGCTTCATTTCCTGTAGATAGATCAATAGCAGCATTATATTATGATGAAAAATATGGTGGGAGATTGGTGGCTGTGGGATCTGGTTATATGTTTTCAGACAAATACATAGAGCAAGAAAATAACGATAAGTTGAGAGAACTGCTAATGGATTTCTTAGTTGGCCAAGAAAACATTCACTTTGCTCCAACAGATCATGATGATATGGAATTAACAGACCATAATATAGTTCCCGATACAGCAGAGTTATCTGAAAAACCTAAACTTTGTTTAACAGATGCTATAAGTCACAGTGGTCTACTTGACTACACCAAGTTGTTTGACCATAAACTCTATTCAATGAGTACCAATCTTGTTCCAGAAGCTTTGAAGTTATACAATGAACTAGGAGTTACTCATGAGTCTTTGAAAATAATCACTCCAAAGTTTGAAGCACCTTACCCTCCTTTACAGCCAGCTGTTTTTCCTCCTTCGTTTCGAGATTTACCTCCACCACCTCTGGAGCTTTTTGATTTGGATGATGCTTTTAGCTCTGTATATTCCAACCTGGCCCAGTTTACTAACAAATGTTTGATGAACAACGAGAATGATTATGAAAGGCATCTTGAGTTTTACATTACAGAGTGTGCTAAGATTTTGAGCATTGAAAGTTGTGCAAACCCAAGTGATATTCTGCATAAAATTGGAGATGAAATATCAAATTTCAAAAGCATTGAGACTATCAAACTGTAAGTTTAATTAATGGAAAAATTCATTAAATAATTATGAAGTTCACTTGTGTTTCAGTTTTTGTATCTATCAACAATACTAAGCTATTACATGATTGCACAAAAATTTACATTCATATCAAATGATGGCGGTATTTCTCCTTTCATTTCTTTTGATTTTATATTTAAATAGGTATATTCATATTCTTTCTGTATGTATTCTGGCAGAGGTTTGTTCCAATCTTCAGGAGGTGCTTTTCGCTTTTCCCAAACATCATTCAAGTAATGAGGGCACAACCTTTCTTTCCTTCTATGTTTTTCACTTTGAACTAATTCATTCTACAAAACATACTATAATTATGGGAAAATCAAGTGATTACTTTCTTACAGCTGCTTTCACATTATTTTCTTCTTTCCATTTGTAACAATTGATTGAATCCTTTTTCCATTGGGTGCAATCCAAAGTTTTTCCAAAAATAAAGTACTGGTTGAACCTAGCTTTATAAGATGTACAATCGCTATATTCATCATCATAAACAGTGCATCGGCGAATCTGCAAAATTATTATAAGTTTTAATATAATTACATTTTTAAAATGTGCTACCCACCATCCATTCATCTTCTACCTTGCCAGGTAATTTTTCATCTGCTTGTTCTGAGTTCACCGTTTGAGATTTCTCCTGAGAATTCGAACCAGAATGATCTTTTGTTGTACTATCGGAGTTTGTCATTTCAAGTAATGTAATTATATTCAAATATTACATAAACTTAGCATCGTTAAGTGGTTATGTGTATAAGGGTCCATCCAACATTCTCGTGGCCGCCGTTATCTTGCAGCGCATTGACACGCCCACTTTTATATTCCCCTCTTTGGCCTTGAAACATCGAAAGTGCATGAACTACTGCCCGTTCGTCTAGCAGCGATGAATGCGATCCAAGTTAAATCTGTCAAACACAAAAGTCAAAACAAATAGTTTTTTGTCTGTGGTTTCACGTTCAAACAGAAACGTCAGACATCGAATTAAAAGTTTAAATTTATATTTGATGAAGTGTCAGGTATCGTGCATTATCACATTTACCTGACTTACCGTACATTGGAAGGAAAAATCGTCAATTCATTCAACATCATATCGTCGGTCTCATACCAAAACCACGAATGTGAAATTTGTCATTTCGAATGAGAAGACTTTTAAGAATATTCGTGCTTCTTGCTTTGAAAACTTAGGTAAGTTTTCACATTCGCGAATTCACTCTCGTTCACAGTAGACAACCTGATAGCACTTTCGTAAGTTTGGCATTGAAAATTTTGGTAGAAAATTAGTATTTTACATATTGAAGTCAGAACCCTGGAATTAGCATATTCGCGGTTTTGGCGTGGGACAGACGATATTATCCTCATAATTATAACTTTTTCGAGTTCGACTCTGTACTCATGTCCAAGTACGTCACTATGACCATTGTTTATATAGAAGTAAGATAGTTATGGTGGATTTATGCAGCAGTTATAAGTTTTAAATCATAAGGAAGAATATTCATCAGTGATTGGTTGGAATTAACGGACCAACCAATCACTGACGAATATTCTCCCTTATGACTTAAAACTTATGACTTATGACTAAATCCACCATTAGACAACCTTATGGGATTTATATTGGATTCAAATGGATGCGACATGTAGATGGCGACAGTGATCTCGCATCCAAGTCATGTCGTAACCTGATTGAAATAATGGGACAGCATTAAAACATTGTTTAAATAGAACATAGTCAATGCCTGTGGAAAAGGTATTGGACACAAACGCGAGTGTCATCTAGTGTGATTAGTTACAAACATGAATATTTGACGTCATTTTAATGCAGGTTTCTTCAAAAAACCCTGATTTTAATGCCTTTCCATTGTTTTAATCAAGTTACGACATGACTTGGAGGCCAGATCACTGAAGTTACGACATGACTTGGATGCGAGCTCACTATCGCCATCTACATGTCGCATCCATTTTGATCCAATTATAATCCCATAAGGTTGACTATCTTCTATATAAACAATGATTAAAATCAGGGTATTTTGAAGAAACCTGCACTAAAAGGACGTCATATATTCATGTTTGTAACTAATCACGCTAGATGACACTCGCGTTTGGGTCCAATACACAGAACTTCATACACAGAACTTAAGGTCCAATACCTTTTCCACAGGCATTGACTATCTATCTTCTATTTAAACAATGCTATGACGCATTGATGCCACAAGATGCTGATTGGCTATTAAACCTTCTTGTAAGTTTAAGGCCAATTCACACATGTGGTACTGTGCGCCGACTGTGTCGTAACCGTGCACCGACTGTGTTGTGTTGTGCATATTCACACCAATCATGTTGCGCCACCGTTGGTTAGTTTGTATCATGGATCCAAGAGAGGAGGACGTGGTTATAGCATGCGGAGCGTATCTAGTATTAACGGAAGAGGTGAAAAAAAGAAAGAGGAAGATTTGGATTAACCGTTTATGGAGAGCTAGGGAGGAAGAAGGAGAATTTCACACAGCATTTGCGCGACTCAAAGATGATCCAGAACAATTTGTCCGATACTTTCGGATGACTTTCTTGAAATTTGACAATCTGCTGAAACTTGTAAAACCAGACATACAAAAACAGAACACAAAGTGGAGAAGATCTATATCCGCAGAAGAAAGATTAGCATTAACTTTGAGGTATGTTGTTCATTATTAATACACATAACAATTATTTAAACAATCAATATATTTTCAGTTACTTAGCATCAGGTACTTCCCAGTACCGTCTAGGAATGAGCTATAGAATTGCCCCTTCAACAGTACAATCAATTGTAGTTTCCACCTGTGATGCAATATGGAGAGTTCTGTCAAGAAAGGAAATGCCCGAGCCAACAGAAGATGGATGGAAAAAAATAGCTGATGATTTCTGGACAATGTGGCAGTTTCCCAACTGCATTGGTGCAGTTGACGGTAAGCACGTTCAAATCCAGGCTCCCAAAAATAGCGGATCTCTATTCTACAACTACAAAAAGACATTCTCTGTTGTTCTCATGGCACTTGTAGACGCTAATTATAAATTCATTGTTGTTGATGTTGGAGGTTATGGCAAATCGAGTGATGGAGGTATATTTTCAAAATCAAATCTAGGAAAAGCATTGGAAAAAAATAATCTTCATGTTCCGGGACCAAGACCATTACCTAATTCAGATGATATTGTGCCATTCGTGATATTAGGAGATGAAGCATTTCCTTTAAAAGAAAATCTATTAAGACCTTATCCAGGAAGCACAGCACGAGATAATGAAAACCAGAAAATATTTAACTATAGACTGTCAAGGGCTCGGCGTGTGGTTGAAAATGCATTTGGCATCCTGATTCAAAAATTCAGAATCTTGTATGGTAGACTTCAAGTGAATCCTGAAAACGCTGATAAAATTATTTTGGCCGCATGTGTCTTACATAATTACTTACGAAATGACAGATCTGAGAATACATCGGCCCTGCCTGTATATGAAGAGCAAAGCTCTACTTCACAGCAACTTCCACTAAGGGGACTCCGTCGGTTGGGTGGAAATTCAAGTGAAGTGGCTATAGGCGTAAGAAATACATTCTGTAATTATTTAAACACTACAGGCGCGGTACCATGGCAGTTGGAGGTAGTAAGAAGAGGTATACCCTACCAAAATACAGAGTAATTTTGTATTATTTATATTTTTTATATATTATTTGTAGTTCATATCGAAATATTGCATATTGGGTTAATAAATATTACATATTTATTAGAAAACTGTTTTATTCTTAGAAAGCTAAGTACGTCAACTCTACAAACATAATAAAAAACTTAAAATATTTTGGTTTCATAACGTAAATGGAACTCATGTTAAACAGATTAAAAAATAGAAGAAAAAAGAAACATTTTTTACATTTTGTAATATCTATCTTCAGTTTGGCTGGAGGACCTCGGTAGTGACGGAGGATGGTGTTGGGACTCTGTGTAGCCGGTATCTAGAGAAGGAAGATTTTGTACCCATTGACGTCTTCCATCTGTGAAGTTTGAAGAATACCCATCTTCAATTTGATTAGAAGACCCCGGCACTGGCTGAGAATGGTGTTGGGAATCTGTATAGCCAGCATTTGAAGGAGGAACATTTTGAACCCATTGCTGTCGCTCATCTGTGGAGTTCGGAGAAAACAATGGTAGGACATATTGCTTTTTTCTAAGCAGATCGATTTCTTTGCTGTTGACGAGGTTAAATATATCTCGTTTTATTTCCGCCTGATGTATCTCCGGGAACTTTAGAATACTTTCGGCTATGTCTTCAAAGAAAGTCATTAGCTTTCTTTTTGGTGAAGGTATTGTGACGTGATCATTAGAATCGGCGGATTGTGTTCTAGCTTGGATAAAATTTGTCAAAGCATCAGCCAAAGCGGGCTGAGTGGAGGAAGCACTTGCCTTTCGCTTTCTCGAAGATACTGTTGAGGCCACTGAAGCGGGAGAAGATGGTTGTAGATTATCCTCATTTGCCTTTCGCTTTCTCGAAGATACTGTTGAGGCCACTGAAGCGGGAGAAGATGGTTGTAGATTATCCTCATTTGCCTTTCGCTTTGTCGAAGATATTGTTGGAACCACTAAAGCGGGAGATGGAGAAGGTTGTGGGGTATCCTGATTGTCATCAACTTCATCATCTGCTTCAGTTTCCTCTGACGCATCCAAATTAGAACAGGTTCTGTAACAAAAAGATTTTTACTTATGTTTAAATTCTAAATACTAAATTTTATTTAAATCAGTCCCTGATGCAAAATGTGTGTTTGCATAGCACAATACGTTAACAAAGAAAAACTTATAAATTATAATGTAAATAACGTTAATTTAATGCTTTTTAATGTGACACGCCATGTACCAATTTCCGATTGTTTCAACGACAAGAAAACTTTGCAACTTTTAAATGTTACGTAAAATTTAGATACTTACTGTCGCTCTTGCATGTGCCTTCTAAGAAATTCCATCTGGTCTTCAAACCTCCATTTTTTCATGTTTTTTGCAGCTTGACCACTCACTGTTTTACGCCGGTTCAGAGCTCTTCTGTAGTAAGAGCGCAGCAAAGCCCATTTATTTTTACATTCTTCGGATGTTGAATTCAATTTATTCGCGATGTCTTTCCATATATTATCTTTAACTAGATTATTATCATAATCTTTATTTTGCAAATCGTATAAACATTCATGTTCTTGCACATAAATTATTAAAAATTCTTCATTAACAGGCATTTTTTGGCCTACTCATAACAGCGATGAATTTACACTAACCGCGATGGCGCGATGAGGAATACCAGCGGCAAAATCGGAGACGACACCCGAAAATGAACGAGCGCTGGCCGAAACATGACGGTCGCCCTCTGGTCGCCTTCCAATAGTTCTCACTAGAGCGGTTATGCACGTACCGTGCTCCTACCGTGTCGAACAGAAATCGCTTTCAGAGCGGTCGGAAGCAACACAGTCAGAGCACAGTCTATGCCTAGACCTACATGTGTGAATTAAACAGTGCAATTCAATACATTTTCAATGGAAACTTCAGCTGATAGATTTAGTTCAAATCGACACAGTCGGTGCACAGTGGGTGCCCAGTACCGTATGTGTGAATTGACCTTTATGGTGGATTTATGCAGCAGTCATAAGGAAGAATATTCGTCAATGATTGGTTGGTCCGTTAATTCCAAACAATCATTGACGAATATTCTTCCTTATGACTTAGGACTGCTGCATAAATCCAGCATTACTCTCTTTGGATCTAATGGTGGATTTATGCAGCAGTCATAAGTAATAAGTTTTAAGACATAAGGAAGAATATTCGTCAATGATTGGTTGGTCCGTTTATTCCAACCAATCATTGACGAATACTCTTTCTTACGACATCTAAGCTGTGGTTGAGGATTTTTTGTTTTACTGATCTGATCTGGCAGCATTGCTTTAAATTATTAAATTTAACCTATATTTGTATTTGTAAACATTAGTAAAAAATGAAATTTTGAAATAAAATAAGTTTTTCTTTTTAGTTTTTTCTAAAATGTCAGGAAAATTGGAAATACAATGGTCTCCAATACCAAACAAATTTATAACTTGGGGTGCAGAGATTTGTCTATATCAACTGGAACAACATTTGAGGGATAACAATTCTACAGGTAATAAAAATAATGATACTTTTATTTTCAAATTGTGAATAATGTGAATGTTTTTTTTTTCTTTAATGTGTACCTAATTTGAATAATTTGACAACTGTTTTAGGAATACATCCATATTAAAAAAAAGAAATTACCCATTTTGGAGATTTTTATACTAAACTTACTAAACTGTTATAAACCAGAAATTTCTTCCTATTCACAACTACATTATTTACATTGTATAAGTATCTTATATTTATACTGATTTTTTTCATCATTTGATCCTATTATTTAGAGGAATTTCTAAATATCTGTTACAGACTTCACAGATGAAGAACAATATCTGTTGGATATTTAGAGAATTCCCACAGTGAAAATGGGTTGTTTGAAAACGTCCACTAAATATAGTTTATTTGTAGTTGTGGATAACCCCAAGCTTCCAGCTTTCAAAATATCTGATACACATTCTGCTCAACTTTTAACCACAAATACTAATCATCATAGTGTGAGGAGTATCGATATTTATCCAAAGTGTGAAGTGGACTTGTTACTGGCCATCGGCCTTGCCAACGGCAGAGTGGCCTTGACAACATTTGGACCTTCTGAACACGATGTTCATGGTTTCCCAGGAAAAGAGTTAGGTGAGTATGGTCTTAAACTTCAAGTTGGAAAGGGTGAACTGTAATGTACAGTGAATTAGGGCTGTTTCATCTGTCTTTACCTCATTCATTGAAACCTTTTCAAATTAAAAGAAAATTTATTCCAATTTAATAGAAATTTCACAAACCGAAAATCAACGGAAGTTAAGTTGAAGCTTTGATAATTGAAAAAACTCTTTAAGTCCGCGGAACCCCAAATGGATATCCCAAACTCGACGGCGGAGTGAAAGTTTCCATAATAAACCATCATAAGTGCATCATGATCAATTATATTTGCCAGGAATGACTGTCTAAAGATTAACATTATTTACGTTTGCAATATTATAAGACCACCTGTTGCAAATTATCAACAGTGAGAATATAAAGGGTACAATTGTACTTACACCCATTGTATGCTAAAGAAAACTATGATGCAATTCACATACTTTTTTCTAGTAGCTAAGAGATGGAGCTCAAAATTACAAAACTCACTTGAATTCTTTGTATTCCGACAAATACTTAGCTCTACCTTTCGCGCTTGGACTTATCTCATTTTAACAGAACAATGTACCTGTACCCTTTGTATTCTAAGCGATTCAATTATATGCGTTTCCCCAGTTCCCAGGCACAGTCGATACTGCAATGCAGTTTTGTTCAACCCAGTCGAATGTAACATATTAGCAGCCGGTCTGGAAAAATACAGATCTGACAATTCAATTCTCATTTGGGACATCAATAAATTCAACACACCCTGCGAAGGCAACAACAGTGGTCGGATGGCTGTAAATACCATGGCTCCGGCTGTGGAATTGCTGAAACCCGTGGCAGAACTTGGCACATCCGAGGTGACTTATAGCTTGGCTTGGTTTTATGGTTCCAGTAGACTTTTAGCCTCTGGAATGAATGGAAAAAATGTCAAGATTTATGACTTGAGAGGTGAGCGATATATTCCAATTGATCTCTGATAGACTGTTTTATAAATGAAGCCAAATGAAATATAATAAAGCTCAAATAAAAAAAAAACATATGAATTCAACTAGAGATTTATGTTATAATATATAAAAAAAATATGCAATGAAAAATAATCTTCCAGATCTATCAATTAAATTGAAATGGCTAATGGTAATGTAATATTTGATCCAAAAATTATGTCAAACGAATTCATAGAGTACTTTTCTCGGGTTGGAACCAATTTAGCAAAAAATATAAAGAATATTAGAAAATGTTCAACATTATAGACAAAATGTTTTCACATTGAAGAAACCACTCAAACATTGACATTGAAGATACCATAACCTCTGGTATACCTAGAAAATTTTATTTCCACAATAGGTGTTTGTCCAAAAACTTTCAAAATAGACATCATTGAACCAATTCATAAAAGTTGCAATAAAACCTGTGTGAACAATTATAGACCAATTTCATTAATAGCCAGCTTACCCAAAATGTTTAAAAAAATACTAAAAATTCGAATTGAAAACTATTTGAAAAAACATGACATATATCAAATTAACAGTTTGGTTTTACAAAAAAATATTTACTCAAGATGCTATTTGTTGCCTTGAAAATAATGTATATGAATCACTAGACACAAAAACTCCAACAATTTGTATATTTCTTGATCTTGCAAAAGCATTTGACACACTCAGTCATGAATTACTATTACATAAATTGGAAAATTGCAATGAACTTATCATTATTATAGGTGGAGTAAGGATTCATCCAAACTTATTTTCCATATCATTACAAGATGGTTTGTTGAAACTGGGAGAATTGAAATTTGGTTATTTATTCGAATACCCTGAATATGAGTAGAATTTGTTTCGGTAGTTAACATCTACTGCCTTCATCAAGTGAATGTGACAAGATATCTAGATTAATTTCATTGAAAATATGAACAGGATGTTCATAAAGTCAGTTGTGGAATCATCTGCGACTGAAAGTTGGAATTTAGTCGCTATTTTCCATCGTACAAGATAACCTCTCTTGGAAGGGATTCATGTTTTAAAGAGAAACATTCTCAATTGAAAATTGAATCAATACATGACTCCTCTGGAAATGGAAAAAACCCTACGATAAAATTTAAGTTACTTTTTTGTAATATCTATCAGTAAACAACTACTTCCCCGGCAAAAGCCACGCTGGACATTGAACTACATCTGATAGATATTGAGAAAGACCCTATATAACTTGAGAGAAAAAATCTGAAAGTGAAAATTTGCATTTTCATTCAGAGTGAAATAGATTTTAGTCAACCAAAATGTATTGGAGGCCTAGCGAAAGAGATGCAATTCACGCATCAATGGAATGAGCGATTTTCTGTGAGTGATACTTCTGAATAACATTCTCCCTTATCTCATTCAAAGATAAGAATCTCCAAAGGAAACTGGATATTCAATAAATAATCAAATATCTGAATGAAAATGCAAATTTCCACTTTCAGATTTTTTCTCTCAAGTTATATAGGGTCTTTCTCAATATCTATCAGATGTAGTTCAATGTCCAGCGTGGCTTTAGCCGGAGAAGTAGTTGTTTTCTGTTAGATATTACAAAAAAGTAACTTCAATTTTATCGTAGGGTTTTTTCCATTTCCAGAGGAGTCATGTATTGATTCAATTTTCAATTGAGAATGTTTCTATTTAAAATATCTAGATTACTTATTATATAGCAATCTGTGTCATTAGTTTACGAATAATTTACCCACTATGAGATGATTATTCTATGACGTCATCACTCAAATCATCAATCATAATGAATGGGGTAAATTACCTGCTAGGAGATTATAATAATGATATTTTTCACATGAGTACTTTTGATTATATTCGATTGCAGTCAAGTTCCGCCTTTGTATTGTATTGAAACATTGGCAGAAATTGCATAAATTTTTCAGTTCAAGATATTTTGCTTTAATCATTTCAGATCCGAATAAAATGGTAAATTCTACTTTCACTAAAGCTGTGTTTGGTGTTTGCACGGATCCCGGTGATGATAGGCAAATTGCATCATTCGTTGATAATCAAGTTTGTGTGTGGGACACTAGAAACTTTGAGAAACCAGCAGTGATTATACCCCAAACTAAGGCTGTCCTAAAAATTGGTTGGTGTCCAACAAAGTGAGTATCTGTACGTTAAGTATGTTGTCTAGCGATCCTCGAAATTACAACAAAATTAGAAATTCACTTATACTAGTTTTGCTTTCTTCGTTGAATACGTTTTGAATATACAATTTGTACTCCTACCTGAGGGCTGTTTCCAAGAAAACCAAATTTACAGGATCATTCAGATTACTTTTCGATGGAAACTTTTCATTTACTTTCACATGATGTCATTAGAATTGAAATTCGGCGGTTTGTTTTTCTGTAATTAGAGCTGATTGAGATTTTTACCAATTTGAATAACATTATTTCAATATCAATATCAATCAATGACATATCACATATAGAAGTTTAATGATGTCTTGGAATCAAGAAAGGCGCCCTCAGTGAAAATATTGCCATAACAGTATTTGTAACAACGTCCTATATGTGCAGATAAAAGGATATTATATTTTCGAACAGACTCTACTCGGATTTTACAGAATTATAATTTATGTGTTGAGTTGTGAGTGATTATAATTAGAACTAATCAACATAGTTTGCTAATTTTGCTACAGAAATTATAGATGAATGATGGACAACTTTTAGATGCAGTTCTTTAGCATCGCTGCAGAGGGATAGTTCAGTTGTCAATCTGTACCAAATAAAACAGGCAGTAGTCAGCAGCGAAGAGCTCGAACCAAATGTCATGGAGAGAATTGTTGCTCCTGGATCTCCTCATAATATTACCTCTTTCTCGTGGCACCCCACTGATGAAAATAGGCTTTTAACCATAGCTGTGTCAGGTAACTACTTTTTTCTCAATTCTATGTTTTTTTTGTAAAATATCTGGCCAATAGTGTTATTATACAGTGAGCACGTAAAGGTTGGAACAAATTCGTTAAACGCTTGATATGGCCATTAGGGAAAATAAGCTCAGACACGTCGATTTTATTTTTCGGTTGCGCATTTTTTGGCCTACTTATATTTTTGATGACGTTATCCCTGTTCAATTTATGACGTCTTCATAATTTTTTTCAAATCAAATTTTTATAATACCTTCAAAATTAACGCATTTTTCTGTGTATGGATGTCATATTTTTTCTTATGTTACATAACCTTATGTTCGAGAAATAAAAGATATTTCATTATTCATAATAATGTAATATTTCGTCTGTTAAAGTGAATTTTTGACTTGAGGTATCCCCACAAAAAAATTCTGTGGGGTTAGATAGGAGATCTAACTGGAAACCTTAAAAATCCTGCGATTGAAATAATATTCATTAATCTTGATTGATTTGGCCGATACTTGATGGATATCCATAATTACTCAGAATTAAATAAAAAAACACTTGTTTTTTGATATCCACAATATATTACTAGATGTAATATGTGACGCGTTTCGCTGTTAAAACAGATTTCTCACACATAAAATGGAATTCAGTAAATGTACAACCATATTTATAGTAATTTGAAGTAAGGTAAACAATAGAAGAACGGTACAATGATACACATAATGATAGACAGGTAGCTTGCTACCTGTCTATCGAGGATCCCTTCAGGGTCAACACAGAGATGCATTTAATTATTAAAGAGATTAAGAAGTGGTGAATAATTTAAATCTAACTGCCCAGAAAGAAAAGGTCTAAAACTTAACTTCTTAGAAGCATTAGAGATCAACAAAAGAAAAAATTCCAATAATTTACTCAATGACCAGTTAGATTTAAATTATTCACCACTTCTTAATCTCTTTAATAATTAAATGCATCTCTGTGTTGACCCTGAAGGGATCCTCGATAAACAGGTAGCAAGCTACCTGTCTATCATTATGTGTATCATTGTACCGTTCTTCTATTGTTTACCTTACTTCAAATTACTATAAATATGGTTGTACATTTACTGAATTCCATTTTATGTGTGAGAAAGCTGTATTAACAGCGAAACGCGTCACATATTACATCTAGTAATATATTGTGGATATCAAAAAACAAGTGTTTTTTTATTTAATTCTGAGTAATATGCATTAAGTTCATGAATTACTTTCACTTCATATGGGTGCCACTTATTCTTTTTTAGTCAACTTAAAACAGACTTTGACTCATTGATTGCTCCAATGCAACTAGACACTGACTGTACGCGAATATGTTTCTAAAAAATAATAGTTAGCTATCAAATAATTGTGGTATAAATAAGTTATCGACACCATGCGATAAGCGAAAAATGACGCAAAGATTTTTTAATGATTTCAGGTTATGGGGATAAGACCGGTACGCAAGCTGAGGTTTGTGACTTATTTAACTATAAATATCCCGATAGACCTATTACACGTTCGACAGAGAGCAAAGTCGAAGCAAAATTTAGAAATTTTGACAATGTAGGTGATAATTATACGAAAGGTCGTCGAGGCGTTACGGAAGATCAACAATTGGTTGTATTACTATCATTTCAAGAAAATACTCATATGAATCATGAACTTAATGAAGATGATATCGATCGTAGTCGAGATTTTCAGAATGGCCAGCTAGATTTCATGATCTAACCCCACTAGATTTTTTTTGTGGGAATCTCTTAAGTCAAAAGTTTACGTTAACAGACCTAATATTACATTACTATGAATAATAAAATATCTTTTATTTCCCGAACATACGGTTATGTACAGAAAAATGCGTCCTTTTTGAAAGTTATAAAATATATAATGACGTCATAACTCGAACAGTGATTACGTCATCAAGAATATAATTATATCAAAAAATGCGCAACTGAAAAATAAAATCGACGTGTCTGAGCTTATTTTTCCTAATGGCCATATCAAACAGTTAACGAATTTGTTCCAACCTTTACGTGCTCACTGTATTGTAATTTTATTATAATTATGGATGTGTACATCAATTTAACATTTAAAGGGTCAATTTATAAAAAAATACATTTTAGATTTATGAATCTATGAATGCTGATTGGTTCTTTTGAATAATAGGACAGAATTGATTCTGAAATCTTAAATGTCAAATTGATGAATATTTTTAAAATAAACCCTATTGTCCTATCTGAATTCTGTCTTTTCATAAATGAACACCCGATTTATAGAAAAATATCTATGGTATCACTTTCCAATAATCACGTAAGATAAAATAGCTCTTTAGTCCTGAGACATATACGCTATTTTTTGCACTTCTCAGTATTATAACTTTCAACATTGATACAATTAATAATTTTGATGAGTTATATAAACACGGTACTTGGATTACTCAGTAGGTAACGTTATAGCAACAGTGACAACACATAAAGATTTATAATGGAATATTTCATAATTTTTGTCCTAGATATTAATACTGTAGTTGCGGTAAAGTTTGATTTTTACTTTATGTTCCTAGGGATTTGAAATGCAACTTTATCTCCCTAGGGACTGAAAGATACATTTTAGTCCCTGTTATACGGGACTAAAGTCGGCACTTTAGTCCCAGAAGTGCAAAAAACATTTTACATCCATTATAAAATATCGAGTTTTTGATAAGTGTACTTATTTTGTACCTAACATTTTCTTACTCAACTTGTGGTTATATGAAATGTTATGAAACTATATGAGTGAAATAGCAATTTATGAGAAAAATATCTTTCTTATTCAAAAATATATCCATGTTCATTAAGAGCTCTCAATATTCAGCCCTATGCTGTTACACTTCTGCTAAACATAACGTCAACGTCCGCTATTTCCGTTATTTTACCTAAATCGGTAGCCGTTGTGGTAAAGCGTCTTCCGTTTGACATGTTGTTTGTTTGTGGGGCAACTTCACCTTGGCGAAATATGTTTTCGTAGTACAAAAAAGAATATTAGTAATAGTAGCTGGAGTTCCTAGTACACATTCTTGTAGAGACATTTTCAAACAACTGAGAATAATGACTTTAGTATCTGTTTATATTTATGAATTGTCAATATTTATTTTTAAATATAGACACAAATTTGTTCTCACTGAAGATTTCTCCGTCAACACACGTTAAAAAAATTACCATATTACATTTACAAAATAAAAGGTTTCAGGTAATTCACCTACAATTTTGGGATTGTCTGTTTTCAATCATCTACCTGAAAATATAAAAGAAGCCACATACTCAAAAAATTCAGTAGTTCACTGAAACAATTCCTGACTGAAAAATGTTTTTATTCATAAGAAGAATATTTTAATATGTAGTTTTAAATTATATTCTAAGTTTACATATGTGTGTATTCGTGTTGACTTTTAAATATTTTTTAATATTTAATATTTAATTTTTTTTATATTTACAGTGTAGGCTCTGACATTTTGTTACTGCTATTCCTATTTGACTATTCCTCTACATATTCATATGTCTTGTTGGAAAATAAATATTATTATTACTATAACGGCACAATTGCTATATTTTCTGTCAATTTAACATGAATTTATTGTAATCATAATTTATTTTAAAATGTGGGCTATCCCGTAACTATAATAAATAAAACATAAAAAAAGATGTTCCAATAAAATGGTTTTTCTTTTCAAGGTACAATCAAAGATTATACTGTTTTTGATAGAATAACCATCAATGCATCACCACAAACGAATTTGGTATGGTCATACGGAAGGAAGATACTAAGGTACATTGATAACTTTAAGATAAAAGATATTTCTTATCATATAAAGGAGAGGGCCAGAGCCCGTTATGGCATACAGGTATTGAGTCGTTTAATTAGTCGTCCTCCAATGATTTTGTAATTTCCAGGATGAATTTAAAAAAAATGCAGAGCTGGTGAAAGATAATTTGTCACTAGCTAATGTCTGGAATTGGTTACATATAACTGGAAAATTGGTGGAGGATGGTATAGTTAAAGATAGTGAATACAAACATCCGGGTGTGCTGTATGTTTTGTCAAATATCGAGTCGAATACGAAAAAATCGGAAATGATCACAGTGTCTTGGAGCGATTTGGGCTATCCCAATTGTCAAACTTCTGCCAAGTATTACAGGTGAATTGTGATTTCATATATTTTAATTTGCACCAGTTGACACATTTTAAACGGTTCTTCTTGTAATAATGTTTGTCTTTTAGGCACGAAGTAAGAGACAAGGCCCTTCAGTTGTGTAGCTGGCCGTTAGAAAAAGACACACAGTTTCTGGCGGATTTTATTGAACAACTGGAAAAAGCCAAGGCCTATACAAGAGCTGCCGCCATCGCAGTTTTTAATCTCAAAATCCAGCTGGCCATTGAGATTCTAGGCAGGGCTCCTAGCGACACGGACTATGGGTCAAGCCTCAACGTGGTGGCGATGGCTCTGTCTGGCTTTTCTGATGACCCGAATAGTCTGTGGAGGCAGAACTGTCTCGCGAGCTTGGAGAAATTGAAGGATCCCTATTTGAAAGTGTTATTCAGTTTTTTGACTGCAAATGATTATAATTATGACGATGCTTTGGTGAGTAATAAACTATTTGAATTTTCAAAAACTGAAAATGAATGACTTTAAGAAACTTCTTTTATTTTTTTTGTGTGATCTTGTTAAGTAGGTATATTAGACGGGCTCCAGGAAGATAACGATTTATAGGTCAATTAGTTAAACTTCTATGTCGTTATTTATGAAAAAGAAGACTGGAAAAAAAAAAATAGTATAACTTTTTGAATCCAATGAACTATCGCTCATATTATTAGGAGTTTTATCTCTATTGTTCACGTTTTTCAACTTTTTGATCAGACTAGATGCCAAATTTTAGAGAAACTGCTTTGAATACATATAGTTTAGATCCCGCTTGGTATTATACAATGCCTGGATATACCTGGGATGCTATGTTAAAATATACGAAATATAACTTACAAATTTTGAAAAATGTCGATATGATTATGTTTATAGAAAAAGCAATAAAAGGTGAGATTTCGGTTTGTAGTAAAATCGATTCTCAGAGGCCAACAATAAATACATGCCCAACTATGATGTGTCAAAGCCTACCAAAACAATTTTGTATCTTGATGTACACAACTTATATGGTTGTGCAATGTCTCCAAAAATCACCAAAGTTGGTAGCTGATGTTCGTCATAAAAAAAGAGTATATTTTGTATTATAGAAATGTGTGTTGGAGTTTAAACAGTCTGAATGGTTGCGGCCATATATTGAACGTAATACTCGTTTGAGGGCTGCGGCTACAAATAACTTAAAAACAATGTAAATTAGCAAATAATGCGGTTTTTGGAAAAACGATGGAGAATGTAAGACTACATAGAATCGTCAAATTGGTAAATTTTTATGAAGGTCGTTATGGAGCCAAGAATTTGATTGATAGTCCGTGTTTCCATAGTAGATTTCATGGCAATTGAATTGAAAAAATCTGAACTAATTTTCAATAAACATTACATTGGCATAGCTGTTTTGGACATTTTTAAACTTTGTATATATGATTTTCAACGTAATGTAACGTTATCAGGTTTCACATTACTCGCTCCTTGAGGCCATAAGTCTGATTATTTCCCAAATGAAAATAATAAAATTAACATTTATCATTCCCAAGAAACAATAATATGTTTATAACAGAGAACGTTAACTGATGTATCGAAAACATTGGTAATTTATACACATATGGTGAATAAGCAGTAAAAGCAGAATGATTTATGACGGGAAAATGAATGAGGTATAGGAATATTTAAATATTGAAATAATATTATGTTTATAAATATTTCTTTAATTTATTTTTGAAAACTGTTGAACTTTTTGAGAGTTTGACTGTTTGAGGAACTTGGATAAATTATTATACTGAATTATACCATTGTGATGAATAGATCTTTTGCCAATATCTGTTTCAACCTGAATGAGAGATAAATCATTAGCTGGCCTTGTTGAATGGTTATGAATAATTTGATTTACTATTAATCCTAAATTGGAATGATTTTTATTAAATTTATTTATTTGCATTGCAGAATGAAAATGGTATAGCTGTCGACGATCGAGTAGCATTAGCTTGTTTGTACTTGCCAGATGAAGAATTATTAGAGTACATTAAAAAGTTGTCAGATGAACTGTGTAATGAGGGAAATTTAGATGGATTGCTGGTGACAGGTGATATCTAATTGGATTTGCTATAATTTGAGCTGAGTTGAATGTGATTATTTCAGGAAATAGTTCTGATGGCTTGAGATTGTTACAAAAGTATTTAGACTGTACAGCTGATATTCAATCTACCACGATGATTGCAACTAGGGCATTCCATGATGATCTAGACTCGGAACGAGTGAAAAACTGGATATTGCAGTAAGTAATATTAAAGTGTTTACTTTTACTGGAAGTGATATTATTAGCAGGACTTCTCACATCTGGGCGACTTGATACAAGTATTGATTTGTCTCTTCTGGCAATAGATAGATACTTTTTTGTTCATGTAGACTATTTTCGATTGCTTACCACATCTCTCTCTCTCTCTCTCTCTCTCTCTCTCTATGACATTAGGTTTATTGGTTGGTGAGATATGTCCCAGTAGAAGGTCCATCTATTACCCGAATCAAATAACTTTGCTAAATAATAAAATGTGATTTGAAAGTGGTTGACAATGTTTCACTTTGAGTAAGGTTTTTCTGGACTTTCATTGTCTAAAAAAGAACAAAGAAAAATTCAATTCTCCGCAATTTTTAATCACGACGTTTTAACTGTTAAAATCTACAGTCGTTATCAAGTGTATAATGCAACAATCTCAAGGATACTTCTTATATATGCTATAATTATGTGTCATTAGCCTAGGGGTAATTTGGCGGTATTCAGGTAAGCTTGTTAATTACAGTGCCAGGCCCTTCCGGTACAGCATTGATAGTTCTTATCTCAATTTCAATTGATCCATGCCACTAATTAAGGGTTTCCACACATTACGGATTTCTATGCTAGTTTGACTAAAGACTTTGTTGATCATAATATATGCACTCTCTTTAAACTTCCTTCTATACCAGTCCTCTTCTTTATGGATGAATTCGGCTTCAATCCATTTTATGTTGTGTTGGATCGTCCAGACATGATCCGCTATCCCTGACTTTGAAGTTTATCCTCGTTGAGTGTTTCTCTTGTGTTCAGCAAGTCTAACGCTAAGTGGTCGCTTAGTTTCTCCAAGATAAGCTTCACCGCATTCACAAGGGATGCGGTAGATGCAGTTTTTGGAGTCAATGTCAGTGTTACGTGGTCTCGTCTTCGTGAGATGGCTGCGAATAGTGTTGCCTGACTTGAAACATGTCCGTATTTTGTATTTCGACCCAATTCCCCTTATTCTTTCCAATAGACCTCTAACATACGGAACGCACAGGGTGGCTTGTGTCGGCTCGTCTGGTTTCTTGTTATTATCCCCCCTGCGGGCTAGAACCTCTTTCTACAGAAAGCCTACTCACACCGGACAATACCTGAACTTCGATTCGAACCCTCATGGTGCTACAAAGAGAGGAGTTGTTCGATCGCTGGTGGACCGTGCCTACAACCTATGTAACACAGATGAAAGTCTTACCATCGAATTGGACAATATCAAGAAAGATCTGCGACAAAATGGGTACCTTAAAAAACATATAGAAGAGGTTCTATCCCGCAGGGGGGATAAGAACAAGAAACCAGACGAGCCGACACAAACCACCCTGTGCGTTCCGTATGTTAGAGGTCTATCGGAAAGAATAAAGCGAATTGGGTCGAAATACAAAATACGGACATGTTTCAAGTCAGGCAATACTATTCGCAGCCATCTCACGAAGGCGAGACCACGTAACGCTGACATTGACTCCAAAAACTGCATCTACCGCATCCCTTGTGAATGCAGTGAAGCTTATCTTGGAGAAACTAAGCGACCACTTAGCGTTAGACTTGCTGAACACAAGAGAAACACTCAACGAGGATAAACTTCAAAGTCAGGGATAGCGGATCATGTCTGGACGACCCAACACAACATAAAATGGACTGAAGCCGAAGTCATCCATAAAGAAGAGGGCTGGTATAGAAGGAAGTTTAAAGAGAGTGCATATATTATGAACAAAGTCTTCAGTCAAGCTAGCATAGAAATCCGTAATGTGCGGAAACCCTTAATTAGTGGCATGGATCAATTGAAATTGCGATAAGAATTAACAATGCTGTACCGGAGGGGCCTGGCACTGTAATTAACAAGATTACCTGAATACCGCTAAATTACCCCTAGGCTAATGACACATAATTATCCATAGCATATATAAGAAGTATCATTGAGATTGTCGCATTATACACTTGATAACGACTGTAGATTTTAACAGTTGAAACGTCGTGATTAAAAATTGCAGAGAACTGAATTTTTCTTTGTTCTTTTTTAGACAATGAAAGTCCAGAATAACCTTACTCAATAAAATGTGAATTATTTCAAACCCGTTAAGAACAATAATACCTTGTATTTAGCTAAGGGTATAATTCAAAATTCAGTAGTAAGTTGTAATTGCAAGCGATCTCCTTATATAAACCATACAAAAATTAGTATTGTAAGACAGCGCACCGACTGGAGAAGTAGTGAAAAGTACTGAAAATATTATAAAGGATGCTAAAAGGTTCTGAAAATATAATGAATAATAATGAAAAGAAATGAAAGCTTATTGTTAAGTAATTGAAGAAATGAAAGCGCTGAATGGTAGTAATGTACACCTACTGAAACAGTTATTGTTTTTCCCTTAGTTATTATCATGAGAATTTGACTTAATCATTATTTCAGTTATCAGGATTTGTTGAACAGGCCAAAAATGTTCGAGCAAAGGGCTGATTTTGATATTATGCTGGCATCATTCAAACCCACCGAAAAGCCGCCCCAACAAGTATATGTATCCTGCAATTTCTGTGGCAAAAGCATTTCAGCTTACTTCGCGGGGCAAGATCGAAGTAGACAACAACTTCAAAAAACTTCATCAGGAAAAACAAAGGTATGTACTCTCATAATTTTTTTACTTACTGATTATAAAAACTTATATGAACATTTTTCAAATGAAAATTGGAATGACTACAATATGAAAACTTCAGATGAATTAGCAACCTGACTTGAAAATTGCATCGAAAAAAGTACAAATTAAGTAAAATTCAAAAGTATTGATAGAGAGAGAAAAGAAAGGATGACCCCAGTATTATTAAGGTCGATAAAAAAACTGAAGAATGGTTATAATAACATTGAATTGGATAATGAGTACGAACTATATAAAAACCGACTTTTATCTGTTATAAATGAAGCCAAAATAAAATATAATGAAGTACAAATAAAAAAAAAACATGAATTCAACAAGAAATTTATGGTATAACATAAAAAATTATGTAATGAAAAAGAAACTTGCAGATCTGTCAATGAAATTGAAATGGCTTATGGTAATTTAACAACTTATTAACAACAAATTATGTCAAACGAATTCATAGAGTACTTTTCTCAAGTTGGAAGCAATTTATCAAAAAGTATGAAGAATGTTAGAAAATGAACACTATTGACAAGAAGTTTGAATTTCTTTTACATTGAAACCACTCAAAGTGAAATTGAAGATACCATAAGGTCCTTAAAAACAAAGAAATCCCCTGGAATTGATAAAATTACTAGTTCTGAAGTTTTAAAAATTATCACTGATAAATTTTGTCAAAAAACTTTTAAAATAGGCATCATTAAACCAATTCATAAAAGTGTAATAAATGATAGACCAATTTCATTTATCCAGCTTACCAAAATATTAAAACAATTACTAAAAATTCAAATTGAAAAATATTTGAACAGGTAGACATTTAAGATAGGATTCACAAATAGACTATGTAATAAAAAACTTGAGATATCTCTTGTCGAAATTCAAGTTATTAAAAAAGTTTTAAATATCCATTATCTAAAAATATTGTATTATTCACTTGTTCAATTACAAATAAATTATGGAATTTTGAGATGGGGTGGAGTTAATAAAAACTTTTTTAAAAAATTTAGAAACTCTTCAGAAATAGTTTCTGAAAATAATCCATAATAAAAATTATACACACTCATTTGACGACTTATTTTGTTATGATATTATTTTACATAGAAATAAAAAGAAAGAAGGTATTCATTTCTCAAACTAGTGTTTGTTTTTACTTTTCTTTCTACGCATACAAAATAATGTTTCCATACAAAAATACCTATTTAATTTGTATACCATGTAGATTTTATTTTATTCCTTTCAATGCTTTGTCAATAAGATATCATCTTGGAAAATAAAGTATGTTTTGATTGATTGATTTATACGAAGGTAAAATCAGTCATTATACACGGGGGCCTGAAAAATAATGAAGCTGTTTGTATACATATTTTATTTGTATATAGTGTCAAAGATTTTATTATTCAATTGGATATAGTAACTAAGGATAGAAATACTGGACATATTCTAGGTTTTGCCCTTTTTACTCACATATATCTACACATTGTCATTATTTGCCTTTGCTGTCATTTCGTCGTATACCATCAAATTCTGCATATATACAGTGTGTCTCACTTCTCATGGAAACACCCCCGTATCTTCCGTAACAATAGAGGAATAATGATGAAACTCTCAGGACTGATGGAAATGCTCAAAATGCACCTACCACCTGAATGGGGTTGGCCTAAGTGATATACACTGCCCGCCATTCGCGATGGAACAACCCATTTTTACGGTAAAACATACTAGGGGGCAGAATAGGCTCAAAATTCCTACAAATTCGTGATCAGGACCACCAACTTACTACAGAGATACGTTTCTGAAAAAATTTCAGTCCTGAAAAATCCGAATTTGTCTCACTTCTCATGGAAACACCCCCGTATCTTCCGTAATTTTTTACGTAGAACCATGAAATTTCCAGGATCGATAGATACACTAGAAATGAACTCACTGCACGGGAATGGTCAATCTACGTAATATACACTGCACGCCAGCAGCGAAGGAACCACCCATTTTTCCATCGCTGCTGGCGTGCAGTGCACATCATGTAAGATGACCCGTTTTGTGCAGTGAGTTCATTTCTAGTGTATCTATCGATCCTGCAAATTTCAGGGTTCTACGTATAAAATTACGGAAAATACGGTGGTGTTTCCATGAGAAGTGAGACAAATTCGAATTTTTCAGGACTGAAATTTTTTCAGAGAAAAAGTGTATCTGTAGTAAGTTAGTGGTCCTGAAGGAATTTTTAGCCTATTTTGCCCCCTAGTATGTTTTATCGTAAAAATGTGTTGTTCCATCGCGATTGGCGGGCAGTGTATATCACGTAGGCCAACCCCATTCAGGTGGTAGGTGCATTTTGAGTATTTTCATCAGTCCTGAGAGTTTCATCATTCAGCCTCAATTATTACGGGAGATACGGGGGTATTTCCCACCGACTTAACCTTTAAACTAGACTACCAATACCATATTATTGAAATTGATCCAATTACGAAATTGACTGGTGGCCATAGAACATGCGCATTGTGTCTGTTATCTGTCATAATCACATTGGCGTACTTCAGAAAAAATTAATAGGTCTAGTACAAAAGCAAGTGGAATGTTGAAAAATTGAGTTTTCATTTGATGACGAGAATATTTCATAACTGTACATCCATATTCAACAAGGCACATTTCAGTCGTTGAAAATTAGGGAATTTTGCACCAAAGTCCAAAACACTTCATTTTAACAATATCTATTTACTCAAGGTAACGCCAATGACCTAATAAATGGCACCCCAGATTGTCAAATATCAATTCTTTGGTGGCTCTTGCGCATTGCGCAGACACGATTTCAGGATGTTCAATTGGATGAGTTTTTCGAGTGGTGGGCATATGAGTACTAGCAGTCTAGTTTAAAGGTTAAGTCGGTGGTATTTCATGAGAAGTGAGACACACTGTATATACACTTCAACTTTTTTATTATTTCTATTTCACCGCTGCTGTCCTGATTATACTTCAAAACTCATGTACTAAAAACTATTCTTGAATATTCAGATATACACCAAGAAAGTTTACTTTCAAAACTGAACAAAATGAGTAAATATTTGTTTTCAGTTATCAGCATGTCCAAATTGTCGAAAACCACTACCAAGATGTTCAATTTGTCTACAATATATGGGCACTACTACAGGAGAATCTAGCAGTAAATCGACACCTTTTGACGAGTGGTTCTGTTGGTGTCAGACTTGTAGACATGGGGGACACGCTGGGCATTTATCTGATTGGTTTGAGTAAGTGCACTTTCGTTTGATGTTTGAAATAGTCTCCTACAATAAATTTCATTGATGGCCGGTTATTCAGTACGAGATGAATACTAAAGTAAAGGGGGCGCTTTGTCAAGAAGAGAATTGACTGTTTCTCGCAGTGATTGAAAAATCATTTGGTGAAAAAGTTTCGAATTTTGCCAAATGAAGCTAAATACTTGGGTTTCTATTTATTTATTCAAAATTAAGAACTAAAACAATGATTATGGTCTAGAAACTTCTTTATTGTTTTTCAAAATACTCTCCTTTATGATATTTACATTTGATTAAACCAATTGGCATAGCTGTTTCCACACTGAAGTAGATATCTCCAAAACATGGTTTTTGAATGCATAGACAGCGTCTTGTGGCGTCGAAAAGCGTTGTCAAAGGAATTTTTTTTTCACTTGGTGCTAAATCAGAGGGAAATATTAGAATAAAGGTGTTCGTGGGTTTTGTACTTTTCTCAAAATTGAATTCCTTCCTACAAATAAACCATCTTGAATAATTTGAAGCTCGCAACACACATATGTTAGTGGTATTACCTTTCCCAAATATACATAAGTACAGGGTTTTGAATTAATCCTTGAAAATAATATTTTATGTAATGGTTCCTAGAATCATGTAGTAAACGTGTGAATGCCAGAATACAGGGTGAGTCAACAAGATTCCCGTGGTCGATTGCGCCGTTGTGAATCACTATTTCGATTTCTTATATATTTTTTGCCAAACGGACCATTTAAGACTATCTTCCAAAATTATTCTTATTCATACAGGGTATTCCTATCCGCTGTTTCATTGGCTGCTCAACGAATTTTTCAATTTTGGATTCCGTTGCGGCGTTGCCGAGTTATCTAAAAAATAAAAATATCTATTTTGTAGACTTCTTTTTGAAAAATCTCCTATTTCACGTTTCGAAATATTTAGTGGAGATATTTCGGGAATCGATAGTGGAAATGAAGAAGTTAATTGTGAATATGGTGAATATTGTATAAATTATACAGGATGTTCGTTACAACAATACAAACTTGGCCATTTTCAAACATCAATATTTTGATTTTTTCAAATGGAACTCCCTGTATATTATCATTCATATCTTGATTACTTATATTTCGGACGTCCATCATCTTAATGGTTGAAAGATTTCTATCTCTTTCAAATTTTTTCACAACGTTTCAATTGCTTGAATCCGCAATCGTCTTCTGGTGAATAGTGACAAAATCAGATTCTACGCGACCTTTTATAGGTCTATAATTAAAGTGTAATTACGCGCGGTCTTGTGGCGCGCGTGGTTTCGCGCTTTTTCTCCCTCCAAAACGGTCCATGAGCGGTTTCCATACGTTTTTAATTTCCACGCTTGGTTGACTGAAGGCACTATTGGCTTCTATATAGGTGGTTTCCATAAATTTCCGTTTGAACCAATGTTCCTCTCTATGAAGAACACTAGCTTCGTCCCAAAGAATTCGGTGGTGTTTTGTCCAGGCGTGGTCAGCAATTCCCGATTTTGATGCTTCCTCTCGTTGAGTCCACTTTTTGTGATCGGCTATTCTTACTGATAATGGCCTCTTGGTCTCTCCGATATAGGAATCTCCACATTCACATGGGACTTTGTAAATACAGTTTTTGCTGGATTCTGTTGTGTTCTCTGGTTTCGTCTTGGCGAGGAAGCTTCGTAAGGTACTGCCGGATTGAAAGCAACTCTTGATGTTGTATTTATTTCCGATCCTTCTGATCTTCACATGACATCAAGAATAAAAATTGAAGAGTCATTAAATAGGAGTTGATATGAATGATAATATACAGGGTGTTCCATTTGAAAAAATCAAATTATTGATGTTTGAAAATGGCCAAATTTGTATTGTTGTACCAAACATCCTGTATAATTTATACAATATTCACCATATTCACAATTAACTTCACCATTTCAACTATCGATTCCCGAGTTATCTCGACTGAATATATCGAAACGTGAAATAGGAGATTTTTCAAAAAGAAGTCTGCAAAATAGATATTTTCTAGATAACTTGGCAACGTCGCAACGGAATCCAAAATTGAAAAAATCGTTGAGTAGCCAATGAAACAGCGGATCGAAATATATGAAAATATACTGAGTGTTTCATTTGAAAAAGACCAACTTTGGTCAGCCACGCTTCAATGATGCACCCTGTATGAATAAGAATAATTTTGGAAGATAGTCTCAAGTGGTCCGTTTGGCAAAAAAAATATAAGAAATCGAAATAGTGATTCACAACGGCGCAATCGACCACGGAAATCTTGTTGACTCACCCTGTATAGCTCGTAAGTTGAAAATAAAAAAAATCCTAATTGCTTGTACATTTTCAACTTTATCACCCTGTTTCTAGAAAACATTGGCTCATTGACACTTTTGTTCGCTACTTTACAGAAAAAAGGGCTCAGTATGTTCATCTAAAAATCTGCCGGTCATTGTATACTGCATCGATTATAATACTTATAATTTCTGTTTCAGAAACGTTCAGTAAAATTGTGTTAATATTTTCAGGGAACACCAAGAATGTCCAGTTAGCGGATGTAGTTGCAGATGTGCTGCTATAGATGCAATTGCCGCTCCCATATAGGATGATTTCAATTTTAAGGGTTATTTTTCACAACGCATTTTACGAATATTGGTTTCTTTTATATGATCAATGATGTTATTTAAATAGTGATGATATACTGAAATAACTGATAGACATTGAATTTTATAACAAACTTACCTACCCACACTTCATCATCTCCTCGACATATGCTCATTAAAAAAATTAAAGAAGTTAACAGCACTGTGCCCTTTCACAGCTGTGGCTAATATTCAATGAATCTTTGAGGCATTTTTCCATTCTAATCGAAAATGTAATTTGTTAAACCTCATCTCCAATCGGTCAACCCTGTATACTTTTCGAAAATTATAGGCTATTCCAATAGTATATTACGTATCAAGTGTTGTAAAAAGCATATTACGCACGAATGGAAAAATTGCGCACGAGCCGCGTAGCGGTGAGTGCGGTAATTACATGAGTGCGTAATTGCTTTACAACACGTAATACGTACTATACTTTTTCTACGACTCTTATATACTGGATGGTGCGTTTGATTAAGCTTTAAGTAATAAAAAAATGAAGGTAACTAACGCAGTTTATGGTTTAATTTCCAACAACAACAAATTAAATCTAAGAAAATACAATTTTGTACTATATAGCATAGAAATGATGAACAGAGCGAGGAGGGTTTAAATGTTTTGGTCAATATATTAAAATAGGCGAGCAATACATTTTCGGAGTACGTACTCACGTGGTTATCCATACTCCATTCCATAAATTTTTGATAGGCTTTTTCATATCTATCCTTTGATTTTTGCGGCAGAATATTCTCCATAGCAGAAGCAGCCTGAAGAACAATTTCCGGTGGCGTTGCGCTCATTTCATTATCGGAGTTGCTCATATTTGTAGATATAAAATTAAAGATCGGATTATAATTTATGAAGTATCGATTTGAACTTCAAATCTCAAAAAGTGACAATGTCACTGTCAAATATTTAAAACGCAAGACAGATAAATGTCACGATTTGAGTGGTTCAAGAGGCAACTTGATTGTTACCTATTATACTAGCCATCATATCATGACGCACAGTTGTGCGTTTTTATTCTTTACGCACAGTTGTGCGTAAGAATGGATTTACTTATAGAGTGAACTGTTTGTAAAACAATGTTTACTAACATAGGAGTAGAAAAAGGTTATTGTATCTGCTCAGAGAAAGGTCTTCAGGTGGATTATGCTTATAATAAGCGTGTTCCGTTTCATGCATTCATCGCATCACTGTTGCAGACATAATCAAGCGTTCCGTTTCAACTAACATTGACGTTGGTGTGAATCGGAACGATTTTTGCTTGCGTGGTGCATGCCGTTTCCCGCAGATGTTGACATTTATCACTTTATCAGTTAACCAAATTCTTATGTAACAAAAACAAATCTGTTAATCTAGTAAATAAATTAATATGGGTAGAACGAAAGTGTTAATGGCAAGAGTAGGAAGCGAGCTTTGTGATACAAGTGATAATTATGCGGATAATAAGGATAATATATATCGTCTGTCCCACGCCAAAACCGCGATGCTAATTCCAGGGTTCTGACTTCAATATGTAAAATAGTGAATTTCTACCAACATTTTCAATGCCAAACTTACGAAAGTGCTATCAGGTTGTCTACTGTGAACGAGAGTGAATTCGCGAATGTGAAAACTTACCTAGGTTTTCAAAGCAAGAAGCACGAATATTCTAAAACTCTTCTCATTCGAAATAACAAATTGCACATTCGTGGTTTTGGCATGAGACCAACGATTTGATGTTGAATGAATTGACGATTTTTTCTTCCATTGTACGGTAAGTCAGGTAAATGTGATAATGCACGATACTTGACACTTCATGAAATATCAAAATTAAACTTTTAATTCGGTTTCTGTTTGAACGTGAAACCACTGACAAGAAATTCTTTGTTTTGACTTTTGAGTTTGATAGATCTAACTTGGATCGCATTCATCGTTGCTAGACGAACGGGCAGTAGTTCATGCACTTTCGATGTCTCAAGGCCAAAGAGGGGAATATAAAAGTGGGCGTGTCAATGCGCTCCCAATGTAGGAAACGGAACGGTCATATGCGCATTATGCCCTCAATGCATGAAACGGAACACGCTTATTGTAACGATCTCAAGACATTTTCATTCAAGTTGCTCCAATAATGAAAAAATGATGATAATCTTCGACCCCAAGAAACGAATGTTTATAATAGGGACCTAAATCTATAACTAATAATATAAAGAACAAAATTTCAATTTGAAAATGTTTGCATCAGTTTAAACAAAAATTGTCATTTTAATTAGCATTTAATTAAAAGTTTTATTAAATGATTTTTTTTTATTTTTGGGTTTATTATTAAATATCAAAATTCCATTATACGAAATAAATTTTTTCCTATGTTTGTCTTTATTCTATGCGCGATGAGACTATTTGACAATTTCTCTTCACCAGTAAAACAGAATATGTCATAAAATGATAAATTCGTACTTATTATCAAATATAAATTCTGGCTATAATCCTTTAAAATTTGAGTTGATTAAATGAATGATGATAATTTAGGAATGATTCTGGCTGGCGGACGTTGTCTTGAAATGGACCAACTCAAGTTATTCTCATTTGGAACTGCCTTTCTCAAATGTTGGAATTTAATATGATTTCTCCCATTTGCTCTTAGTTTTTCAAAAGGACTGAAAATCAACTTTTTCCTCGGAACGATGCTGAACTGCGGAATTGTGAAATTTTTTAAAAAAAAAACAGAGTTTTTGAAAAGTCTACTTTTTTTCACAAACATTCTGATGGGTCAAATACTATGACATAGAGAGCAAAGTAGGTAGTCTTTCTGACATGTTTGGGATAATATCATGAGCTAGAGGATTTCTTTACAATTTCCACCTTGAAAACAATTTTTGTAAGTTTAAGAATCAATTGCAATAATTGCCTTTCTGCCATCTCTTAGCAGGAGGATCAAGTTGTGATGGAATGAAAGCACTGCAAGTTAGAGATTTCTAATTGAAACAGAGGCCACCTTGAGCACTGTATTTGCTGTATTTTTTACCTAAACCTAGATTATTTAAAAACTGTGTTGAATTGAAGGAAACTGATTACATTTACAACTTCTGTGTGGCAAATTTGAAGACAATCCGAGGTATGAAATTTGTCAAATAAATGTTACAGGGGTTAACCTCAGTTTTTTGAAAATTAAACTGTTTCCTAGAGCCTCCATAGTCGTTATGGAGGCTCTAGGAACGATGCTGAACTGCGGAATAATGAAATTCCTGCCGATAATAGGCTTTGGTTATTTGGACATTTCTCAAAGGTGCATGATTATTAAAGGTGTTTTTGAATAAATCATTGAATAAGCGAAGTTTATCATTCATACTTTTCATGTAAATTACAAATCAGATGGAAAGGTGCATTGTCAATATCTAAATAAAAGTCGTCAATGGAGAAATTCCTGAAGTTCAATAATTAAATCTCGAACAGAAAACGGATAAACTGTAGCTTGGTCTTTGTCAACAAAATTAATAGAACGGCATTAGTAAATGCTTTGCCAACTCCATTTCATGTTCATGACCAATACTCAAAATCCATCTTAACCATCAGCAGCAGAGACCACCTGAAAATAGTTTTGAAAAATGAGATTTAATTGAAAATATTAGCTTTTGCTAGCGTTGACAAGCAGATCTTACAAAACCAGTCCTGGACAAGTGTTTCATCACAAAGCACATGGACGAAATTCCCAAAGCAATTGAGTGGTTTGTGGATATCCTGAACATTTTATTCTATATACTGCCATGGCAGTACAGAGTATTTAGAAAAATCAGTTTAGAATAGTGCATTTTTTAGACAAAAAAATTTTTAAATCCTTCATTAATATATAACTGTTTGTGGTGTAATACAGGTTTTTTCTTGATGACAGGGGTGAATTTTGGGTATTTAACATACTTAATTTTTGGCATGGTCAGTGACGCAGATCATTAATATAAATGGGAAACATTTTTATTTGAAATTTTCCAGATAATCTCATTCCCCATAAAACATTATTCTAATTCAAAATGCTCTATACCATTGACTACATGACAAAAAGGGAAAAATATAAAAACAGCTAAAATTACTTGCAAATATATAATGAAAAAACGCATAATTGATTGGAAATATCAAGTATGAAATCACAATCACCTAATTCAAAAATAGGTTTTTGTGGGCCTTTTTTATTTTGTTTTCAGTGCCCTGAATATTATGACGAAATGCACTCAAGTCAACTCATTGAGGGCTTCAACAGCAAGGTGTGAACAAATGAGTTCTAATCAACTGTCAAACAACATGGTGTAACCGAAATTAGTAACAACAAAACCTCATTTTTGTGTCCATCAAGAAAAAACAGATTATCTGAGACTACCGAAAAAGGGTTTTTCCGCGCGCCCGCACGGAAAATTTTACGGTGCGCTGGTGACATTATAGCTGCCTATTTACATGTCAAAATTATATAATATTTTGTTGACAGTTCTCTATAAATCGCAAATTGTTTGAATATTTCCTTACCAACACGCTTGTTTTGTGGCAATTTCTTGATTTTTTTCTACCATAAATATTTCAATTAATAATACATGTTGTTGTTCCTTCATCATTAAAAATAAATGTTTCTTAGCAATCTGTGGTTTTCAGGTAGATATGATGAAAAATATCGTTCATTACTCGTCCATGAATGCTTTTTCCGTGCTTGCACGACTTTCCGTATTCAGCTTCTCCTCCCACGAAAACATATCGGGCACGCACGGAAAAAGCCTATTTTCAGAACTCTTGATGAAATATAGTACTTTATGATTTCATTTATTGCTGCACATTAAACGAAATACTTCGTTCTGAAAAATTGCGCTCTTGCAATTTTTTTGAATCAGCTTAACGTTTTCGAAAAAATCCCTGGTAAATTATCTGTTGAGATTGTAACAATTCAACATGTCGAATATGTTTTCATCTAAATGTTTGCATGTTATACTAATAAAGTACTACATCTATGGTTCACAATGTCTCGATTTGTTAACCTTTTTCACTTCACCTGCCCGCTCGTAGCTTTGTCCTTGTAACACCAGGTAGGTTCAGGGCATTGTGAAAAACGTACGAGGTGCGCTAGGATCCGGTATCCTAACACTTATACGTCGACAAAAACAATACTAGCGGTCGACCTGGAATATTTCACTATTTTTCCCGTGTTCTACGCCATCGAATTAGTATTGAAGAGTTATCGTTTTGACACGAATTTTTTTTTCGTCTACTGTCACTACCGCCAACACTAATTATGTCCGGTCGAAATTCGACGACGAAAAAGTCCCGTAAAACCGCCGAATTTCCGCGAATATTCCATCATCTTGTAGGAAATTTTCTCAGCTTTCTTTCTATATACCTATGTATTTAACGAATGTGTCTCCTTAAGGTCGGAAAAAGCGAAAAATGTAAAGGAGCGCTGGAATCCGGCATCCTAGCACATCAAACCGCCAAAGAAAAATACTTCCGAACGTTCTAGAATTTTTTCGATATTTTTTCCGTATTCTACGCCATCGAATTAGTCCAGTGGTGGGATCGTTTTGACACGAATTGTTTTTTCGGCTACTGTCACTACCGCCAAGACTAATATTATGTCCGGTCAAACTTCGACGACGAAAAAGTCCCGTAAAACCGCCGAATTTCCGCGAATATTCCATCATCTTGTAGAAAATTTTCTCAGCTTTCTTTCTATATACCTATGTATTTAACGAATGTGTCTCCTTATGGTCGGAAAAAGCGAAAAATGTAAAGGAGCGCTGGAATCCGGCATCCTAGCACATCAAACCGCCAAAGAAAAATACTTCCGACCGTTCTAGAATTTTTTCGATATTTTTTCCGTATTCTACGCCATCGAATTAGTCCAGTGGTGGGATCGTTTTGACACGAATTGTTTTTTCGGCTACTGTCACTACCGCCAAGACTAATATTATGTCCGGTCAAACTTCGACGACGAAAAAGTCCCGTAAAACCGCCGAATTTCCGCGAATATTCCATCATCTTGTAGAAAATTTTCTCAGCTTTCTTTCTATATACCTATGTATTTAACGAATGTGTCTCCTTATGGTCGGAAAAAGCGAAAAATGTAAAGGAGCGCTGGAATCCGGCATCCTAGCACATCAAACCGCCAAAGAAAAATACTTCCGACCGTTCTAGAATTTTTTCGATATTTTTCACGTATTCTACGCCATCGAATTAGTCCAGTGGTGGGATCGTTTTGACACGAATTGTTTTTTCGGCTACTGTCACTACCGCCAAGACTAATATTATGTCCGGTCAAACTTCGACGACGAAAAAGTCCCGTAAAACCGCCGAATTTCCGCGAATATTCCATCATCTTGTAGAAAATTTTCTCAGCTTTCTTTCTATATACCTATGTATTTAACGAATGTGTCTCCTTATGGTCGGAAAAAGCGAAAAATGTAAAGGAGCGCTGGAATCCGGCATCCTAGCACATCAAACCGCCAAAGAAAAATACTTCCGACCGTTCTAGAATTTTTTCGATATTTTTCACGTATTCTACGCCATCGAATTAGTCCAGTGGTGGGATCGTTTTGACACGAATTGTTTTTTCGGCTACTGTCACTACCGCCAAGACTAATATTATGTCCGGTCAAACTTCGACGACGAAAAAGTCCCGTAAAACCGCCGAATTTCCGCGAATATTCCATCATCTTGTAGCAAATTTTCTCAGCTTTCTTTCTATATACCTATGTATTTAACGAATGTGTCTCCTTATGGTCGGAAAAAGCGAAAAATGTAAAGGAGCGCTAGAATCCGGCATCCTAACACATCAAACCGCCAAAGAAAAATACTTCCGAACGTTCTAGAATTTTTTCGATATTTTTCATGTATTCTACGCCATCGAATTAGTCCAGTGGTGGGATCGTTTTGACACGAATTGTTTTTTCGGCTACTGTCACTACCGCCAAGACTAATATTATGTCCGGTCAAACTTCGACGACGAAAAAGTCCCGTAAAACCGCCGAATTTCCACGAATATTACATCATCTTGTAGCAAATTTTCTCAGCTTTCTTTCTATATACCTATGTATTTAACGAATGTGTCTCCTTATGGTCGGAAAAAGCGAAAAATGTAAAGGAGCGCTAGAATCCGGCATCCTAACACATCAAACCGCCAAAGAAAAATACTTCCGAACGTTCTAGAATTTTTTCGATATTTTTCACGTATTCTACGCCATCGAATTAGTCCAGTGGTGGGATCGTTTTGACACGAATTGTTTTTTCGGCTACTGTCACTACCGCCAAGACTAATATTATGTCCGGTCAAACTTCGACGACGAAAAAGTCCCGTAAAACCGCCGAATTTCTGCGAATATTCCATCATCTTGTAGCAAATTTTCTCAGCTTTCTTTCTATATACCTATGTATTTAACGAATGTGTCTCCTTATGGTCGGAAAAAGCGAAAAATGTAAAGGAGCGCTGGAATCCGGCATCCTAGCACATCAAACCGCCAAAGAAAAATACTTCCGACCGTTCTAGAATTTTTTCGATATTTTTCACTTATTCTACGCCATCGAATTAGTCCAGTGGTGGGATCGTTTTGACACGAATTGTTTTTTCGGCTACTGTCACTACCGCCAAGACTAATATTATGTCCGGTCAAACTTCGACGACGAAAAAGTCCCGTAAAACCGCCGAATTTCCGCGAATATTCCATCATCTTGTAGGAAATTTTCTCAGCTTTCTTTCTATATACCTATGTATTTAACGAATGTGTCTCCTTAAGGTCGGAAAAAGCGAAAAATGTAAAGGAGCGCTGGAATCCGGCATCCTAGCACATCAAACCGCCAAAGAAAAATACTTCCGAACGTTCTAGAATTTTTTCGATATTTTTTCCGTATTCTACGCCATCGAATTAGTCCAGTGGTGGGATCGTTTTGACACGAATTGTTTTTTCGGCTACTGTCACTACCGCCAAGACTAATATTATGTCCGGTCAAACTTCGACGACGAAAAAGTCCCGTAAAACCGCCGAATTTCCGCGAATATTCCATCATCTTGTAGAAAATTTTCTCAGCTTTCTTTCTATATACCTATGTATTTAACGAATGTGTCTCCTTATGGTCGGAAAAAGCGAAAAATGTAAAGGAGCGCTGGAATCCGGCATCCTAGCACATCAAACCGCCAAAGAAAAATACTTCCGACCGTTCTAGAATTTTTTCGATATTTTTTCCGTATTCTACGCCATCGAATTAGTCCAGTGGTGGGATCGTTTTGACACGAATTGTTTTTTCGGCTACTGTCACTACCGCCAAGACTAATATTATGTCCGGTCAAACTTCGACGACGAAAAAGTCCCGTAAAACCGCCGAATTTCCGCGAATATTCCATCATCTTGTAGAAAATTTTCTCAGCTTTCTTTCTATATACCTATGTATTTAACGAATGTGTCTCCTTATGGTCGGAAAAAGCGAAAAATGTAAAGGAGCGCTGGAATCCGGCATCCTAGCACATCAAACCGCCAAAGAAAAATACTTCCGACCGTTCTAGAATTTTTTCGATATTTTTCACGTATTCTACGCCATCGAATTAGTCCAGTGGTGGGATCGTTTTGACACGAATTGTTTTTTCGGCTACTGTCACTACCGCCAAGACTAATATTATGTCCGGTCAAACTTCGACGACGAAAAAGTCCCGTAAAACCGCCGAATTTCCGCGAATATTCCATCATCTTGTAGCAAATTTTCTCAGCTTTCTTTCTATATACCTATGTATTTAACGAATGTGTCTCCTTATGGTCGGAAAAAGCGAAAAATGTAAAGGAGCGCTAGAATCCGGCATCCTAACACATCAAACCGCCAAAGAAAAATACTTCCGAACGTTCTAGAATTTTTTCGATATTTTTCATGTATTCTACGCCATCGAATTAGTCCAGTGGTGGGATCGTTTTGACACGAATTGTTTTTTCGGCTACTGTCACTACCGCCAAGACTAATATTATGTCCGGTCAAACTTCGACGACGAAAAAGTCCCGTAAAACCGCCGAATTTCCACGAATATTACATCATCTTGTAGCAAATTTTCTCAGCTTTCTTTCTATATACCTATGTATTTAACGAATGTGTCTCCTTATGGTCGGAAAAAGCGAAAAATGTAAAGGAGCGCTAGAATCCGGCATCCTAACACATCAAACCGCCAAAGAAAAATACTTCCGAACGTTCTAGAATTTTTTCGATATTTTTCACGTATTCTACGCCATCGAATTAGTCCAGTGGTGGGATCGTTTTGACACGAATTGTTTTTTCGGCTACTGTCACTACCGCCAAGACTAATATTATGTCCGGTCAAACTTCGACGACGAAAAAGTCCCGTAAAACCGCCGAATTTCCGCGAATATTCCATCATCTTGTAGAAAATTTTCTCAGCTTTCTTTCTATATACCTATGTATTTAACGAATGTGTCTCCTTATGGTCGGAAAAAGCGAAAAATGTAAAGGAGCGCTGGAATCCGGCATCCTAGCACATCAAACCGCCAAAGAAAAATACTTCCGACCGTTCTAGAATTTTTTCGATATTTTTCACGTATTCTACGCCATCGAATTAGTCCAGTGGTGGGATCGTTTTGACACGAATTGTTTTTTCGGCTACTGTCACTACCGCCAAGACTAATATTATGTCCGGTCAAACTTCGACGACGAAAAAGTCCCGTAAAACCGCCGAATTTCCGCGAATATTCCATCATCTTGTAGAAAATTTTCTCAGCTTTCTTTCTATATACCTATGTATTTAACGAATGTGTCTCCTTATGGTCGGAAAAAGCGAAAAATGTAAAGGAGCGCTGGAATCCGGCATCCTAGCACATCAAACCGCCAAAGAAAAATACTTCCGACCGTTCTAGAATTTTTTCGATATTTTTCACGTATTCTACGCCATCGAATTAGTCCAGTGGTGGGATCGTTTTGACACGAATTGTTTTTTCGGCTACTGTCACTACCGCCAAGACTAATATTATGTCCGGTCAAACTTCGACGACGAAAAAGTCCCGTAAAACCGCCGAATTTCCGCGAATATTCCATCATCTTGTAGCAAATTTTCTCAGCTTTCTTTCTATATACCTATGTATTTAACGAATGTGTCTCCTTATGGTCGGAAAAAGCGAAAAATGTAAAGGAGCGCTAGAATCCGGCATCCTAACACATCAAACCGCCAAAGAAAAATACTTCCGAACGTTCTAGAATTTTTTCGATATTTTTCATGTATTCTACGCCATCGAATTAGTCCAGTGGTGGGATCGTTTTGACACGAATTGTTTTTTCGGCTACTGTCACTACCGCCAAGACTAATATTATGTCCGGTCAAACTTCGACGACGAAAAAGTCCCGTAAAACCGCCGAATTTCCACGAATATTACATCATCTTGTAGCAAATTTTCTCAGCTTTCTTTCTATATACCTATGTATTTAACGAATGTGTCTCCTTATGGTCGGAAAAAGCGAAAAATGTAAAGGAGCGCTAGAATCCGGCATCCTAACACATCAAACCGCCAAAGAAAAATACTTCCGAACGTTCTAGAATTTTTTCGATATTTTTCACGTATTCTACGCCATCGAATTAGTCCAGTGGTGGGATCGTTTTGACACGAATTGTTTTTTCGGCTACTGTCACTACCGCCAAGACTAATATTATGTCCGGTCAAACTTCGACGACGAAAAAGTCCCGTAAAACCGCCGAATTTCCGCGAATATTCCATCATCTTGTAGAAAATTTTCTCAGCTTTCTTTCTATATACCTATGTATTTAACGAATGTGTCTCCTTATGGTCGGAAAAAGCGAAAAATGTAAAGGAGCGCTGGAATCCGGCATCCTAGCACATCAAACCGCCAAAGAAAAATACTTCCGACCGTTCTAGAATTTTTTCGATATTTTTCACGTATTCTACGCCATCGAATTAGTCCAGTGGTGGGATCGTTTTGACACGAATTGTTTTTTCGGCTACTGTCACTACCGCCAAGACTAATATTATGTCCGGTCAAACTTCGACGACGAAAAAGTCCCGTAAAACCGCCGAATTTCCGCGAATATTCCATCATCTTGTAGAAAATTTTCTCAGCTTTCTTTCTATATACCTATGTATTTAACGAATGTGTCTCCTTATGGTCGGAAAAAGCGAAAAATGTAAAGGAGCGCTGGAATCCGGCATCCTAGCACATCAAACCGCCAAAGAAAAATACTTCCGACCGTTCTAGAATTTTTTCGATATTTTTCACGTATTCTACGCCATCGAATTAGTCCAGTGGTGGGATCGTTTTGACACGAATTGTTTTTTCGGCTACTGTCACTACCGCCAAGACTAATATTATGTCCGGTCAAACTTCGACGACGAAAAAGTCCCGTAAAACCGCCGAATTTCCGCGAATATTCCATCATCTTGTAGCAAATTTTCTCAGCTTTCTTTCTATATACCTATGTATTTAACGAATGTGTCTCCTTATGGTCGGAAAAAGCGAAAAATGTAAAGGAGCGCTAGAATCCGGCATCCTAACACATCAAACCGCCAAAGAAAAATACTTCCGAACGTTCTAGAATTTTTTCGATATTTTTCATGTATTCTACGCCATCGAATTAGTCCAGTGGTGGGATCGTTTTGACACGAATTGTTTTTTCGGCTACTGTCACTACCGCCAAGACTAATATTATGTCCGGTCAAACTTCGACGACGAAAAAGTCCCGTAAAACCGCCGAATTTCCACGAATATTACATCATCTTGTAGCAAATTTTCTCAGCTTTCTTTCTATATACCTATGTATTTAACGAATGTGTCTCCTTATGGTCGGAAAAAGCGAAAAATGTAAAGGAGCGCTAGAATCCGGCATCCTAACACATCAAACCGCCAAAGAAAAATACTTCCGAACGTTCTAGAATTTTTTCGATATTTTTCACGTATTCTACGCCATCGAATTAGTCCAGTGGTGGGATCGTTTTGACACGAATTGTTTTTTCGGCTACTGTCACTACCGCCAAGACTAATATTATGTCCGGTCAAACTTCGACGACGAAAAAGTCCCGTAAAACCGCCGAATTTCTGCGAATATTCCATCATCTTGTAGCAAATTTTCTCAGCTTTCTTTCTATATACCTATGTATTTAACGAATGTGTCTCCTTATGGTCGGAAAAAGCGAAAAATGTAAAGGAGCGCTGGAATCCGGCATCCTAGCACATCAAACCGCCAAAGAAAAATACTTCCGACCGTTCTAGAATTTTTTCGATATTTTTCACTTATTCTACGCCATCGAATTAGTCCAGTGGTGGGATCGTTTTGACACGAATTGTTTTTTCGGCTACTGTCACTACCGCCAAGACTAATATTATGTCCGGTCAAACTTCGACGACGAAAAAGTCCCGTAAAACCGCCGAATTTCTGCGAATATTTCATCATCTTGTAGAAAATTTTCTCAGCTTTCTTTCTATATACCTATGTATTTAACGAATGTGTCTCCTTATGGTCGGAAAAAGCGAAAAATGTAAGGAGCGCTGGAATCCGGCATCCTAGCACATCAAACCGCCAAAGAAAAATACTTCCTACCGTTCTAGAATTTTTTCGATATTTTTCACGTATTCTACGCCATCGAATTAGTCCAGCGGTGGGATCGTTTTGACACGAATTGTTTTTTCGGCTACTGTCACTACCGCCAAGACTAATATTATGTCCGGTCAAACTTCGACGACGAAAAAGTCCCGTAAAACCGCCGAATTTCCGCGAATATTTCATCATCTTGTAGGAAATTTTCTCAGCTTTCTTTCTATATACCTATGTATTTAACGAATGTGTCTCCTTATGGTCGGAAAAAGCGAAAAATGTAAAGGAGCGCTGGAATCCGGCATCCTAACACATCAAACCGCCAAAGAAAAATACTTCCGAACGTTCTAGAATTTTTTCGATATTTTTCACGTATTCTACGCCATCGAAGTAGTCCAGTGGTGGGATCGTTTTGACACGAATTGTTTTTTCGGCTAGTGTCACTACCGCCAAGACTAATATTATGTCCGGTCAAACTTCGACGACGAAAAAGTCCCGTAAAACCTCCGAATTTCCGCGAATATTTCATCATCTTGTAGGAAATTTTCTCAGCTTTCTTTCTATTTACCTATGTATTTAACGAATGTGTCTCCTTATGGTCGGAAAAAGCGAAAAATGTAAAGGAGCGCTGGAATCCGGCATCCTAACACATCAAACCGCCAAAGAAAAATACTTCCTAACGTTCTAGAATTTTTTCGATATTTTTCACGTATTCTACGCCATCGAATTAGTCCAGTGGTGGGATCGTTTTGACACGAATTGTTTTTTCGGCTACTGTCACTACCGCCAAGTCTAATATTATGTCCGGTCAAACTTCGACGACGAAAAAGTCCCGTAAAACCGCCGAATTTCCGCGAATATTCCATCATCTTGTAGTAAATTTTCTCAGCTTTCTTTCTATATACCTATGTATTTGTGTCTCCTTATGGTCGGAAAAAGCGAAAAATGTAAAGGAGCGCTGGAATCCGGCATCCTAGCACATCAAACCGCCAAAGAAAAATACTTCCGACCGTTCTAGAATTTTTTCGATATTTTTCACGTATTCTACGCCATTGAATTAGTCCAGTGGTGGGATCGTTTTGACACGAATTGTTTTTTCGGCTACTGTCACTACCGCCAAGACTAATATTATGTCCGGTCAAACTTCGACGACGAAAAAGTCCCGTAAAACCGCCGAATTTCCGCGAATATTCCATCATCTTGTAGGAAATTTTCTCAGCTTTCTTTCTATATACCTATGTATTTAACGAATGTGTCTCCTTATGGTCGGAAAAAGCGAAAAATGTAAAGGAGCGCTGGAATCCGGCATCCTAACACATCAAACCGCCAAAGAAAAATACTTCCGACCGTTCTAGAATTTTTTCGATATTTTTCACGTATTCTACGCCATCGAATTAGTCCAGTGGTGGGATCGTTTTGACACGAATTGTTTTTTCGGCTATTGTAACTACCGCCAAGACTAATATTATGTCCGGTCAAACTTCGACGACGAAAAAGTCCCGTAAAACCGCCGAATTTCCGCGAATATTCCATCATCTTGTAGGAAATTTTCTCAGCTTTCTTTCTATTTACCTATGTATTTAACGAATGTGTCTCCTTATGGTCGGAAAAAGCGAAAAATGTAAAGGAGCGCTGGAATCCGGCATCCTAACACATCAAACCGCCAAAGAAAAATACTTCCTACCGTTCTAGAATTTTTTCGATATTTTTCACGTATTCTACGCCATCGAATTAGTCCAGTGGTGGGATCGTTTTGACACGAATTGTTTTTTCGGCTACTGTCACTACCGCCAAGACTAATATTATGTCCGGTCAAACTTCGACGACGAAAAAGTCCCGTAAAACCGCCGAATTTTCGCGAATATTCCATCTTCTTGTAGCAAATTTTCTCAGCTTTCTTTCTATATACCTATTTATTTAACGAATGTGTCTCCTTATGGTCGGAAAAAGCGAAAAATGTAAAGGAGCGCTAGAATCCGGCATCCTAACACATCAAACCGCCAAAGAAAAATACTTCCGAACGTTCTAGAATTTTTTCGATATTTTTCACGTATTCTACGCCATCGAATTAGTCCAGTGGTGGGATCGTTTTGACACGAATTGTTTTTTCGGCTACTGTCACTACCGCCAAGACTAATATTATGTCCGGTCAAACTTCGACGACGAAAAAGTCCCGTAAAACCGCCGAATTTCTGCGAATATTTCATCATCTTGTAGAAAATTTTCTCAGCTTTCTTTCTATATACCTATGTATTTAACGAATGTGTCTCCTTATGGTCGGAAAAAGCGAAAAATGTAAGGAGCGCTGGAATCCGGCATCCTAGCACATCAAACCGCCAAAGAAAAATACTTCCTACCGTTCTAGAATTTTTTCGATATTTTTCACGTATTCTACGCCATCGAATTAGTCCAGTGGTGGGATCGTTTTGACACGAATTGTTTTTTCGGCTACTGTCACTACCGCCAAGACTAATATTATGTCCGGTCAAACTTCGACGACGAAAAAGTCCCGTAAAACCGCCGAATTTCCGCGAATATTTCATCATCTTGTAGGAAATTTTCTCAGCTTTCTTTCTATATACCTATGTATTTAACGAATGTGTCTCCTTATGGTCGGAAAAAGCGAAAAATGTAAGGAGCGCTGGAATCCGGCATCCTAGCACATCAAACCGCCAAAGAAAAATACTTCCTACCGTTCTAGAATTTTTTCGATATTTTTCACGTATTCTACGCCATCGAATTAGTCCAGCGGTGGGATCGTTTTGACACGAATTGTTTTTTCGGCTACTGTCACTACCGCCAAGACTAATATTATGTCCGGTCAAACTTCGACGACGAAAAAGTCCCGTAAAACCGCCGAATTTCCGCGAATATTTCATCATCTTGTAGGAAATTTTCTCAGCTTTCTTTCTATATACCTATGTATTTAACGAATGTGTCTCCTTATGGTCGGAAAAAGCGAAAAATGTAAGGAGCGCTGGAATCCGGCATCCTAGCACATCAAACCGCCAAAGAAAAATACTTCCGACCGTTCTAGAATTTTTTCGATATTTTTCACGTATTCTACGCCATCGAATTAGTCCAGTGGTGGGATCGTTTTGACACGAATTGTTTTTTCGGCTACTGTCACTATCGCCAAGACTAATATTATGTCCGGTCAAACTTCGACGACGAAAAAGTCCCGTAAAACCGCCGAATTTCCGCGAATATTCCATCATCTTGTAGGAAATTTTCTCAGCTTTCTTTCTATATACCTATGTATTTAACGAATGTGTCTCCTTATGGTCGGAAAAAGCGAAAAATGTAAAGGAGCGCTGGAATCCGGCATCCTAACACATCAAACCGCCAAAGAAAAATACTTCCTACCGTTCTAGAATTTTTTCGATATTTTTCACGTATTCTACGCCATCGAATTAGTCCAGTGGTGGGATCGTTTTGACACGAATTGTTTTTTCGGCTACTGTCACTACCGCCAAGACTAATATTATGTCCGGTCAAACTTCGACGACGAAAAAGTCCCGTAAAACCGCCGAATTTCCGCGAGTATTCCATCATCTTGTAGCAAATTTTCTCAGCTTTCTTTCTATATACCTATTTATTTAACGAATGTGTCTCCTTATGGTCGGAAAAAGCGAAAAATGTAAAGGAGCGCTAGAATCCGGCATCCTAACACATCAAACCGCCAAAGAAAAATACTTCCTACCGTTCTAGAATTTTTTCGATATTTTTCACGTATTCTACGCCATCGAATTAGTCCAGTGGTGGGATCGTTTTGACACGAATTGTTTTTTCGGCTACTGTCACTACCGCCAAGACTAATATTATGTCCGGTCAAACTTCGACGACGAAAAAGTCCCGTAAAACCGCCGAATTTCTGCGAATATTTCATCATCTTGTAGAAAATTTTCTCAGCTTTCTTTCTATATACCTATGTATTTAACGAATGTGTCTCCTTATGGTCGGAAAAAGCGAAAAATGTAAGGAGCGCTGGAATCCGGCATCCTAGCACATCAAACCGCCAAAGAAAAATACTTCCTACCGTTCTAGAATTTTTTCGATATTTTTCACGTATTCTACGCCATCGAATTAGTCCAGTAGTGGGATCGTTTTGACACGAATTGTTTTTTCGGCTACTGTCACTACCGCCAAGACTAATATTATGTCCGGTCAAACTTCGACGACGAAAAAGTCCCGTAAAACCGCCGAATTTCCGCGAATATTTCATCATCTTGTAGGAAATTTTCTCAGCTTTCTTTCTATATACCTATGTATTTAACGAATGTGTCTCCTTATGGTCGGAAAAAGCGAAAAATGTAAAGGAGCGCTGGAATCCGGCATCCTAGCACATCAAACCGCCAAAGAAAAATACTTCCTACCGTTCTAGAATTTTTTCGATATTTTTCACGTATTCTACGCCATCGAATTAGTCCAGCGGTGGGATCGTTTTGACACGAATTGTTTTTTCGGCTACTGTCACTACCGCCAAGACTAATATTATGTCCGGTCAAACTTCGACGACGAAAAAGTCCCGTAAAACCGCCGAATTTCCGCGAATATTCCATCATCTTGTAGCAAATTTTCTCAGCTTTCTTTCTATATACCTATTTATTTAACGAATGTGTCTCCTTATGGTCGGAAAAAGCGAAAAATGTAAAGGAGCGCTAGAATCCGGCATCCTAACACATCAAACCGCCAAAGAAAAATACTTCCGAACGTTCTAGAATTTTTTCGATATTTTTCACGTATTCTACGCCATCGAATTAGTCCAGTGGTGGGATCGTTTTGACACGAATTGTTTTTTCGGCTACTGTCACTACCGCCAAGACTAATATTATGTCCGGTCAAACTTCGACGACGAAAAAGTCCCGTAAAACCGCCGAATTTCTGCGAATATTTCATCATCTTGTAGAAAATTTTCTCAGCTTTCTTTCTATATACCTATGTATTTAACGAATGTGTCTCCTTATGGTCGGAAAAAGCGAAAAATGTAAGGAGCGCTGGAATCCGGCATCCTAGCACATCAAACCGCCAAAGAAAAATACTTCCTACCGTTCTAGAATTTTTTCGATATTTTTCACGTATTCTACGCCATCGAATTAGTCCAGTGGTGGGATCGTTTTGACACGAATTGTTTTTTCGGCTACTGTCACTACCGCCAAGACTAATATTATGTCCGGTCAAACTTCGACGACGAAAAAGTCCCGTAAAACCGCCGAATTTCCGCGAGTATTTCATCATCTTGTAGGAAATTTTCTCAGCTTTCTTTCTATATACCTATGTATTTAACGAATGTGTCTCCTTATGGTCGGAAAAAGCGAAAAATGTAAGGAGCGCTGGAATCCGGCATCCTAGCACATCAAACCGCCAAAGAAAAATACTTCCGACCGTTCTAGAATTTTTTCGATATTTTTCACGTATTCTACGCCATCGAATTAGTCCAGTGGTGGGATCGTTTTGACACGAATTGTTTTTTCGGCTACTGTTACTACCGCCAAGACTAATATTATGTCCGGTCAAACTTCGACGACGAAAAAGTCCCGTAAAACCGCCGAATTTCCGCGAATATTCCATCATCTTGTAGCAAATTTTCTCAGCTTTCTTTCTATATACCTATGTACATAACGAATGTGTCTCCTTATGGTCGGAAAAAGCGAAAAATGTAAAGGAGCGCTGGAATCCGGCATCCTAGCACATCAAACCGCCAAAGAAAAATACTTCCGAACGTTCTAGAATTTTTTCGATATTTTTTCCGTATTCTGCGCCAACGATTTAGTAAAGAGGTGTAATCGTTTTGACACGAATTGTTTTTTCGGCTACTGTCACTACCGCCAAGACTAATATTATGTCCGGTCAAACTTCGACGACGAAAAAGTCCCGTAAAACCGCCGAATTTCCGGAATATTTCATCATCTTGTAGGAAATTTTCTCAGCTTTCTTTCTATATACCTATGTATTTAACGAATGTGTCTCCTTATGGTCGGAAAAAGCGAAAAATGTAAAGGAGCGCTGGAATCCGGCATCCTAGCACATCAAACCGCCAAAGAAAAATACTTCCTACCGTTCTAGAATTTTTTCGATATTTTTCACGTATTCTACGCCATCGAATTAGTCCAGTGGTGGGATCGTTTTGACACGAATTGTTTTTTCGGCTACTGTCACTACCGCCAAGACTAATATTATGTCCGGTCAAACTTCGACGACGAAAAAGTCCCGTAAAACCGCCGAATTTCCGCGAATATTTCATCATCTTGTAGGAAATTTTCTCAGCTTTCTTTCTATATACCTATGTATTTAACGAATGTGTCTCCTTATGGTCGGAAAAAGCGAAAAATGTAAAGGAGCGCTGGAATCCGGCATCCTAACACATCAAACCGCCAAAGAAAAATACTTCCTACCGTTGTAGAATTTTTTCGATATTTTTCACGTATTCTACGCCATCGAATTAGTCCAATATTGGGATCGTTTTGACACGAATTGTTTTTTCGGCTACTGTCACTACCGCCAAGACTAATATTATCTCCGGTCAAACTTCGACGACGAAAAAGTCCCGTAAAACCGCCGAATTTCCGCGAATATTCCATCATCTTGTAGAAAATTTTCTCAGCTTTCTTTCTATATACCTATGTATTTAACGAATGTGACTCCTTATGGTCGGAAAAAGCGAAAAATGTAAAGGAGCGCTGGAATCCGGCATCCTAGCACATCAAACCGCCAAAGAAAAATACTTCCGACCGTTCTAGAATTTTTTCGATATTTTTCACGTATTCTACGCCATCGAATTAGTCCAGTGGTGGGATCGTTTTGACACGAATTGTTTTTTCGGCTACTGTCACTACCGCCAAGACTAATATTATGTCCGGTCAAACTTCGACGACGAAAAAGTCCCGTAAAACCGCCGAATTTCCGCGAATATTTCATCATCTTGTAGGAAATTTTCTCAGCTTTCTTTCTATATTCCTATGTATTTAACGAATGTGTCTCCTTATGGTCGGAAAAAGCGAAAAATGTAAGGAGCGCTGGAATCCGGCATCCTAGCACATCAAACCGCCAAAGAAAAATACTTCCTACCGTTCTAGAATTTTTTCGATATTTTTCACGTATTCTACGCCATCGAATTAGTCCAGTGGTGGGATCGTTTTGACACGAATTGTTTTTTCGGCTACTGTCACTACCGCCAAGACTAATATTATGTCCGGTCAAACTACGACGACGAAAAAGTCTCGTAAAACCGCCGAATTTCCGCGAATATTCCATCATCTTGTAGGAAATTTTCTCAGCTTTCTTTCTATATACCTATGTATTTAACGAATGTGTCTCCTTATGGTCGGAAAAAGCGAAAAATGTAAAGGAGCGCTGGAATCCGGCATCCTAACACATCAAACCGCCAAAGAAAAATACTTCCTACCGTTCTAGAATTTTTTCGATATTTTTCACGTATTCTACGCCATCGAATTAGTCCAGTGGTGGGATCGTTTTGACACGAATTGTTTTTTCGGCTACTGTCACTACCGCCAAGACTAATATTATGTCCGGTCAAACTTCGACGACGAAAAAGTCCCGTAAAACCGCCGAATTTCCGCGAATATTCCATCATCTTGTAGCAAATTTTCTCAGCTTTCTTTCTATATACCTATTTATTTAACGAATGTGTCTCCTTATGGTCGGAAAAAGCGAAAAATGTAAAGGAGCGCTAGAATCCGGCATCCTAACACATCAAACCGCCAAAGAAAAATACTTCCGAACGTTCTAGAATTTTTTCGATATTTTTCACGTATTCTACGCCATCGAATTAGTCCAGTGGTGGGATCGTTTTGACACGAATTGTTTTTTCGGCTACTGTCACTACCGCCAAGACTAATATTATGTCCGGTCAAACTTCGTCGACGAAAAAGTCCCGTAAAACCGCCGAATTTCTGCGAATATTTCATCATCTTGTAGAAAATTTTCTCAGCTTTCTTTCTATATACCTATGTATTTAACGAATGTGTCTCCTTATGGTCGGAAAAAGCGAAAAATGTAAGGAGCGCTGGAATCCGGCATCCTAGCACATCAAACCGCCAAAGAAAAATACTTCCTACCGTTCTAGAATTTTTTCGATATTTTTCACGTATTCTACGCCATCGAATTAGTATAGTGGTGGTATCGTTTTGACACGAATTGTTTTTTCGGCTACTGTCACTACCGCCAAGACTAATATTATGTCCGGTCAAACTTCGACGACGAAAAAGTCCCGTAAAACCGCCGAATTTCTGCGAATATTCCATCATCTTGTAGCAAATTTTCTCAGCTTTCTTTCTATATACCTATGTATTTAACGAATGTGTCTCCTTATGGTCGGAAAAAGCGAAAAATGTAAAGGAGCGCTAGAATCCGGCATTCTAACACATCAAACCGCCAAAGAAAAATACTTCCGAACGTTCTAGAATTTTTTCGATATTTTTCACGTATTCTACGCCATCGAATTAGTCCAGTGGTGGGATCGTTTTGACACGAATTGTTTTTTCGGCTACTGTTACTACCGCCAAGACTAATATTATGTCCGGTCAAACTTCGACGACGAAAAAGTCCCGTAAAACCGCCGAATTTCCGCGAATATTCCATCATCTTGTAGCAAATTTTCTCAGCTTTCTTTCTATATACCTATGTACATAACGAATGTGTCTCCTTATGGTCGGAAAAAGCGAAAAATGTAAAGGAGCGCTGGAATCCGGCATCCTAGCACATCAAACCGCCAAAGAAAAATACTTCCGACCATTCTAGAATTTTTTCGATATTTTTCACGTATTCTACGCCATCGAATTAGTCCATTGGTGGGATCGTTTTGACACGAATTGTTTTTTCGGCTACTGTCACTACCGCCAAGACTAATATTATGTCCGGTCAAACTTCGACGACGAAAAAGTCCCGTAAAACCGCCGAATTTCCGCGAATATTCCATCATCTTGTAGGAAATTTTCTCAGCTTTCTTTCTATATACCTATGTATTTAACGAATGTGTCTCCTTAAGGTCGGAAAAAGCGAAAAATATAAAGGAGCGCTGGAATCCGGCATCCTAACACATCAAACCGCCAAAGAAAAATACTTCCTACCGTTGTAGAATTTTTTCAATATTTTTTCCGTATTCTACGCCATCGAATTAGTCCGGTGGTGGGATCGTTTTGACACGAATTGTTTTTTCGGTTACTGTCACTACCGCCAAGACTAATATTATGTCCGGTCAAACTTCGACGACGAAAAAGTCCCGTAAAACCGCCGAATTTCCGCGAATATTTCATCATCTTGTAGGAAATTTTCTCAGCTTTCTTTCTATATACCTATGTATTTAACGAATGTGTCTCCTTATGGTCGGAAAAAGCGAAAAATGTAAAGGAGCGCTGGAATCCGGCATCCTAACACATCAAACCGCCAAAGAAAAATACTTCCTACCGTTGTAGAATTTTTTCGATATTTTTCACGTATTCTACGCCATCGAATTAGTCCAATATTGGGATCGTTTTGACACGAATTGTTTTTTCGGCTACTGTCACTACCGCCAAGACTAATATTATCTCCGGTCAAACTTCGACGACGAAAAAGTCCCGTAAAACCGCCGAATTTCCGCGAATATTCCATCATCTTGTAGAAAATTTTCTCAGCTTTCTTTCTATATACCTATGTATTTAACGAATGTGACTCCTTATGGTCGGAAAAAGCGAAAAATGTAAAGGAGCGCTGGAATCCGGCATCCTAGCACATCAAACCGCCAAAGAAAAATACTTCCGACCGTTCTAGAATTTTTTCGATATTTTTTCCGTATTCTGCGCCAACGATTTAGTAAAGAGGTGTAATCGTTTTGACACGAATTGTTTTTTCGGCTACTGTCACTACCGCCAAGACTAATATTATGTCCGGTCAAACTTCGACGACGAAAAAGTCCCATAAAACCGCCGAATTTCCGCGAATATTTCATCATCTTGTAGGAAATTTTCTCAGCTTTCTTTCTATATACCTATGTATTTAACGAATGTGTCTCCTTATGGTCGGAAAAAGCGAAAAATGTTAGGAGCGCTGGAATCCGGCATCCTAGCACATCAAACCGCCAAAGAAAAATACTTCCTACCGTTCTAGAATTTTTTCGATATTTTTCACGTATTCTACGCCATCGAATTAGTCCAGTGGTGGGATCGTTTTGACACGAATTGTTTTTTCGGCTACTGTCACTACCGCCAAGACTAATATTATGTCCGGTCAAACTTCGACGACGAAAAAGTCCCGTAAAACCGCAGAATTTTCGCGAATATTTCATCATCTTGTAGGAAATTTTCTCAGCTTTCTTTCTATATACCTATGTATTTAACGAATGTGTCTCCTTATGGTCGGAAAAAGCGAAAAATTTAAGGAGCGCTGGAATCCGGCATCCTAGCACATCAAACCGCCAAAGAAAAATACTTCCGACCGTTCTAGAATTTTTTCGATATTTTTCACGTATTCTACGCCATCGAATTAGTCTAGTGGTGGGATCGTTTTGACACGAATTGTTTTTTCGGCTACTGTCACTACCGCCAAGACTAATATTATGTCCGGTCAAACTTCGACGACGAAAAAGTCCCGTAAAACCGCCGAATTTCCGCGAATATTCCATCATCTTGTAGCAAATTTTCTCAGCTTTCTTTCTATATACCTATGTATTTAACGAATGTGTCTCCTTATGGTCGGAAAAAGCGAAAAATGTAAAGGAGCGCTAGAATCCGGCATCCTAACACATCAAACCGCCAAAGAAAAATACTTCCGAACGTTCTAGAATTTTTTCGATATTTTTCACGTATTCTACGCCATCGAATTAGTCCAGTGGTGGGATCGTTTTGACACGAATTGTTTTTTCGGCTACTGTCACTACCGCCAAGACTAATATTATGTCCGGTCAAACTTCGACGACGAAAAAGTCCCGTAAAACCGCCGAATTTCCACGAATATTACATCATCTTGTAGCAAATTTTCTCAGCTTTCTTTCTATATACCTATGTATTTAACGAATGTGTCTCCTTATGGTCGGAAAAAGCGAAAAATGTAAAGGAGCGCTAGAATCCGGCATCCTAACACATCAAACCGCCAAAGAAAAATACTTCCGAACGTTCTAGAATTTTTTCGATATTTTTCACGTATTCTACGCCATCGAATTAGTCCAGTGGTGGGATCGTTTTGACACGAATTGTTTTTTCGGCTACTGTCACTACCGCCAAGACTAATATTATGTCCGGTCAAACTTCGACGACGAAAAAGTCCCGTAAAACCGCCGAATTTCTGCGAATATTCCATCATCTTGTAGCAAATTTTCTCAGCTTTCTTTCTATATACCTATGTATTTAACGAATGTGTCTCCTTATGGTCGGAAAAAGCGAAAAATGTAAAGGAGCGCTGGAATCCGGCATCCTAGCACATCAAACCGCCAAAGAAAAATACTTCCGACCGTTCTAGAATTTTTTCGATATTTTTCACGTATTCTACGCCATCGAATTAGTCCAGTGGTGGGATCGTTTTGACACGAATTGTTTTTTCGGCTACTGTCACTACCGCCAAGACTAATATTATGTCCGGTCAAACTTCGACGACGAAAAAGTCCCGTAAAACCGCCGAATTTCCGCGAATATTCCATCATCTTGTAGCAAATTTTCTCAGCTTTCTTTCTATATACCTATGTATTTAACGAATGTGTCTCCTTATGGTCGGAAAAAGCGAAAAATGTAAAGGAGCGCTAGAATCCGGCATCCTAACACATCAAACCGCCAAAGAAAAATACTTCCGAACGTTCTAGAATTTTTTCGATATTTTTCACGTATTCTACGCCATCGAATTAGTCCAGTGGTGGGATCGTTTTGACACGAATTGTTTTTTCGGCTACTGTTACTACCGCCAAGACTAATATTATGTCCGGTCAAACTTCGACGACGAAAAAGTCCCGTAAAACCGCCGAATTTCCGCGAATATTCCATCATCTTGTAGCAAATTTTCTCAGCTTTCTTTCTATATACCTATGTACATAACGAATGTGTCTCCTTATGGTCGGAAAAAGCGAAAAATGTAAAGGAGCGCTGGAATCCGGCATCCTAGCACATCAAACCGCCAAAGAAAAATACTTCCGACCATTCTAGAATTTTTTCGATATTTTTCACGTATTCTACGCCATCGAATTAGTCCATTGGTGGGATCGTTTTGACACGAATTGTTTTTTCGGCTACTGTCACTACCGCCAAGACTAATATTATGTCCGGTCAAACTTCGACGACGAAAAAGTCCCGTAAAACCGCCGAATTTCCGCGAATATTCCATCATCTTGTAGGAAATTTTCTCAGCTTTCTTTCTATATACCTATGTATATAACGAATGTGTCTCCTTAAGGTCGGAAAAAGCGAAAAATATAAAGGAGCGCTGGAATCCGGCATCCTAACACATCAAACCGCCAAAGAAAAATACTTCCTACCGTTGTAGAATTTTTTCAATATTTTTTCCGTATTCTACGCCATCGAATTAGTCCGGTGGTGGGATCGTTTTGACACGAATTGTTTTTTCGGTTACTGTCACTACCGCCAAGACTAATATTATGTCCGGTCAAACTTCGACGACGAAAAAGTCCCGTAAAACCGCCGAATTTCCGCGAATATTTCATCATCTTGTAGGAAATTTTCTCAGCTTTCTTTCTATATACCTATGTATTTAACGAATGTGTCTCCTTATGGTCGGAAAAAGCGAAAAATGTAAAGGAGCGCTGGAATCCGGCATCCTAACACATCAAACCGCCAAAGAAAAATACTTCCTACCGTTGTAGAATTTTTTCGATATTTTTCACGTATTCTACGCCATCGAATTAGTCCAATATTGGGATCGTTTTGACACGAATTGTTTTTTCGGCTACTGTCACTACCGCCAAGACTAATATTATCTCCGGTCAAACTTCGACGACGAAAAAGTCCCGTAAAACCGCCGAATTTTGGCGAATATTTCATCATCTTGTAGGAAATTTTCTCAGCTTTCTTTCTATATACCTATGTATTTAACGAATGTGTCTCCTTATGGTCGGAAAAAGCGAAAAATGTAAAGGAGCGCTGGAATCCGGCATCCTAACACATCAAACCGCCAAAGAAAAATACTTCCGAACGTTCTAGAATTTTTTCGATATTTTTTCCGTATTCTGCGCCAACGATTTAGTAAAGAGGTGTAATCGTTTTGACACGAATTGTTTTTTCGGCTACTGTCACTACCGCCAAGACTAATATTATGTCCGGTCAAACTTCGACGACGAAAAAGTCCCATAAAACCGCCGAATTTCCGCGAATATTTCATCATCTTGTAGGAAATTTTCTCAGCTTTCTTTCTATATACCTATGTATTTAACGAATGTGTCTCCTTATGGTCGGAAAAAGCGAAAAATGTTAGGAGCGCTGGAATCCGGCATCCTAGCACATCAAACCGCCAAAGAAAAATACTTCCTACCGTTCTAGAATTTTTTCGATATTTTTCACGTATTCTACGCCATCGAATTAGTCCAGTGGTGGGATCGTTTTGACACGAATTGTTTTTTCGGCTACTGTCACTACCGCCAAGACTAATATTATGTCCGGTCAAACTTCGACGACGAAAAAGTCCCGTAAAACCGCAGAATTTTCGCGAATATTTCATCATCTTGTAGGAAATTTTCTCAGCTTTCTTTCTATATACCTATGTATTTAACGAATGTGTCTCCTTATGGTCGGAAAAAGCGAAAAATTTAAGGAGCGCTGGAATCCGGCATCCTAGCACATCAAACCGCCAAAGAAAAATACTTCCGACCGTTCTAGAATTTTTTCGATATTTTTCACGTATTCTACGCCATCGAATCAGTCTAGTGGTGGGATCGTTTTGACACGAATTGTTTTTTCGGCTACTGTCACTACCGCCAAGACTAATATTATGTCCGGTCAAACTTCGACGACGAAAAAGTCCCATAAAACCGCCGAATTTCCGCGAATATTTCATCATCTTGTAGGAAATTTTCTCAGCTTTCTTTCTATATACCTATGTATTTAACGAATGTGTCTCCTTATGGTCGGAAAAAGCGAAAAATGTTAGGAGCGCTGGAATCCGGCATCCTAGCACATCAAACCGCCAAAGAAAAATACTTCCTACCGTTCTAGAATTTTTTCGATATTTTTCACGTATTCTACGCCATCGAATTAGTCCAGTGGTGGGATCGTTTTGACACGAATTGTTTTTTCGGCTACTGTCACTACCGCCAAGACTAATATTATGTCCGGTCAAACTTCGACGACGAAAAAGTCCCGTAAAACCGCAGAATTTTCGCGAATATTTCATCATCTTGTAGGAAATTTTCTCAGCTTTCTTTCTATATACCTATGTATTTAACGAATGTGTCTCCTTATGGTCGGAAAAAGCGAAAAATTTAAGGAGCGCTGGAATCCGGCATCCTAGCACATCAAACCGCCAAAGAAAAATACTTCCGACCGTTCTAGAATTTTTTCGATATTTTTCACGTATTCTACGCCATCGAATTAGTCTAGTGGTGGGATCGTTTTGACACGAATTGTTTTTTCGGCTACTGTCACTACCGCCAAGACTAATATTATGTCCGGTCAAACTTCGACGACGAAAAAGTCCCGTAAAACCGCCGAATTTCCGCGAATATTCCATCATCTTGTAGCAAATTTTCTCAGCTTTCTTTCTATATACCTATGTATTTAACGAATGTGTCTCCTTATGGTCGGAAAAAGCGAAAAATGTAAAGGAGCGCTAGAATCCGGCATCCTAACACATCAAACCGCCAAAGAAAAATACTTCCGAACGTTCTAGAATTTTTTCGATATTTTTCACGTATTCTACGCCATCGAATTAGTCCAGTGGTGGGATCGTTTTGACACGAATTGTTTTTTCGGCTACTGTCACTACCGCCAAGACTAATATTATGTCCGGTCAAACTTCGACGACGAAAAAGTCCCGTAAAACCGCCGAATTTCCACGAATATTACATCATCTTGTAGCAAATTTTCTCAGCTTTCTTTCTATATACCTATGTATTTAACGAATGTGTCTCCTTATGGTCGGAAAAAGCGAAAAATGTAAAGGAGCGCTAGAATCCGGCATCCTAACACATCAAACCGCCAAAGAAAAATACTTCCGAACGTTCTAGAATTTTTTCGATATTTTTCACGTATTCTACGCCATCGAATTAGTCCAGTGGTGGGATCGTTTTGACACGAATTGTTTTTTCGGCTACTGTCACTACCGCCAAGACTAATATTATGTCCGGTCAAACTTCGACGACGAAAAAGTCCCGTAAAACCGCCGAATTTCTGCGAATATTCCATCATCTTGTAGCAAATTTTCTCAGCTTTCTTTCTATATACCTATGTATTTAACGAATGTGTCTCCTTATGGTCGGAAAAAGCGAAAAATGTAAAGGAGCGCTGGAATCCGGCATCCTAGCACATCAAACCGCCAAAGAAAAATACTTCCGACCGTTCTAGAATTTTTTCGATATTTTTCACGTATTCTACGCCATCGAATTAGTCCAGTGGTGGGATCGTTTTGACACGAATTGTTTTTTCGGCTACTGTCACTACCGCCAAGACTAATATTATGTCCGGTCAAACTTCGACGACGAAAAAGTCCCGTAAAACCGCCGAATTTCCGCGAATATTCCATCATCTTGTAGCAAATTTTCTCAGCTTTCTTTCTATATACCTATGTATTTAACGAATGTGTCTCCTTATGGTCGGAAAAAGCGAAAAATGTAAAGGAGCGCTAGAATCCGGCATCCTAACACATCAAACCGCCAAAGAAAAATACTTCCGAACGTTCTAGAATTTTTTCGATATTTTTCACGTATTCTACGCCATCGAATTAGTCCAGTGGTGGGATCGTTTTGACACGAATTGTTTTTTCGGCTACTGTTACTACCGCCAAGACTAATATTATGTCCGGTCAAACTTCGACGACGAAAAAGTCCCGTAAAACCGCCGAATTTCCGCGAATATTCCATCATCTTGTAGCAAATTTTCTCAGCTTTCTTTCTATATACCTATGTACATAACGAATGTGTCTCCTTATGGTCGGAAAAAGCGAAAAATGTAAAGGAGCGCTGGAATCCGGCATCCTAGCACATCAAACCGCCAAAGAAAAATACTTCCGACCATTCTAGAATTTTTTCGATATTTTTCACGTATTCTACGCCATCGAATTAGTCCATTGGTGGGATCGTTTTGACACGAATTGTTTTTTCGGCTACTGTCACTACCGCCAAGACTAATATTATGTCCGGTCAAACTTCGACGACGAAAAAGTCCCGTAAAACCGCCGAATTTCCGCGAATATTCCATCATCTTGTAGGAAATTTTCTCAGCTTTCTTTCTATATACCTATGTATTTAACGAATGTGTCTCCTTAAGGTCGGAAAAAGCGAAAAATATAAAGGAGCGCTGGAATCCGGCATCCTAACACATCAAACCGCCAAAGAAAAATACTTCCTACCGTTGTAGAATTTTTTCAATATTTTTTCCGTATTCTACGCCATCGAATTAGTCCGGTGGTGGGATCGTTTTGACACGAATTGTTTTTTCGGTTACTGTCACTACCGCCAAGACTAATATTATGTCCGGTCAAACTTCGACGACGAAAAAGTCCCGTAAAACCGCCGAATTTCCGCGAATATTTCATCATCTTGTAGGAAATTTTCTCAGCTTTCTTTCTATATACCTATGTATTTAACGAATGTGTCTCCTTATGGTCGGAAAAAGCGAAAAATGTAAAGGAGCGCTGGAATCCGGCATCCTAACACATCAAACCGCCAAAGAAAAATACTTCCTACCGTTGTAGAATTTTTTCGATATTTTTCACGTATTCTACGCCATCGAATTAGTCCAATATTGGGATCGTTTTGACACGAATTGTTTTTTCGGCTACTGTCACTACCGCCAAGACTAATATTATCTCCGGTCAAACTTCGACGACGAAAAAGTCCCGTAAAACCGCCGAATTTTGGCGAATATTTCATCATCTTGTAGGAAATTTTCTCAGCTTTCTTTCTATATACCTATGTATTTAACGAATGTGTCTCCTTATGGTCGGAAAAAGCGAAAAATGTAAAGGAGCGCTGGAATCCGGCATCCTAACACATCAAACCGCCAAAGAAAAATACTTCCGAACGTTCTAGAATTTTTTCGATATTTTTTCCGTATTCTGCGCCAACGATTTAGTAAAGAGGTGTAATCGTTTTGACACGAATTGTTTTTTCGGCTACTGTCACTACCGCCAAGACTAATATTATGTCCGGTCAAACTTCGACGACGAAAAAGTCCCATAAAACCGCCGAATTTCCGCGAATATTTCATCATCTTGTAGGAAATTTTCTCAGCTTTCTTTCTATATACCTATGTATTTAACGAATGTGTCTCCTTATGGTCGGAAAAAGCGAAAAATGTTAGGAGCGCTGGAATCCGGCATCCTAGCACATCAAACCGCCAAAGAAAAATACTTCCTACCGTTCTAGAATTTTTTCGATATTTTTCACGTATTCTACGCCATCGAATTAGTCCAGTGGTGGGATCGTTTTGACACGAATTGTTTTTTCGGCTACTGTCACTACCGCCAAGACTAATATTATGTCCGGTCAAACTTCGACGACGAAAAAGTCCCGTAAAACCGCAGAATTTTCGCGAATATTTCATCATCTTGTAGGAAATTTTCTCAGCTTTCTTTCTATATACCTATGTATTTAACGAATGTGTCTCCTTATGGTCGGAAAAAGCGAAAAATTTAAGGAGCGCTGGAATCCGGCATCCTAGCACATCAAACCGCCAAAGAAAAATACTTCCGACCGTTCTAGAATTTTTTCGATATTTTTCACGTATTCTACGCCATCGAATCAGTCTAGTGGTGGGATCGTTTTGACACGAATTGTTTTTTCGGCTACTGTCACTACCGCCAAGACTAATATTATGTCCGGTCAAACTTCGACGACGAAAAAGTCCCGTAAAACCGCCGAATTTCCGCGAATATTCCATCATCTTGTAGCAAATTTTCTCAGCTTTCTTTCTATATAACTATGTATATAACGAATGTGTCTCCTTATGGTCGGAAAAAGCGAAAAATGTAAAGGAGCGCTGGAATCCGGCATCCTAGCATATCAAACCGCCAAAGAAAAATACTTCCGACCGTTCTAGAATTTTTTCGATATTTTTCACGTATTCTACGCCATCGAATTAGTCCAGTGGTGGGATCGTTTTGACACGAATTGTTTTTTCGGCTACTGTCACTACCGCCAAGACTAATATTATGTCCGGTCAAACTTCGACGACGAAAAAGTCCCGTAAAACCGCCGAATTTCCGCGAATATTCCATCATCTTGTAGGAAATTTTCTCAGCTTTCTTTCTATATACCTATGTATATAACGAATGTGTCTCCTTATGGTCGGAAAAAGCGAAAAATGTAAAGGAGCGCTGGAATCCGGCATCCTAGCACATCAAACCGCCAAAGAAAAATACTTCCGACCGTTCTAGAATTTTTTCGATATTTTTCACGTATTCTACGCCATCGAATTAGTCCGTTGGTGGGATCGTTTTGACACGAATTGTTTTTTCGGCTACTGTCACTACCGCCAAGACTAATATTATGTCCGGTCAAACTTCGACGACGAAAAAGTCCCGTAAAACCGCCGAATTTTCGCGAATATTTCATCATCTTGTAGGAAATTTTCTCAGCTTTCTTTCTATATACCTATGTATATAACGAATGTGTCTCCTTATGGTCGGAAAAAGCGAAAAATGTAAAGGAGCGCTGGAATCCGGCATCCTAGCACATCAAACCGCCAAAGAAAAATACTTCCGACCGTTCTAGAATTTTTTCGATATTTTTCACGTATTCTACGCCATCGAATTAGTACAGTGGTGGGTGGGATCGTTTTGACACGAATTGTTTTTTCGGCTACTGTCACTACCGCCAAGACTAATATTATGTCCGGTCAAACTTCGACGACGAAAAAGTCCCGTAAAACCGCCGAATTTCCGCGAATATTCCATCAACTTGTAGGAAATTTTGTCAGCTTTCTTTCTATATACCTATGTATTTAACGAATGTGTCTCCTTATGGTCGGAAAAAGCGAAAAATGTAAAGGAGCGCTGGAATCCGGCATCCTAGCACATCAAACCGCCAAAGAAAAATACTTATGACCGTTCTAGAATTTTTTCGATATTTTTCACGTATTCTACGCCATCGAATTAGTCCAGTGGTGGGATCGTTTTGACACGAATTGTTTTTTCGGCTACTGTCACTACCGCCAAGACTAATATTATGTCCGGTCAAACTTCGACGACGAAAAAGTCCCGTAAAACCGCCGAATTTCCGCGAATATTCCATCATCTTGTAGAAAATTTTACGGGACTTTTTCGTCGTCGAAGTTTGACCGGACATAATATTAGTCTTGGCGGTAGTGACAGTAGCCGAAAAAACAATTCGTGTCAAAACGATCCCACCAACGGACTAATTCGATGGCGTAGAATACGTGAAAAATATCGAAAAAATTCTAGAACGGTCGGAAGTATTTTTCTTTGGCGGTTTGATGTGCTAGGATGCCGGATTCCAGCGCTCCTTTACATTTTTCGCTTTTTCCGACCATAAGGAGACACATTCGTTAAATACATAGGTATATAGAAAGAAAGCTGAGAAAATTTGCTACAAGATGATGGAATATTCGCGGAAATTCGGCGGTTTTACGGGACTTTTTCGTCGTCGAAGTTTGACCGGACATAATATTAGCCTTGGCGGTAGTGACAGTAGCCGAAAAAACAATTCGTGTCAAAACGATCCCACCACTGGACTAATTCGATGGCGTAGAATCCTTATGGTCGGAAAAAGCGAAAAATGTAAAGGAGCGCTGGAATCCGGCATCCTAGCACATCAAACCGCCAAAGAAAAATACTTCCGACCGTTCTAGAATTTTTTCGATATTTTTCACGTATTCTACGCCATCGAATTAGTCCAGTGGTGGGATCGTTTTGACACGAATTGTTTTTTCGGCTACTGTCACTACCGCCAAGACTATTATTATGTCCGGTCAAAATTCGACGACGAAAAAGTCCCGTAAAACCGCCGAATTTCCGCGAATATTCCATCAACTTGTAGGAAATTCTCTCAGCTTTCTTTCTATATACCTATGTATTTAACGAATGTGTCTCCTTATGGTCGGAAAAAGCGAAAAATGTAAAGGAGCGCTGGAATCCGGCATCCTAGCACATCAAACCGCCAAAGAAAAATACTTATGACCGTTCTAGAATTTTTTCGATATTTTTCACGTATTCTACGCCATCGAATTAGTCCAGTGGTGGGATCGTTTTGACACGAATTGTTTTTTCGGCTACTGTCACTACCGCCAAGACTAATATTATGTCCGGTCAAACTTCGACGACGAAAAAGTCCCGTAAAACCGCCGAATTTCCGCGAATATTCCATCATCTTGTAGCAAATTTTCTCAGCTTTCTTTCTATATACCTATTTATTTAACGAATGTGTCTCCTTATGGTCGGAAAAAGCGAAAAATGTAAAGGAGCGCTAGAATCCGGCATCCTAGCACATCAAACCGCCAAAGAAAAATACTTATGACCGTTCTAGAATTTTTTCGATATTTTTCACGTATTCTACGCCATCGAATTAGTCCAGTGGTGGGATCGTTTTGACACGAATTGTTTTTTCGGCTACTGTCACTACCGCCAAGACTAATATTATGTCCGGTCAAACTTCGACGACGAAAAAGTCCCGTAAAACCGCCGAATTTCCGCGAATATTCCATCATCTTGTAGCAAATTTTCTCAGCTTTCTTTCTATATACCTATTTATTTAACGAATGTGTCTCCTTATGGTCGGAAAAAGCGAAAAATGTAAAGGAGCGCTAGAATCCGGCATCCTAGCACATCAAACCGCCAAAGAAAAATACTTATGACCGTTCTAGAATTTTTTCGATATTTTTCACGTATTCTACGCCATCGAATTAGTCCAGTGGTGGGATCGTTTTGACACGAATTGTTTTTTCGGCTACTGTCACTACCGCCAAGACTAATATTATGTCCGGTCAAACTTCGACGACGAAAAAGTCCCGTAAAACCGCCGAATTTCCGCGAATATTCCATCATCTTGTAGAAAATTTTCTCAGCTTTCTTTCTATATACCTATGTATTTAACGAATGTGTCTCCTTATGGTCGGAAAAAGCGAAAAATGTAAAGGAGCGCTGGAATCCGGCATCCTAGCACATCAAACCGCCAAAGAAAAATACTTCCGACCGTTCTAGAATTTTTTCGATATTTTTCACGTATTCTACGCCATCGAATTAGTCCAGTGGTGGGATCGTTTTGACACGAATTGTTTTTTCGGCTACTGTCACTACCGCCAAGACTAATATTATGTCCGGTCAAACTTCGACGACGAAAAAGTCCCGTAAAACCGCAGAATTTTCGCGAATATTTCATCATCTTGTAGGAAATTTTCTCAGCTTTCTTTCTATATACCTATGTATTTAACGAATGTGTCTCCTTATGGTCGGAAAAAGCGAAAAATTTAAGGAGCGCTGGAATCCGGCATCCTAGCACATCAAACCGCCAAAGAAAAATACTTCCGACCGTTCTAGAATTTTTTCGATATTTTTCACGTATTCTACGCCATCGAATCAGTCTAGTGGTGGGATCGTTTTGACACGAATTGTTTTTTCGGCTACTGTCACTACCGCCAAGACTAATATTATGTCCGGTCAAACTTCGACGACGAAAAAGTCCCGTAAAACCGCCGAATTTCCGCGAATATTCCATCATCTTGTAGCAAATTTTCTCAGCTTTCTTTCTATATAACTATGTATATAACGAATGTGTCTCCTTATGGTCGGAAAAAGCGAAAAATGTAAAGGAGCGCTGGAATCCGGCATCCTAGCATATCAAACCGCCAAAGAAAAATACTTCCGACCGTTCTAGAATTTTTTCGATATTTTTCACGTATTCTACGCCATCGAATTAGTCCAGTGGTGGGATCGTTTTGACACGAATTGTTTTTTCGGCTACTGTCACTACCGCCAAGACTAATATTATGTCCGGTCAAACTTCGACGACGAAAAAGTCCCGTAAAACCGCCGAATTTCCGCGAATATTCCATCATCTTGTAGGAAATTTTCTCAGCTTTCTTTCTATATACCTATGTATATAACGAATGTGTCTCCTTATGGTCGGAAAAAGCGAAAAATGTAAAGGAGCGCTGGAATCCGGCATCCTAGCACATCAAACCGCCAAAGAAAAATACTTCCGACCGTTCTAGAATTTTTTCGATATTTTTCACGTATTCTACGCCATCGAATTAGTCCGTTGGTGGGATCGTTTTGACACGAATTGTTTTTTCGGCTACTGTCACTACCGCCAAGACTAATATTATGTCCGGTCAAACTTCGACGACGAAAAAGTCCCGTAAAACCGCCGAATTTTCGCGAATATTTCATCATCTTGTAGGAAATTTTCTCAGCTTTCTTTCTATATACCTATGTATATAACGAATGTGTCTCCTTATGGTCGGAAAAAGCGAAAAATGTAAAGGAGCGCTGGAATCCGGCATCCTAGCACATCAAACCGCCAAAGAAAAATACTTCCGACCGTTCTAGAATTTTTTCGATATTTTTCACGTATTCTACGCCATCGAATTAGTACAGTGGTGGGTGGGATCGTTTTGACACGAATTGTTTTTTCGGCTACTGTCACTACCGCCAAGACTAATATTATGTCCGGTCAAACTTCGACGACGAAAAAGTCCCGTAAAACCGCCGAATTTCCGCGAATATTCCATCAACTTGTAGGAAATTTTGTCAGCTTTCTTTCTATATACCTATGTATTTAACGAATGTGTCTCCTTATGGTCGGAAAAAGCGAAAAATGTAAAGGAGCGCTGGAATCCGGCATCCTAGCACATCAAACCGCCAAAGAAAAATACTTATGACCGTTCTAGAATTTTTTCGATATTTTTCACGTATTCTACGCCATCGAATTAGTCCAGTGGTGGGATCGTTTTGACACGAATTGTTTTTTCGGCTACTGTCACTACCGCCAAGACTAATATTATGTCCGGTCAAACTTCGACGACGAAAAAGTCCCGTAAAACCGCCGAATTTCCGCGAATATTCCATCATCTTGTAGAAAATTTTACGGGACTTTTTCGTCGTCGAAGTTTGACCGGACATAATATTAGTCTTGGCGGTAGTGACAGTAGCCGAAAAAACAATTCGTGTCAAAACGATCCCACCAACGGACTAATTCGATGGCGTAGAATACGTGAAAAATATCGAAAAAATTCTAGAACGGTCGGAAGTATTTTTCTTTGGCGGTTTGATGTGCTAGGATGCCGGATTCCAGCGCTCCTTTACATTTTTCGCTTTTTCCGACCATAAGGAGACACATTCGTTAAATACATAGGTATATAGAAAGAAAGCTGAGAAAATTTGCTACAAGATGATGGAATATTCGCGGAAATTCGGCGGTTTTACGGGACTTTTTCGTCGTCGAAGTTTGACCGGACATAATATTAGCCTTGGCGGTAGTGACAGTAGCCGAAAAAACAATTCGTGTCAAAACGATCCCACCACTGGACTAATTCGATGGCGTAGAATCCTTATGGTCGGAAAAAGCGAAAAATGTAAAGGAGCGCTGGAATCCGGCATCCTAGCACATCAAACCGCCAAAGAAAAATACTTCCGACCGTTCTAGAATTTTTTCGATATTTTTCACGTATTCTACGCCATCGAATTAGTCCAGTGGTGGGATCGTTTTGACACGAATTGTTTTTTCGGCTACTGTCACTACCGCCAAGACTATTATTATGTCCGGTCAAAATTCGACGACGAAAAAGTCCCGTAAAACCGCCGAATTTCCGCGAATATTCCATCAACTTGTAGGAAATTCTCTCAGCTTTCTTTCTATATACCTATGTATTTAACGAATGTGTCTCCTTATGGTCGGAAAAAGCGAAAAATGTAAAGGAGCGCTGGAATCCGGCATCCTAGCACATCAAACCGCCAAAGAAAAATACTTATGACCGTTCTAGAATTTTTTCGATATTTTTCACGTATTCTACGCCATCGAATTAGTCCAGTGGTGGGATCGTTTTGACACGAATTGTTTTTTCGGCTACTGTCACTACCGCCAAGACTAATATTATGTCCGGTCAAACTTCGACGACGAAAAAGTCCCGTAAAACCGCCGAATTTCCGCGAATATTCCATCATCTTGTAGCAAATTTTCTCAGCTTTCTTTCTATATACCTATTTATTTAACGAATGTGTCTCCTTATGGTCGGAAAAAGCGAAAAATGTAAAGGAGCGCTAGAATCCGGCATCCTAGCACATCAAACCGCCAAAGAAAAATACTTATGACCGTTCTAGAATTTTTTCGATATTTTTCACGTATTCTACGCCATCGAATTAGTCCAGTGGTGGGATCGTTTTGACACGAATTGTTTTTTCGGCTACTGTCACTACCGCCAAGACTAATATTATGTCCGGTCAAACTTCGACGACGAAAAAGTCCCGTAAAACCGCCGAATTTCCGCGAATATTCCATCATCTTGTAGCAAATTTTCTCAGCTTTCTTTCTATATACCTATTTATTTAACGAATGTGTCTCCTTATGGTCGGAAAAAGCGAAAAATGTAAAGGAGCGCTAGAATCCGGCATCCTAGCACATCAAACCGCCAAAGAAAAATACTTATGACCGTTCTAGAATTTTTTCGATATTTTTCACGTATTCTACGCCATCGAATTAGTCCAGTGGTGGGATCGTTTTGACACGAATTGTTTTTTCGGCTACTGTCACTACCGCCAAGACTAATATTATGTCCGGTCAAACTTCGACGACGAAAAAGTCCCGTAAAACCGCCGAATTTCCGCGAATATTCCATCATCTTGTAGAAAATTTTCTCAGCTTTCTTTCTATATACCTATGTATTTAACGAATGTGTCTCCTTATGGTCGGAAAAAGCGAAAAATGTAAAGGAGCGCTGGAATCCGGCATCCTAGCACATCAAACCGCCAAAGAAAAATACTTCCGACCGTTCTAGAATTTTTTCGATATTTTTCACGTATTCTACGCCATCGAATTAGTCCGTTGGTGGGATCGTTTTGACACGAATTGTTTTTTCGGCTACTGTCACTACCGCCAAGACTAATATTATGTCCGGTCAAACTTCGACGACGAAAAAGTCCCGTAAAACCGCCGAATTTCCGCGAATATTTCATCATCTTGTAGGAAATTTTCTCAGCTTTCTTTCTATATACCTATGTATATAACGAATGTGTCTCCTTATGGTCGGAAAAAGCGAAAAATGTAAAGGAGCGCTGGAATCCGGCATCCTAGCATATCAAACCGCCAAAGAAAAATACTTCCGACCGTTCTAGAATTTTTTCGATATTTTTCACGTATTCTACGCCATCGAATTAGTCCAGTGGTGGGATCGTTTTGACACGAATTGTTTTTTCGGCTACTGTCACTACCGCCAAGACTAATATTATGTCCGGTCAAACTTCGACGACGAAAAAGTCCCGTAAAACCGCCGAATTTCCGCGAATATTCCATCATCTTGTAGCAAATTTTCTCAGCTTTCTTTCTATATACCTATGTATTTAACGAATGTGTCTCCTTATGGTCGGAAAAAGCGAAAAATGTAAAGGAGCGCTGGAATCCGGCATCCTAGCACATCAAACCGCCAAAGAAAAATACTTCCGACCGTTCTAGAATTTTTTCGATATTTTTCACGTATTCTACGCCATCGAATTAGTACAGTGGTGGGTGGGATCGTTTTGACACGAATTGTTTTTTCGGCTACTGTCACTACCGCCAAGACTAATATTATGTCCGGTCAAACTTCGACGACGAAAAAGTCCCGTAAAACCGCCGAATTTCCGCGAATATTTCATCATCTTGTAGGAAATTTTCTCAGCTTTCTTTCTATATACCTATGTATATAACGAATGTGTCTCCTTATGGTCGGAAAAAGCGAAAAATGTAAAGGAGCGCTGGAATCCGGCATCCTAGCACATCAAACCGCCAAAGAAAAATACTTCCGACCATTCTAGAATTTTTTCGATATTTTTCACGTATTTTACGCCATCGAATTAGTACAGTGGTGGGTGGGATCGTTTTGACACGAATTGTTTTTTCGGCTACTGTCACTACCGCCAAGACTAATATTATGTCCGGTCAAACTTCGACGACGAAAAAGTCCCGTAAAACCGCCGAATTTCCGCGAATATTCCATTATCTTGTAGCAAATTTTCTCAGCTTTCTTTCTATATATCTATGTATATAACGAATGTGTCTCCTTATGGTCGGAAAAAGCGAAAAATGTAAAGGAGCGCTGGAATCCGGCATCCTAGCACATCAAACCGCCAAAGAAAAATACTTCCGACCGTTCTAGAATTTTTTCGATATTTTTCACGTATTCTACGCCATCGAATTAGTCCAGTGGTGGGATCGTTTTGACACGAATTGTTTTTTCGGCTACTGTCACTACCGCCAAGACTAATATTATGTCCGGTCAAACTTCGACGACGAAAAAGTCCCGTAAAACCGCCGAATTTCCGCGAATATTCCATCATCTTGTAGAAAATTTTCTCAGCTTTCTTTCTATATACCTATGTATTTAACGAATGTGTCTCCTTATGGTCGGAAAAAGCGAAAAATGTAAAGGAGCGCTGGAATCCGGCATCCTAGCACATCAAACCGCCAAAGAAAAATACTTCCGACCGTTCTAGAATTTTTTCGATATTTTTCACGTATTCTACGCCATCGAATTAGTCCAGTGGTGGGATCGTTTTGACACGAATTGTTTTTTCGGCTACTGTCACTACCGCCAAGACTAATATTATGTCCGGTCAAACTTCGACGACGAAAAAGTCCCGTAAAACCGCCGAATTTCCGCGAATATTCCATCATCTTGTAGAAAATTTTCTCAGCTTTCTTTCTATATACCTATGTATTTAACGAATGTGACTCCTTATGGTCGGAAAAAGCGAAAAATGTAAAGGAGCGCTGGAATCCGGCATCCTAGCACATCAAACCGCCAAAGAAAAATACTTCCGACCGTTCTAGAATTTTTTCGATATTTTTCACGTATTCTACGCCATCGAATTAGTACAGTGGTGGGTGGGATCGTTTTGACACGAATTGTTTTTTCGGCTACTGTCACTACCGCCAAGACTAATATTATGTCCGGTCAAACTTCGACGACGAAAAAGTCCCGTAAAACCGCCGAATTTCCGCGAATATTCCATCAACTTGTAGGAAATTTTCTCAGCTTTCTTTCTATATACCTATGTATTTAACGAATGTGTCTCCTTATGGTCGGAAAAAGCGAAAAATGTAAAGGAGCGCTGGAATCCGGCATCCTAGCACATCAAACCGCCAAAGAAAAATACTTATGACCGTTCTAGAATTTTTTCGATATTTTTCACGTATTCTACGCCATCGAATTAGTCCAGTGGTGGGATCGTTTTGACACGAATTGTTTTTTCGGCTACTGTCACTACCGCCAAGACTAATATTATGTCCGGTCAAACTTCGACGACGAAAAAGTCCCGTAAAACCGCCGAATTTCCGCGAATATTCCATCATCTTGTAGAAAATTTTCTCAGCTTTCTTTCTATATACCTATGTATTTAACGAATGTGTCTCCTTATGGTCGGAAAAAGCGAAAAATGTAAAGGAGCGCTGGAATCCGGCATCCTAGCACATCAAACCGCCAAAGAAAAATACTTCCGACCGTTCTAGAATTTTTTCGATATTTTTCACGTATTCTACGCCATCGAATTAGTCCAGTGGTGGGATCGTTTTGACACGAATTGTTTTTTCGGCTACTGTCACTACCGCCAAGACTAATATTATGTCCGGTCAAACTTCGACGACGAAAAAGTCCCGTAAAACCGCCGAATTTCCGCGAATATTCCATCATCTTGTAGAAAATTTTCTCAGCTTTCTTTCTATATACCTATGTATTTAACGAATGTGACTCCTTATGGTCGGAAAAAGCGAAAAATGTAAAGGAGCGCTGGAATCCGGCATCCTAGCACATCAAACCGCCAAAGAAAAATACTTCCGACCGTTCTAGAATTTTTTCGATATTTTTCACGTATTCTACGCCATCGAATTAGTACAGTGGTGGGTGGGATCGTTTTGACACGAATTGTTTTTTCGGCTACTGTCACTACCGCCAAGACTAATATTATGTCCGGTCAAACTTCGACGACGAAAAAGTCCCGTAAAACCGCCGAATTTCCGCGAATATTCCATCAACTTGTAGGAAATTTTCTCAGCTTTCTTTCTATATACCTATGTATTTAACGAATGTGTCTCCTTATGGTCGGAAAAAGCGAAAAATGTAAAGGAGCGCTGGAATCCGGCATCCTAGCACATCAAACCGCCAAAGAAAAATACTTATGACCGTTCTAGAATTTTTTCGATATTTTTCACGTATTCTACGCCATCGAATTAGTCCAGTGGTGGGATCGTTTTGACACGAATTGTTTTTTCGGCTACTGTCACTACCGCCAAGACTAATATTATGTCCGGTCAAACTTCGACGACGAAAAAGTCCCGTAAAACCGCCGAATTTCCGCGAATATTCCATCATCTTGTAGCAAATTTTCTCAGCTTTCTTTCTATATATCTATGTATATAACGAATGTGTCTCCTTATGGTCGGAAAAAGCGAAAAATGTAAAGGAGCGCTGGAATCCGGCATCCTAGCACATCAAACCGCCAAAGAAAAATACTTCCGACCGTTCTAGAATTTTTTCGATATTTTTCCCGTATTCTACGCCATCGAATTAGTCCAGTGGTGGGATCGTTTTGACACGAATTGTTTTTTCGGCTACTGTCACTACCGCCAAGACTAATATTATGTCCGGTCAAACTTCGACGACGAAAAAGTCCCGTAAAACCGCCGAATTTCCGCGAATATTCCATCATCTTGTAGAAAATTTTCTCAGCTTTCTTTCTATATACCTATGTATTTAACGAATGTGTCTCCTTATGGTCGGAAAAAGCGAAAAATGTAAAGGAGCGCTGGAATCCGGCATCCTAGCCTATCAAACCGCCAAAGAAAAATACTTCCGACCGTTCTAGAATTTTTTCGATATTTTTCACGTATTCTACGCCATCGAATTAGTCCAGTGGTGGGATCGTTTTGACACGAATTGTTTTTTCGGCTACTGTCACTACCGCCAAGACTAATATTATGTCCGGTCAAACTTCGACGACGAAAAAGTCCCGTAAAACCGCCGAATTTCCGCGAATATTCCATCATCTTGTAGAAAATTTTCTCAGCTTTCTTTCTATATACCTATGTATTTAACGAATGTGACTCCTTATGGTCGGAAAAAGCGAAAAATGTAAAGGAGCGCTGGAATCCGGCATCCTAGCACATCAAACCGCCAAAGAAAAATACTTCCGACCGTTCTAGAATTTTTTCGATATTTTTCACGTATTCTACGCCATCGAATTAGTCCAGTGGTGGGATCGTTTTGACACGAATTGTTTTTTCGGCTACTGTCACTACCGCCAAGACTATTATTATGTCCGGTCAAACTTCGACGACGAAAAAGTCCCGTAAAACCGCCGAATTTCCGCGAATATTCCATCAACTTGTAGGAAATTTTCTCAGCTTTCTTTCTATATACCTATGTATTTAACGAATGTGTCTCCTTATGGTCGGAAAAAGCGAAAAATGTAAAGGAGCGCTAGAATCCGGCATCCTAGCACATCAAACCGCCAAAGAAAAATACTTATGACCGTTCTAGAATTTTTTCGATATTTTTCACGTATTCTACGCCATCGAATTAGTCCAGTGGTGGGATCGTTTTGACACGAATTGTTTTTTCGGCTACTGTCACTACCGCCAAGACTAATATTATGTCCGGTCAAACTTCGACGACGAAAAAGTCCCGTAAAACCGCCGAATTTCCGCGAATATTCCATCATCTTGTAGCAAATTTTCTCAGCTTTCTTTCTATATAACTATGTATATAACGAATGTGTCTCCTTATGGTCGGAAAAAGCGAAAAATGTAAAGGAGCGCTGGAATCCGGCATCCTAGCATATCAAACCGCCAAAGAAAAATACTTCCGACCGTTCTAGAATTTTTTCGATATTTTTCACGTATTCTACGCCATCGAATTAGTCCAGTGGTGGGATCGTTTTGACACGAATTGTTTTTTCGGCTACTGTCACTACCGCCAAGACTAATATTATGTCCGGTCAAACTTCGACGACGAAAAAGTCCCGTAAAACCGCCGAATTTCCGCGAGTATTCCATCATCTTGTAGCAAATTTTCTCAGCTTTCTTTCTATATACCTATGTATTTAACGAATGTGTCTCCTTATGGTCGGAAAAAGCGAAAAATGTAAAGGAGCGCTGGAATCCGGCATCCTAGCACATCAAACCGCCAAAGAAAAATACTTCCGACCGTTCTAGAATTTTTTCGATATTTTTCACGTATTCTACGCCATCGAATTAGTCCGTTGGTGGGATCGTTTTGACACGAATTGTTTTTTCGGCTACTGTCACTACCGCCAAGACTAATATTATGTCCGGTCAAACTTCGACGACGAAAAAGTCCCGTAAAACCGCCGAATTTCCGCGAATATTTCATCATCTTGTAGGAAATTTTCTCAGCTTTCTTTCTATATACCTATGTATATAACGAATGTGTCTCCTTATGGTCGGAAAAAGCGAAAAATGTAAAGGAGCGCTGGAATCCGGCATCCTAGCACATCAAACCGCCAAAGAAAAATACTTCCGACCGTTCTAGAATTTTTTCGATATTTTTCACGTATTCTACGCCATCGAATTAGTACAGTGGTGGGTGGGATCGTTTTGACACGAATTGTTTTTTCGGCTACTGTCACTACCGCCAAGACTAATATTATGTCCGGTCAAACTTCGACGACGAAAAAGTCCCGTAAAACCGCCGAATTTCCGCGAATATTCCATCAACTTGTAGGAAATTTTCTCAGCTTTCTTTCTATATACCTATGTATTTAACGAATGTGTCTCCTTATGGTCGGAAAAAGCGAAAAATGTAAAGGAGCGCTGGAATCCGGCATCCTAGCACATCAAACCGCCAAAGAAAAATACTTATGACCGTTCTAGAATTTTTTCGATATTTTTCACGTATTCTACGCCATCGAATTAGTCCAATGGTGGGATCGTTTTGACACGAATTGTTTTTTCGGCTACTGTCACTACCGCCAAGACTAATATTATGTCCGGTCAAACTTCGACGACGAAAAAGTCCCGTAAAACCGCCGAATTTCCGCGAATATTCCATCATCTTGTAGCAAATTTTCTCAGCTTTCTTTCTATATACCTATTTATTTAACGAATGTGTCTCCTTATGGTCGGAAAAAGCGAAAAATGTAAAGGAGCGCTAGAATCCGGCATCCTAGCACATCAAACCGCCAAAGAAAAATACTTATGACCGTTCTAGAATTTTTTCGATATTTTTCACGTATTCTACGCCATCGAATTAGTCCAGTGGTGGGATCGTTTTGACACGAATCGTTTTTTCGGCTACTGTCACTACCGCCAAGACTAATATTATGTCCGGTCAAACTTCGACGACGAAAAAGTCCCGTAAAACCGCCGAATTTCCGCGAATATTCCATCATCTTGTAGCAAATTTTCTCAGCTTTCTTTCTATATACGAGGCTTGTTTGGTAAGTCCGTGACTTTTTAAATTTCCTGCGCAGTAACTTTAAATGCAACACTGCTGCTGTCAACCACCATCTTTCAATAGACTACTGTCAAATTTTGAGCAAGCTGCGACATTTGGTTTGTGTTTGACAGCAATTAGAAGCAGACAACCTCGTGAATTTTAACAAAAATGGAAAAAAGTGAATTTCGTGTGTTGATTAAGCATTATTTTTTGCGTAAAAAAACCATAACTGAAACCAAGGAAAGACTTGATAAATACTATGGGAACTCTGCACCATCAATTTCAATGGTTAAGAAGTGGTTTACTGAGTTCCGTTGTGGTCGTACCAGCACAAGTGACGCCGTACGTTCAGGTCGCCCAAAAGAGGTCATCACGCCAGAAATCGTCGATAAAATCCATGGAATGATATTGGACGATCGGAGAATAAAAGTACGTGAGGTAGCTGAGGCTGTAGGCATCTCAACTGAGCGAGTACATCACATTTTACATGAATATTTGGACATGAAGAAGCTATCCGCGAGATGGGTGCCGCGATTGCTCACACTCGACCACAAGCGCAACCGTGTGACCACTTCAAAGGAGTGTTTGGCAAAGTTCAATCGCAATCCGGGCGAGTTTTTACGCCGTTATATAACCGTAGACGAAACATGGATCCATCACAATACCCCAGAGACCAAGGAACAATCAAAACAGTGGGTGTCAACTGGTGAACGTGCACCAAAGAAGGCTAAGGTGCGTCTGTCAGCCAACAAGGTTATGGCCACAGTTTTTTGGGATGCACGCGGTGTCATTCATATAGATTACTTAGAGAAGGGTAGAACGATCAACGGCGAATATTATTCAGAGCTTTTAGACAGATTCGATATTGATTTGAGGCAAAAACGACCACATTTAGCGAAAATAAAAGTGCTGCTTCATCAAGACAATGCACGAGTGCACACGTGTGTAGTCACTATGGCAAAAATTCATAAATTGGGCTACGAACTACTACCCCATCCAGCATATTCTCCAGATTTAGCCCCTTGCGACTATTTTCTTTTCCCAAACCTGAAGAAATGGCTGGGTGGTAAGAGATTTGGGTCGAATGAAGAGGTTATAACCGAAACAAACGCCTATTTTGAGGGCCTTGAGAAAACCTATTATTTGGAAGGAATAAAAAAACTGGAAAAACGCTGGACTAAATGTATTGATCTAAAAGGAGATTATGTTGAAAAATAAAACGCTTATTTGCCAATTTTTTTTTTCTTTATTCAAATAGTCACGAAGTTACCAAACAGCCCTCGTACCTATGTATTTAACGAATGTGTCTCCTTATGGTCGGAAAAAGCGAAAAATGTAAAGGAGCGCTGGAATCCGGCATCCTAGCACATCAAACCGCCAAAGAAAAATACTTCCGACCGTTCTAGAATTTTTTCGATATTTTTCACGTATTCTACGCCATCGAATTAGTCCAGTGGTGGGATCGTTTTGACACGAATTGTTTTTTCGGCTACTGTCACTACCGCCAAGACTAATATTATGTCCGGTCAAACTTAGACGACGAAAAAGTCCCGTAAAACCGCCGAATTTCCGCGAATATTTCATCATCTTGTAGGAAATTTTCTCAGCTTTCTTTCTATATTCCTATGTATTTAACGAATGTGTCTCCTTATGGTCGGAAAAAGCGAAAAATGTAAAGGAGCGCTAGAATCCGGCATCCTAGCACATCAAACCGCCAAAGAAAAATACTTCCGAACGTTCTAGAATTTTTTCGATATTTTTCACGTATTCTACGCCATCGAATTAGTCCAGTGGAGGGATCGTTTTGACACAAATTGTTTTTTCGGCTACTGTCACTACCGCCAAGACTAATATTATGTCCGGTCAAACTTCGACGACGAAAAAGTCCCGTAAAACCGCCGAATTTCCGCGAATATTTCATCATCTTGTAGGAAATTTTTTCAGCTTTCTTTCTATATACCTATGTATTTAACGAATGTGTCTCCTTATGGTCGGAAAAAGCGAAAAATGTAAGGAGCGCTGGAATCCGGCATCCTAACACATCAAACCTCCAAAGAAAAATACTTCCTACCGTTCTAGAATTTTTTCGATATTTTTCACGTATTCTACGCCATCGAATTAGTCCAGTGGTGGGATCGTTTTGACACGAATTGTTTTTTCGGCTACTGTCACTACCGCCAAGACTAATATTATGTCCGGTCAAACTTCGACGACGAAAAAGTCCCGTAAAACCGCCGAATTTCCGCGAATATTTCATCATCTTGTAGGAAATTTTCTCAGCTTTCTTTCTATATTCCTATGTATTTAACGAATGTGTCTCCTTATGGTCGGAAAAAGCGAAAAATGTAAAGGAGCGCTAGAATCCGGCATCCTAGCACATCAAACCGCCAAAGAAAAATACTTCCGAACGTTCTAGAATTTTTTCGATATTTTTCACGTATTCTACGCCATCGAATTAGTCCAGTGGAGGGATCGTTTTGACACAAATTGTTTTTTCGGCTACTGTCACTACCGCCAAGACTAATATTATGTCCGGTCAAACTTCGACGACGAAAAAGTCCCGTAAAACCGCCGAATTTCCGCGAATATTTCATCATCTTGTAGGAAATTTTTTCAGCTTTCTTTCTATATACCTATGTATTTAACGAATGTGTCTCCTTATGGTCGGAAAAAGCGAAAAATGTAAGGAGCGCTGGAATCCGGCATCCTAGCACATCAAACCGCCAAAGAAAAATACTTCCGAACGTTCTAGAATTTTTTCGATATTTTTCACGTATTCTACGCCATCGAATTAGTCCAGTGGAGGGATCGTTTTGACACAAATTGTTTTTTCGGCTACTGTCACTACCGCCAAGACTAATATTATGTCCGGTCAAACTTCGACGACGAAAAAGTCCCGTAAAACCGCCGAATTTCCGCGAATATTTCATCATCTTGTAGGAAATTTTTTCAGCTTTCTTTCTATATACCTATGTATTTAACGAATGTGTCTCCTTATGGTCGGAAAAAGCGAAAAATGTAAGGAGCGCTGGAATCCGGCATCCTAGCACATCAAACCGCCAAAGAAAAATACTTCCGAACGTTCTAGAATTTTTTCGATATTTTTCACGTATTCTACGCCATCGAATTAGTCCAGTGGAGGGATCGTTTTGACACAAATTGTTTTTTCGGCTACTGTCACTACCGCCAAGACTAATATTATGTCCGGTCAAACTTCGACGACGAAAAAGTCCCGTAAAACCGCCGAATTTCCGCGAATATTTCATCATCTTGTAGGAAATTTTTTCAGCTTTCTTTCTATATACCTATGTATTTAACGAATGTGTCTCCTTATGGTCGGAAAAAGCGAAAAATGTAAGGAGCGCTGGAATCCGGCATCCTAGCACATCAAACCGCCAAAGAAAAATACTTCCGACCGTTCTAGAATTTTTTCGATATTTTTCACGTATTCTACGCCATCGAATTAGTCCAGTGGTGGGATCGTTTTGACACGAATTGTTTTTTCGGCTACTGTCACTACCGCCAAGACTAATATTATGTCCGGTCAAACTTCGACGACGAAAAAGTCCCGTAAAACCGCCGAATTTCCGTGAATATTTCATCATCTTGTAGGAAATTTTCTCAGCTTTCTTTCTATATTCCTATGTATTTAACGAATGTGTCTCCTTATGGTCGGAAAAAGCGAAAAATGTAAAGGAGCGCTAGAATCCGGCATCCTAGCACATCAAACCGCCAAAGAAAAATACTTCCGAACGTTCTAGAATTTTTTCGATATTTTTCACGTATTCTACGCCATCGAATTAGTCCAGTGGTGGGATCGTTTTGACACGAATTGTTTTTTCGGCTACTGTCACTACCGCCAAGACTAATATTATGTCCGGTCAAACTTCGACGACGAAAAAGTCCCGTAAAACCGCCGAATTTCCGTGAATATTTCATCATCTTGTAGGAAATTTTCTCAGCTTTCTTTCTATATTCCTATGTATTTAACGAATGTGTCTCCTTATGGTCGGAAAAAGCGAAAAATGTAAAGGAGCGCTGGAATCCGGCATCCTAGCACATCAAACCGCCAAAGAAAAATACTTCCGACCGTTCTAGAATTTTTTCGATATTTTTCACGTATTCTACGCCATCGAATTAGTCCAGTGGTGGGATCGTTTTGACACGAATTGTTTTTTCGGCTACTGTCACTACCGCCAAGACTAATATTATGTCCGGTCAAACTTCGACGACGAAAAAGTCCCGTAAAACCGCCGAATTTCCGCGAATATTTCATCATCTTGTAGGAAATTTTCTCAGCTTTCTTTCTATATTCCTATGTATTTAACGAATGTGTCTCCTTATGGTCGGAAAAAGCGAAAAATGTAAAGGAGCGCTAGAATCCGGCATCCTAGCACATCAAACCGCCAAAGAAAAATACTTCCGACCGTTCTAGAATTTTTTCGATATTTTTCACGTATTCTACGCCATCGAATTAGTCCAGTGGAGGGATCGTTTTGACACAAATTGTTTTTTCGGCTACTGTCACTACCGCCAAGACTAATATTATGTCCGGTCAAACTTCGACGACGAAAAAGTCCCGTAAAACCGTCGAATTTCCGCGAATATTTCATCATCTTGTAGGAAATTTTTTCAGCTTTCTTTCTATATACCTATGTATTTAACTAATGTGTCTCCTTATGGTCGGAAAAAGCGAAAAATGTAAGGAGCGCTGGAATCCGGCATCCTAGCACATCAAACCGCCAAAGAAAAATACTTCCGACCGTTCTAGATTTTTTTAGATATTTTTCACGTATTCTACGCCATCGAATTAGTCCAGTGGTGGGATCGTTTTGACACAAATTGTTTTTTCGGCTACTGTCACTACCGCCAAGACTATTATTATGTCCGGTCAAACTTCGACGACGAAAAAGTTCCGTAAAACCGCCGAATTTCCGCGAATATTTCATCATCTTGTAGGAAATTTTCTCAGCTTTCTTTCTATATACCTATGTATTTAACGAATGTGTCTCCTTATGGTCGGAAAAAGAGAAAAATGTAAGGAGCGCTGGAATCCGGCATCCTAGCACATCAAACCGCCAAAGAAAAATACTTCCGACCGTTCTAGAATTTTTTCGATATTTTTCACGTATTCTACGCCATCGAATTAGTCCAGTGGTGGGATCGTTTTGACACGAATTGTTTTTTCGGCTACTGTCACTACCGCCAAGACTATTATTATGTCGGGTCAAACTTCGACGACGAAAAAGTCCCGTAAAACCGCCGAATTTCCGCGAATATTCCATCAACTTGTAGGAAATTTTCTCAGCTTTCTTTCTATATACGAATGTGTCTCCTTATGGTCGGAAAAAGCGAAAAATGTAAAGGAGCGCTAGAATCCGGCATCCTAGCACATCAAACCGCCAAAGAAAAATACTTCCGAACGTTCTAGAATTTTTTCAAAGTTAAAACCCATACAAATTTTGTTATATTTAGAGGAATAAAGCAGATCTTTGCTATATAAATAGGCAAATATTGCTAAAATAGACACTGATATTTTCATCCAAAGATAACAAGAGGCTTGATGTAAAGAGAAACGCAAAATCTGGGGAAATCTACTAGATGAATATTTTTATAATATCAAGAGAATATACAACTGGAAACATTAAAGCAAATTTCGAAACTTCCTTACCTCCTATTCTTTATTGCAAATAAAAATACCAATTGTATAAATAAAAAATTAATCATGTTATTAAAATAAATTGGTATCAACATATTTGCAACGTGACAATAATTGTAGAAACACTAACAAGCATATTTATAACGTACAAAACATCCAATTATAGTTTTCTGCTAAATCTAAGAAGAAACGAATTCAACACCGAATTTGTTCAAAACATAAATACTGAAGCTAAGTAGAAAATTTTCCAACTGCTTCGAATGTGATTTGGTTCAGCACACCATACAAAACTTACACATAAGCGAACTGACAAGCAAAACATTTATACAAAATTAAAGTATTTTACATAGACGTTTTTTCTTCTTGTTTTTGTCCTTTCCTTTGCCATTGTTCGTTTTGTTTTCTTCGCTTTTGCGAGCACGAATTTCCCTCATCAGGTCATAAAATACCTGAAAACAATTTATTTTTAATATCAATTGAGGAAGGTGACAAAGGTAATATAAGATATTTATTCACCTTTCAAAAATATTTACAGAAAAACAATGTGTTACATCATATTCGTTTAGGTAAGTCGCAATTTGTAGAGTATAAAGCAGGATTTTTAGATTGTGTCACAGCCGCTTCCGCTGGCAAAGTTATGACCAATTTATTTTTTGTGTTCATTGTTTTCCTTCATGAATATATTTTTATAATTCTTGTCCTTCAGATTATATAGATGTGGATATCCTTCTGGTATGTTTAGGAATACGCTTACATCAACATCTATATTTTCTTCATATTCCAACATTTCCGAATAAAATTAATTTTTGCTTTCAAACCATATAAACAAATGCCTAAACTAAATTATAAGACCTTTCGATCATTTTTGACAGGGACGTTTTGAGTTTTCCGCTGCCGTCCAAGACTAAAGTTGGTAAACTACCGGCAGCAGCGACAACAGCAACTGCAACGGCAGCGGATCTATAAACGTATAGATGAGCAACTGCATATTTATCTTCGTACGGCAACGTCAACTGCAACGACTGCGACTCAATCTATAAATCCAGCTTAACTTCTTTTTGACAAAGTTTGGTAAAGCTAATTACAAGTATGAGGTAATTTTTGATATAAAGTCTTGTATAACAACAGGTTTGTCCTATCTGAATAAATATACCATGGTACTGAAGCAAAATTTTCTAACTAAAAATACTACAAGAAATTGGCATAACTAAGTCTTCTACAGTTAGGACTTTCCAGGCTAGTATGAATGTTACTTCCTGTCAACATTGTCCTAAGTCAACATTTAGGACACTTCAACTTATTGACATGAATTCGGTTTTGTTGAGTTTGCTTTTCAAACTTTTTGTTTCTGCATTTATTGACAATCAAGATCTCATATTATATCAATGTTTCTATTAATGATTTATGGACTATTTATTGAGACAACGTATAACAAATGTCAAGCATTTTACAGCGACTTAAGAAACCAGAAACTTTGAAAATATCTCTTGAAATTGCTAACCACTCGTGTTGGCGAAACGTCGAGATCTTCTCTAAACATACGTCGGCCTTACAACCCGAAGAACCACCATGTATATTAACAAATTGTTTTTGCTCAGTCTGTTTCTCAGTTGTAAATATTTATAAATGAATGTATAGTAGAGAAAATTAAAAATCTGGACCATTCTCCTAACCAAGAACTACTTACCTTATCCACATGTTCTCTAGTTTTTGCAGAAGTTTCTACATATGGTACACCCCACTGTTTTGCTCTATCACTTGCTTCTTGAAATGAAACCTTTCTTCTTTCATCTAAATCACTTTTGTTGCCAACTAGTAGAAATGGAATGTTTTCATCATTTTTTACCCTAAGTATTTGTTCCCTAAAACACCAAAAAAATATCAATAACAAAATGATAATATATGTTCGTATCAAAATGACCTTTATCCGATTTTTATAAAATTCCCATTCAATTCAACAATGGTTTAATCAAATACTCCAAATGAAATAAATTTTTTTGGTATATATATATTGATCAATATTTATCATGGTCTACACATATTGAAATATTGAGAAAAAGAATATCTCCAGTTATTGGAGTTCTCTATAGAATCCGAAATCAAGTTCCGTTGAGGTTTAGAAAATGCAAATATTTTTTATTGATTTATATACTCAAAATTAGGTTTTTTTAAAAAAATGTTTTTATTTTTTTATTGTAAAATTGACCAGTCACAAACTTATGTAAATTGATGAAAATAAACTCTACTCTATTCATCATGTGTGTATAAATTACCAATGTTTTCAATAAATCAGTTATTGTTCCCTGTTATAAACATATTATTGTTTCTTGGTAATAATACATGTTATTATTAATTATTATCAATATTATATTATTTATCATTAGATGGCTTTCCGATTCCATCTGTTAAACATGTTGTTGCTGCTTTAAAAGAGAACAAAGCAAGAGAAAAGCTTCATTAGAATTAGTATGCTAATTTGAAATAAAAAATGGTTCAAAAAACAAGATTGCAGCTTCACTAAAAAACTTTCGACTCCTTTCTGCCAATGTTATGTTTATGTGAATACCATCCATTAACGTCCCTCCTCATTGGCAGCCTTGAACTATGTAATATACTTAATTGAATGGAATTAGTAGTACCTAGTACTTATTAGCTGTTTTTTAAAATATCACAATTGAGATACAAGTATGGCACAATAAGAAAAGTGCCATTAAATGGAAGAAGTTAAATTTGACACAAAATACATGAATAATTGTGTTGAAATTTCTCTAGTTTATTTGATCATTATTGGTTTATAATTTTAGTTCATTACCTAAATTCTTGTGTTGCTTGAAAACTTTCGTCTTCTGTGATAGAAAATATACACAAAAATCCTTCCCCACTTCTGAAATAATTATCTCTAATTGCAGCATAGTCTTCTTGACCTGCAGTATCCAGAATATCAATCTGAACATCTTCACCATCTAGCAGTATTTTTTTTCTATAGGAGTCTGCTTTCGTGGGTTCATAGTCTTCGACAAACTCATCATACATGAATTGTAAAGTGAGGGCCGACTTTCCAACACCTCCACTCCCAACCATTATGACTTTGTGTAGGGCTGGTTGAACTACCGGTTTTTTGGCCATGATTTCGAACTGAAAAATTAAAATACACATAAATAGGTGTGCCTGGCTAACTCCCACACTTGAGTCAATGACCCTATTATTTTGAATAGTTTGGAGTCAAAAACAGATACACATAGCCTTACCTGGACTCAAAAACTAAAATAATTCTCTTTACTCGTCAGCAACGATTTATTTTGAATCCTTTCATAAAATGTATTGCCTTTATTTATTCTAATCCTCTGATATAAACACTAGACTATTGACATAGCTTTGAAGGAATGAAGGGATTTTCACATGCAAGTTGACTCATTCGATGACATCGATGACCACGGTTACCAACACAAAACACTTTGTATTGTATTGTACTGAGTATGTGTTCTTGTACTGAGTATGTGTTCTGTGGTTGGCAAAGTGTATTTTTTGGACTTTGCTTCCTATTGGCACACTTGTCCAGATCTTCCCACACTACCTAGGGATCCGCCCTAACCCAGCCTGAACCGCTTTCCAATGGACGATTTCAGTACCCCTATTCAGTTTTGCCACAAATGATTTTCTGGTTGAAACCTCTGACTTCTTTTAGATCTTTCCTGATATATTTCAAAGTCGAAACGGATACAATTATAAAGAGTCTTGGGTGTTCCTGAGTACATGAATCGCAGTAACATTGATGAAATGGACAAAATAAAAATATCGTAGGGAATTTTATCTGTCATATTGAAGAACGAACGAGCGCGAAATTCTCTAGAATATTTTATTTTTGACAATATCATCATTAGTACTTTGATTCGCATATCCGGGAACATCTTTCTAATTGAAAATTGTATCCATTCCGACCCTGAACCATATCAGAAAAGGACTGGAAAATGTCAGTCAATCCAACCAGAAAATCAATCCTGGCAACACTGAATATGGGTACTGGACTCGCCAATTAACCCAGTGGGTAGCTCCGAGTAACTCCTGAAGTGATCTCACAGACTACGAAAGAACATGATCCTATTTTATTGGTGCATGAAGCACAAGTAGACAAAAGTCAAAACGCGAATACACAGTTTTTTGGCGAAAAAGTTAGTGATAAAGTAATTTCCGATCTCAGGGGCTTGAAGCTCTGGGGCTTAACACTCCTAAATGGAAAACGCCTTATGTGAGCCATATAATTCGAAGTCGACAGTTATGTTTCTGTGTCTCCCGCGAATCCAACCATAAATGACACCTCACTTTTATTCGATGAAATTAATCCCACCCCTGGGGTGACAATTGGAACAATTGGAAAGCGCCTCTGAGGTGCTTTCCATGATGAATATGAATATATTTTACATGAATCAGAATACAATAGAAAATATCAAATATTTGTGGACTTTTACTATACAGAATGCAGCGAATTATATGTAGTTGGGACAAAACTGAGTTATGTCGTGCAGTCTGTAATCATTCCGCAAGAAGTGTCTTTGGACTGGCTTCACTAAAAAAATTGTTATTATTGCAACTGCACTGAACTATACTCGTTTCAAATTGTGTTGAATATTACACTACACCACACTACACTTTATTTATTCGATTACTGGACAACGAATCGAGTTAGATTAGTGATATTTAGTGTTCCTAGATCATCATTCAATCATAGTTAATTTGGTGGCTCTTGGAGAAAAAACGAGTTTTAGACCTATTCGAAAAACAAAGTTAACAAATTCAACAAATTTCATACCTCGGATTGGCTTCTAATTTGCCATAGAGAATCTTGTTCTGCTGAAGTCAGATACAATCATTTTCACTCAATTCAGAATAGTTTTCGAATAATCGCGAAAAAACAATTATGTTCTTTTAAGTTTCCCGCTTTCTCCTTTGACAGCGGTGACCACAGTGATCACGTCGAACTACGTACCTTGGATCATGCTAAGAAAACACATTGTTGGATATTTCCGGTTTTATTCGTGTGGAAAAACGGCACAAAAGACCTAGTTAGTTGTTCAGCCGCCCAGTTTAGACAGTTTAATAGTCCGTAGCGTTCACCGGTAGAAGTCGCAGTTGTCGATTTGTCAAATGACCTTGAAAAATCGCCTTTTTTTCTTCGCTATTATTCGAATACTACCAGTTTTGAGTTTTATCACATACAGTAGTCTCACATAGCGTCGGTACCTTTGATGTTGGTGTCCAAGAGTTTCATTTTTTATAACGCTGCTGTCATTAATACTAATGACATTTTTCTCTACTACAATCCACAGAACTATATAGTTCTGTGACTACAATCGCAACTTCACCGTATTTACACTGCTCGACATATCAACTATTGATATAATTAAACTGCTCGCAAAAATTCAGACTATTGAAATTACGATGGACATATAGAACATTTAAAAAAATGATAATTGGGTAGTATTTAGGTAAATCTGAATTCAAATAAAATCTGAGAATTAATGAATTCGGTTTTGACAAAATGCACAGCCATATTTGCAAGAAAAAACAAAATGGTGGACGAGTGTTGTGATTCAAAATTGGTTTGTACTTGTTGTCGGGGCCCAATATCATATTTAATTGTTAATTTGAGAATTCAAGATGGCGGGCAAGTTTTCTGATCTATGGTCCAATTTATATTCAAAACTGATAATGCAGAGTTCCTAGTGTAGCAGATCATGTTTTTTTATTAAAATCGAGTTTTGTCATTTATGGTCTGATTCTAAATTGGTATGAGGGTTGTAATACTACGTTGAATATTGGAACTGGTTACATAATTACACATGTGACTTCTGCAGAACAAGATCATCCTGTTTGGCAAATTTTAAGCCAATATGAGGTGCGAAATTTCGAAATTTCTTTCAAAAAACGTGTTAAAAAACGGGATTATTCAAAAACTATGTTGAATTGAGTAAAACACTGATTACATTTTTCCTGACTTCTACACTACAAGCTCCTCCCTTGTAGCAAATTTGAATCCGAAAATTAGTTAATAAAAGTTCAGGTATATATATATATCAAATAAAGTTCCAAACTATTAAATACAATTAGTTTTATTGTAATTTCTTAAATTCATTGAATCAATTTTGAACGACATCACAACATATGAAATCTCACTCCCTGAACTTGGCCTTTACAAAAGCAGGCAAAGGAATCAGGTATAGAAACATATTGAAGAATATTATTCCTAGAGTAAAAGCAAAAGTAACCCCAATGTTGAAGTTCTCCTCTAATATTCCGCTGAAGATGACATCTGTGGGATCCCGGCTGTATCTTTCTGTCAAGAATGCTTGTCCGCTAGCATATCTACAGTAAGGATTGTTGACTCCACTCAACAAAGATGTTTCTATAAGGTTCATGCTAGTACAGTTATGTTGTTCATTGAAAGGAAGAGCTTGATTCAGCATAGGGTCAGTAAAAACCTTTCGGTTGAGGAAGGCTGAGGCGTAGCGTATTTGGGTGGCATACGTGACGTAGAACAACCAGTCCTGCAGGCCTTTGATGGATCTAGAAGATTAAAGTTATCAGTATTACGTATAGCTATAGACTGCAAGCCCATATAACAATTTGGGGGGTCATTTGACCCAGAATGAAACATACTCAGAACGAATTTCCGAAAATAAAAAAAAATCCTGGATTCCGGTCCCATTATTTTTGTACGGCAGTAGGTTCTAGGAGATTATTATTTCATAATCTACCAACGTGAGGAATGAGGAGAAATATACAGGAATATTTTGTCGGAAAAGCACATCTTCAGATGAAAAATTAGTATTATTATTATTACAGTCACCAAGAATTGACGGCATAGTGACTGAAGTAATTTTTTCATATAGCAGCATCATTCTGAATAGATAGATAGATAGATAGAGCTTTATTTGACTACATTATATACAAACATATATTGGTAGCAGGTCAGAATAGGCTAAAACTTCACTTGTATACGTGAGTGTGTATAAAACAATATAAAAAATTATAAAAACGTAGTATATATATAACAGAATTAAAACTATACTACCTATAAATATAAAGATGGATTTAGCGAGGGGCAATATATGAAAATATATGTAGAAAAGTTATTGGGTATAACCCTCAAAATATATATACCTACTTATAAAAGTATAAATTTTAAAAATAACATATCATGAAGGTGTTTAATCTAGTTACTGACAATATGCAGACTGTAGGAATCAGAAATCTGTGGCTATAAATCACTCATATCAGAGATTGTTGACAAATATTCATCAATGGAATAAAAACATTTTTGAAGAAGTTATTTTTCACAATAGATTTGAATTTACGATTACCCAAAGATTTTAATGAGTCCGGCAGAACATTATATAACTGGATATTTAATGAATTTTTTTGAGATTTGACTAATCTATAGCGTGGTGTTTGAATATGAGTGGCTTGTATTGTGTGATAATTATGAATATCTGATTGAAGAGTGAAGCTCTCAACATTTTTGTGTATATCAATTAGTGTTTGAAAAATATACAGTGAGGGAAGGGACAATACCCCAAACCTAATGAAGATTGGTTTGCAATGTTCACGATAATCAGCAGTAGCAATCAGTCGCATTGCCTTTTTCTGAAGTACGAAGATTTTCATGGCGTATGTTGAGTTGCCCCAAAGGGTGATTCCATAGCTCATTCTGGAGTGGAACATGGAAAAGTAAACTGTTCTGACTGTAGAAATATTAGTAATACTTTTCAGTTGTCGTAACAGAAATATCGTTCTAGATAATCTGTTACTCAGATCATCTATATGATTTTTCCAATTTATTTTGTCATCTATTGTAATTCCTAACAATTTTGCACTGCTTTCTGATTCATTGTTGCTATCATCCGTCAATTTTGTTGTAAAAAATAATTTCTTTGTTTTATTTCTATTGATTTTCAAGTTGTTGGCTGAGAACCACTCTTCGGCCCTATTTTCTAAGTCATTCGTTGATAGTGACAAGTTTTTTACTATGTTTCCTGATGTTATGAAAGTTGTATCATCTGCAAACAAAATGCATTTGCTGTGATTTAAGTATTTACAGATATCATTTACGTAGATGATGAACAGTAGAGGCCCTAGCACGGAGCCCTGAGGTACTCCATGTTTAACCAGTTTGAAATCAGACTATGTTTCGTGCTGGGTCAAACAACCCTCCAAAATTGTTATATGGGCCTGTAGTCTATTAGTCAACATGTAAGAACCATTAAAAAAAATTGTATAGTACTGAAAATTATGATCATGGTGTCATTCAATTCGTAATGTCATGTAGAAAGTTTGAGGAAAGGTGCCAAAGGCTGAAAAAAATTGAAAAAGTTACTTATAAACAATTAGGTGAAAAGAAAAAGTGGGGCTTTTTTTTAATATCTCGAAAAATATTAAAGCTTTTCCGAATATTAAAAAAGATCTGAAAGGATCAGCAAATTTGCTGACAAACAGTTCCGTTTCCTGAAACTGTACCTCCGGCTTTTATAATTTTTACAGAGCCCTGAAAATAGAGCTTCAACAAAAAATATTACTTCAACTTATACTGTGTAATGAACAATTTGATATAAACAATTAAATTTTTCCTTTATATGATTTTTCTTTTTCTACATAATGAAACAAAAACAACCAAGTGTTATTTTGCGAGAAAAATTATTTATATTTTTTTATTGTTAATTAACAAATCCGTTTTTAAACAATAAAAAAGTTTGTTAAGGATTTTTAAAATCATAATTTGCACAATAATAACACATTTGTTTATAACCACTCTGCAAACAATAGGAATCAAATAACGGATCAATAGTAATATTGAAAAAAAATATTAATGAATAATCAACCTTTATTAATTTTTAACTCAAGTAAATTTTCGATAACAAAGTGAAAAATAATTTCATTTTAATTTTTACAACAGAAATCTTTTCTCAGAACTTATATAAAAGTTAAATCAGTATTGAGCAGAAATTGGTCGGAGACATTATACTACTTCATCTTCAGTAGAAATGATGATTTTTTTAATTCCTTTTTGAATTTTGTGAGGTAATTAAAATACCTTATTTGTTTCAGCATGCTATTATAAGCTAAAATACCGCGATAATATAATGAATTTTTGCCAAATTAAGTTTTAATTTCGATAGTTTTTAGGTTATCAGATTTACCATTAGAAGCAACAACATAGGAGAGATTTGATTGTTTTTTCTTATTTTTTGTTAGGTGAATAAACGTGCAAATTTTTATTCTGAATAATGAATCAGTATCTAGAAGATTTTTTGGTTTGTATAATTTTGAAGTAGGTTCCAAGAAGGGTAATTTGAAAATACATTTCATAATCTAATTCTGTAAGGTTTTCAATGGTTTCAAAATTGACTTTGTTGCAGTTCCCCAAATTGAAATTAAATACTGAAGCTTTGGATATATCAAACTGAAGAAAATATTTTAAAAAGTTTTAGTATATAAGACCTCAGTCTGTATAAAATGCCAATAATAGGAGATATTTTTTTTCTCAGATTCAGAAAATATGCGTAGACCAAGAGAGAGTTTGATCAATAGTTGAACCTAGAAATTTTAAGTATTGTTTGTATCGTGTACAAGAATTATCCACAGTGAGTGATTCAATCTGATTTTCTGGTGAAGAGCTTTTAGACATAAAGCAAGATTTTTCAAAATTTGAAGTTAACTTATTTTCTTTTAACCATGACGAAAAGTCACCTTCCATTTGTTCGTTTATTTCTTGAGGACTTTTTCCATAATAGTACAGGGTAGTATCATCCTCGAATAATTTTTTTCTACATTCATGCAAAAAGCTAAACTTTATTGAACTATATTCAGTGGAAAAAGAAGTTCTTTATTGCACTAGTGCAATAAAGTTTTTATTGCACTCATCTGTCATTCTACTTCAATGTGCTGTCATCATGACAAACATGGAAATCGTCGACAGTAGCGTAGAGATACGTAGAGGAATCACATGCAAAAAACTCAGTGTTGCAAAACAAATATTTCAGCCTGAAGAAAATAACGATGTACAGTTACCAAGTACTAATACGTTTACAGCAGTAACAAATCAAGGAGTGGATTTAAAAAGTACTTCACTACGAAATATTCATATTGAAAAATGCACCAATTGTTCAATCACTTTCAACATTGAGGGTAAAAATGAAGTTTGAGTTAAATTGTTCGTAACGTATTAGTTCCTGTTTCAATGCAAATCGATATTAATAATAAAGTATTCAAGTTGCGCTTTTCATTTTCCTACACCTAGTGCCGCACCTCAATAAATCATTTTTTGCTTTTTGCATGAACGTAGACAAAATGTGTGCAATACAAAAAATGTGCATAAATTGTTTATTGCACTCGACGTGTTGTCCAACTCGGCCTAACGGCCTCGTCGGACAATTTCACGTCGAGTGCAATAAACTTTCACTTTTTGCACTTGTTGCATAAATAACTATAAATGGCCTTTCAAATTCAGGCAAGGTATCGAATTTATATAAATCAGAAACAAAACAGTTTCCGAAATATTGTTTGTCCATCTTCAGATTAATAAAAATTATAAATCTTTGAAAAGGTCTCTTTTTCGAGGTTTTTCCGGATTTTCTCAGTGGAAAATGCACCGATCCGGTCGTATGAAAATCTATTTTGTAGGTTTTATAAATCTCTACAGAATTTCCATTGATACTGTAAAACGATTCCTTGAAAAATCTTTGATATATTTCCAAAAAACCAAAAAAGTTGTAATTTTTTTCACAATTTCTTGTTTAAAAAATTCCACAAAGTGATTTTGCTGGGGCGAAAACTGGGGTTTTCATCAACGAAGTATCTTATAAAAATTAGTATAGGCCATTTGCGTCTTTTATTGAGAGAAAAAACTTCTATAAATTGACCACGCTCACCTCAAAATTCCACTACCAAGAGCAACACATATCCCGGTAATGTAAATGTTTGTGATCGCTGCAGTAAGATCATTTTTCAGCATCATCATGATGGCCATTGTTTGTTGCTCTGAGAATACGTAACAGGCCCAGAGGACAAGACTGAAGTAAATGTAATCGGATGGTGGATCGAAGCTGCCAATTAGGCTGAAACAAATTGAGAGCATTTCATGTTCAGTGCAATTTTTCATTATACATTCGAATTATTCCACACTTTGGTTCATAATAGGCCAGGGTCGATACATTTTGAGACCAAAACAATGTAGAACAGGATGATACCCATTTGAAAAGGAAGAAAATATAACACAACTAAAAGGAAAAATAATTTACGGGTGATTTGAGCTCGAGAAGTGGAAAGGGGTGAGATTTTAAGGGTGGAAAACGGTTTATCACGATTTCCAGATAACTCCAAGTGCTATCGAAAAAAGATGAATGACAAAGCTGTAAGTAATAAAAATATTCACAACTTTTTTCTTCGCACTTATTTCACATAACCTCAAAGTTTATAAAATTTGGCAAAAACTTACCTTTGATGTCCCAAACTCACTGTAATTTTTTTGATTCAAAATATTTATTGTTTCCCCTTATTTTGATTTAATATCGAAAAAGCAGCTAATTTTCAATCGAAAATGTTCGTCAAAATCTCGGCTTTTTGAAAAAAATCGGTTTGCTTTTTGTTCGTTGAAATATCTACTTTCTGATGGTATAAAAAATATACATTACCGTGGCATATTTTCTCAGGAAATGCAAAAAATAACGAAAAAAACTCGAATTAGACAATTTTTTTAAATCATTATTTAAAATTTTGATCTATTTATTGGAATTTACACTTTAATTACACGAAAAATTTTACAGCCGTATGCATAGTCAATCGCCTGCGACTCGCCAGAGTTTCGCCGTTCGCTACACAAGGATTATAATGCAGAGTCGAGTTCCAAAAAAGTGACAACTACGCGATAAGTCACATTTTGGCGAAACGCTGGCGATGTACCACTTTTTTGGAGCTCGACTGTGCATTACAGTTCTTGTGTAGCGAGCGGCAAAACTCTAGCGAGTCACTGGAATTGACTATGCATACGGCTGTTAGTATTTCTTCGACGAACTGAATTGATTTTTTCGTGGTAGGTCTTGCATCAATTGATGTGTAAATTTGGGAAAGTTGAGAACATTACCAACTTTATGGCTCGCGGGCCATAATGGGTCCGCGGGCGCTAAAGTATCACTTTACGCCTATAAAACCGGGTGGTAAAGTGTACTTTACCGCCCGCTAGTGCATGAAATGGGTTTATGGCCTTCAGCGCCTTATTCAAGCCTCAGGCCATAAACGCTTACTTTGAACCCTTGATATATAAATAACTATTATGTTTTGACTTACGGGTATATAATTGCACTTGCTGCAGCTGTGGAAATGAATGAAAATGGTATTGACACTAGATTGTAGGTCAACAAAAACAAAGTTCCACCATAAAGTCCTTCTTGAGATTCCTGAAAATATCTTGTCCGATATATGGGATCTGAATAAATCAAAAAGAAAAGTAAAAAGTCTTACTGCGAAATGATTAGGTTATTTTTGAAGCTAATAATTGAGTATTTGATCTATAATTTAATTGGTACATAATTTCTACTAAACTAAGAATTAACATTTAAGAAAGTGTTTATGAAGTGCAACTAAAGAATTAAGAATTACGTTCGGGCTCGACATATGTTTTGACGTTCAGTAGCAGAACTAGCAGAAGACAAGTGTTCTTTAATCTATTAGATTTTTAACACTAGTCACAGGAAATTTGAATTACCATAATTTTCACTTTCATAAAATTTGGAAACAGTGCACACCTGACTCAAAAATGGTAATAAAATGTATAATTGTGTAGCCAGGAATAAGACTGCACAAGACACACGACATAATCTATTTAAAAAATTGTGGGACAATACTATAACAGAAAAAATGTACAAAACATTGTTCCTCTCGTCCTTACAAGGGTTAAGTAAACAGTAGCCAGTTATTTATTGAATGATTATACTCACATGTTAAATTTGTATTTATAATTCCTATGAAATAAACGCCAGTCAAGCAATTGAGAATCAGTCCACTTCTCGTGATGAAAGTGTGTTGGAAATCCTGAAATTGGTTGTTAATATTTGAGGCTGAATTGGGAATTCAAGGGATCTTTAATTATCACCTTCATTTCTCTATAAAAAATCCAAATGAAAAAGAAGAACACAGGTAGGAGGAATACTCGCAGGAACATCTGCCGAAGCCCTGCCATTTTGAAACTCAAAGTAGCAGATAATAGTCTTCTGAAATTGGAAAATTAATTAATTTCATTGCTCATAGTAAGTAATATTAAAATGTATATGTTGCTGTACAAAACACCACTCGATCAAGCTCTCGTGGTGTTTCTAAGCAACACAGTTTTCCTGACAGCAAGGTGAAAGTATTTTTTGAAAATTTTGTCTGGATTTTACTACTGAAAGTATTGCAGTGTTTCTGGATCTCAGAGAGCTTTTGAGATTATTTACCAGAAGATATTGTTAGATAAGTTGAGATATTATGGTTTTTTATTATATATTTATTATATTATATTTGTGAAAATTCACCATGAAATCATTCAGTACTGCAAGTAACAGCTCATCCTGTACAGCATGAATATATTAAAAAATTATTGACACTTACAAATAGATATTCCATCCTGTCCGAAAAGAGCCCACTTTTCCAAGTGGCACTGGGACTTTACTGCCGTGTACTTCATGTTCCAAATTATGAATGAAGCCCTTGATCGTAGAATTTTTTCGGAAGATCCCGCCTTCAATTTTAAACTTTTCCACTAGTGCCGAGATTTGCTGATTGCTCTCTATGAATCTTTCCCTCGATCTTCGGTCAACAGTGGAAAGACAAACTGTAGACAAGTTTTGGAATGAACGAACACGGATTATTTTAAAATAAAATGAAAAAAAATATATTTTAATAGTCGAAAGGAAAGTACTTAGAAGATGGAAAACGAAACAAAGTGGGAGGTGGTACCGAAATAAAATGGAAGGTGGGGGATGCAAGGCATTATTGCAGGGTCTATAGTTAGAAATCACCCTGTAAATAACAAAAATGTGAAATACTTACGATAATACATAAGAGGATTTTCAAGTTGCGGACAAGGAAACCCAATAGCGTTGAAGTATTCCAGCATTTGCCTCGTACCCCCGGTGTACACGACGTCCCCAAGGCACAAGTACAGGACCCGTTCCAGAAATGGAAAAACGTCCGATCGAGGTTTCTCCATCGTCAGGACGATGGCCGTGCCGTATTTTTTCGAGGCGTTCGATAAAATGGATACGACCAAATACGTGTTTAATGGGTCCAAGTCCCATGTCGGCTCGTCCAATAATAAAACCACTGAAAAATGAGGATTTCATTAATTTTCTTGAATAAGTGGCTCAAATTAGATCAGAACCTGCAATCAAAATGAATAATATAAGAGTAGTTGACTAGATTATTTGACTTAACGAAAAAGAAGTCAGAAATGATAGATTTTAGAGAATTAAATTAAATTATATTATATTATATTATATTATATTATATTATATTATATTATATTATATTATATTATATTATATTATATTATATTATATTATATTATATTATATTATATTATATTATATTATATTATATTATATTATATTATATTATATTATATTATATTATATTATATTATATTATATTATATTATATTATATTATATTATATTATATTATATTATATTATATTATATGGGGCCAGGTAGCCGAGTGGTTAAAGCGACAGTGTTTTAGTCACTGGCTGCCGGTCGGCGGTGGTTCAAACCATGGCGACTGCAGAATTTTTTCTGATGGCCCGAGAAAGTGCTAGGAATCGCACGTTAAAAGGTAAGACCTCGTTAATCCTTGGCTCGCACAAGTTTCGACTTTTGAGGGCTGCCGTTCGTAAGGGGACGACAGCTGGTTAACGGAAAAAACAATTTTAACAATTTTTTTTTTTTTTAACAATTATATTATATTATATTATATTATATTATATTATATTATATTATATTATATTATATTATATTATATTATATTATATTATATTATATTATATTATATTATATTATATTATATTATATTATATTATATTATATTATATTATATTATATTATATTATATTATATTATATTATATTATATTATATTATATTATATTATATTATATTATATTATATTATATTATATTATATTAAAAGAAATTAAATGAAATTAAATGGAATTGAATTGAATTGAATTGAATTGAATTGAATTGAATTGAATTGAATTGAATTGAATTGAATTGAATTGAATTGAATTGAATTGAATTGAATTGAATTGAATTGAATTGAATTGAATTGAATTGAATTGAATTGAATTGAATTGAATTGAATTGAATTGAATTGAATTGAATTGAATTGAATTGAATTGAATGGAATTGAATTGAATTGAATTGAATTGAATTGAATTGAATTGAATTGAATTGAATTGAATTGAATTGAATTGAATTGAATTGAATTGAATTGAATTGAATTGAATTGAATTGAATTGAATTGAATTGAATTGAATTGAATTGAATTGAATTGAATTCTTTTATCAAATTATATTAAATTAAAATAAAATCAATACAAAATATCATATTTATAATATAACAAATTTATAAATTATAATATTTCAGCAATCATTTTATTTTCAAAATGTTGTGCTTCATTCACTAAAACAAAAATTAATCAAAGCTCAATCATAATGTGCATAGGTATCAGACGAGAAGAGCACAAGAAATGCACATCTTAAATTTCATGAGACAGCGAACTGCGAAACTTGACTTATTTGGTTGTTATATAAGCAGAACCGAAATCCTACAAACTAGACCACTGATCGGTTTGGAACAGGAGAGAGCAATCAAGAGGCCAAGAGCGCGATCAAATTTGGGACGGTTTTTTGGTAAAAGAGTCGATAACTCAAAAACGGTTTGTCGCATCGATTTCAAACAAGGACAGGCTTCTAGAGGACGTTCGATTATATGTACCCACGTCTGCGGCAGCATCTCACGATGCTTTTCACAGATAATCGAGGTAGCTGCAATGGTATTTCTCTTCCATTAAAATTTTAAGCAATATTTATCCAATCGAAATGAATTTGGTATCAAAAGGAAGGCAAAACGTTGATCTATGTACATGCAGTAATTTTTTTTGAAATTATTTGTTCATCTACCCAAAAAATTGATTTAAATTAACTACATTTTTGGGACTTTTTGAGTTTTTTTTTTTTGAAAAAAAGTGGATTGTAATTTCAATTTCCATTACAGCACGTACCTAGAATCGATCGGCCTCTAAAATCCTCTCCTTGTTTGAAATCGATACGACGAACCGTTTTCTAGTTATCAATGACCCTTTTACCCTAAAAAGCTCCCCAAATATGATGGCACTCATGGCCTATTGAATGGGCTAGTGAGTATAGAGGAATCGTCACGAGAAGCCTTTTTGCGGCTATATGACTTCTGAGTCACAGTGAAACATGCTTTGTGAGGAATAAAAATTTTGTTTGTACCTGGGTCTTTGATCAGCTGTACACCAATCATCAGTCTTCTGAATTCACTTTTCGTTAGTTCTTCGGTACATCTATTTACTACGTGAGACAGGGCCAGATCAGCTATAATTTGTTTCATTTTGGAGCGTTTCAGGTAACCAGAATACTGAAAATTGAAGAACAAAAAAAATCAAATTTTCACATTATGTCACAAGTTTTTTAAAATTTCCATATGAATATATGTTCAGAAGAAAAAATTTGATGACACTACTTGGCAGAAGCCCATTAAACTAATAATAAAATGGATTAAGCAATCCAGACTTCTGCATTTAACCTATACAATAGGTATAATCGTCGGCAAGTCTCCAACAGAAAACAACTACTGCCCCCTACGACCATTGAATTATATCTGTTAAATTCTTGGCAAAGTATTCTACAAGAACTACTTTGCAATGTTCTCCCAATCTCAATCTGAATATATGTGTTGCAATTGATTCTTCTTCAGTAGATCAAAGAAAGTCATATTTCATTTTGAGATAAGAAGGAATGGATTTTTTTTCATCTTTTTCGTATACATCATGTACATGACATTAGTCATTTTCAGTAGATTATGTTTCCTGAAGACAACTAAAATAGAATAAAAGAAAACAGTTTAAAAATAATCTGGTTACGTTTCACATCTTACTGCTACAGAGAATTTGTAGTCAACAAATAGATAAAATCACGGATATAAGGAAAGCGAAATTGATCGGTGTATAAAACGCAAAAGAAAGAACTCTAGCGACAGTGGATCGAATGGCTGCCATCAGGAACAAAGTAAAGCATTCCTACCGTATGTTCCTAGGGTCACAGATCGGATTGGCCGTATACTACGAAAGTATGATATCAAAACCATATATAAACCTTCAAAGAAACTGAAGGATCACTTGAGATCGGCGAAGGATAAACGTGATGAACTAAGCTCATCTGGGGTGTACCGCATTCCATGCACCTGTGGCAACGTTTATATCGGAACCACGAAGCGTTCCACAAATACCAGAATAAAGGAACACAAGGCCAATTGCCGGTTAGGACACTCAGAAAAATCCGCTGTCGCAGAACAAAATTACAAAATGGGTAATAATTTACAAAATACAAAACAGATGATAATTTGCAAAGGACTCACCGTCTGGCATTATAAAAAAGAACCATGCACACATCTTGAGGGAAAAAGTCTTTCGGTGAAAATGGCTTGATATTTGATATGTTGTAGCTGGAGCCATCCTGACTAAAAGTCTCCACTGGCCCAACTCAATTGTACGGCCACATTCGTCGCTAGAGGGCGCCAAATCATTCATTTTGTAATTTTTGGAAAAATTCAGCTAAATAAAAAAATGTCAATATCTCATTTATACTCAATATTGTGTGCAACCGGACACCACTAAAATTCGTGAGAAAAAAAAACGACACCATTCTTCTACAGGGTAGAGTCAACAACATACTCAACTCTTCAGTGAATAAATTCGCCTATATACAAGGTTATAAGTTGATTGAGATTATCATTGAGGAGCAATCAGGATGGTTTGTTGATCGACCAAAATATAATTAAGCCATGAATACAGAGTGTTTGAAATGAGGCAGGGTCCATATTATATACAAGGTGGCCCATTACTTTGAGGAAGTACAGTATTTCGCCTATCATGAGGAGTATGAAAACATTTTTTAGATAAAAGTTATACGGCTTACTTTGTTGCTTGTTATAAAAATATTTCTAAATATACACAGTGATTCTTTAAAGCGGGGCAACACAAAGCATCAATTTTTCAAATGAACCACCCTGTAAATTTTCTCACCATTGAACTGTGCAAAACGTTTTACATACGGAGATATTTTCTTTTTTCGAAAATTTTGCGGCTTTGTCAAGTTATTGCTGAAAGAAAGAAAATCTTCGGAAAAACAGAATTTAAGAAAAAATGTTGTGTCATGCACAAATTATGAACAATATACGTTCCTCTAGGTTTTTTAATCAAGGGCTAGTTTGATAACTCCGTGCCTATGATTGAATTCTCCTTGGATTCAGAAAATTCAGAAAATTTTATAGGCTTCAAGAAGTGACCAAGCTCGCCAGTACATATCTTCTTTCGGCCTAAAAAATGCCACTGTACCGCCTAAGTATACAATATACTAGTTTTTGAGAAAAATTATTTCTTTAGTTGTTTGAACTTATTCATATTCAGCAGTTTGATATAATAATAATAATAATAATATAGTTTATTCGAATAATTAATATAGATACAATACAATACAGATACTATACAGATACAATACAGATAAAAATTTAATAAACATTAATCAAATGAAGGAATAAACACTGTGAACACTAAAGGCTAGGCCTTGAAAGTGTCATCCTTAGCTTGATACCTTCTGTGATATCATCATCAAATTCATAAAAATTGTAAAATATTGTAGAATTCATAAAATTGTAAAATATTGTAGAACAGTCAAGTATAAAATAGTAAAATAAATAAATCACTCAAAAAAAATACAATAGAATAACATCACTAAATGTACATAAACAGATTAACAAGATTACAGGTAATAAATATGGTAAAGATAAGTTAAGGTGCTAATACAATTTAGGAATATTCGAATGATGCTAACATATTTCAAAAATGGTAAGTGTTATTAACGTCAACAAACTGGTGCACCATAAGACGAGGTATACTACTCATCCATTTTTTCAGTTTCGATTTGAATAGGTTCATCGAATTTATGGATTTGAATTCTGGAGGTATTGTGTTATAGAAGTTTGGTGCTAGGTATACAAAACATCTCTGAAGCGCATTTTTTTCAGGTCTTGGAATGACGGAATTGTTTTTGTTTCTTGTTTCATATTTGTGGTTTGAGAAGGAGAGTTCCGATTTGAACTTGTGTTGTCTCGTGACAGTCGTTAAGAAATATAATTGTCGTGCATCAAAAATATTCGTATCTAAGTATAACTGATTTGTAGGGTGGGTATATGGCTTGTTATAGATTATTTTCAGAATCCACTTCTGAATTTTTTCCAGGCGAAACATGTAATTGTTAGTGGCAGCTCCCCATGCTATCAACCCATATCTAATATGGGACTCTGCCAGTGCATAGTACAACAACTTCAATTGATCTATGGCAAGGATTCTTACAAGATATTTGAATTTATAAAGTGTGTGAACGAAGTCGCCGTCGAAGAATATATATTTATCAAGACTAAGAGCGTTCTGTCTTATTTTTTATTCAGTACAAATTCGTGAAGTTTTATTTGACAAATACTTCAGAGTCAATTCTTTCTTGTTATCAACATCATAATCATAGCAACTCAAAACAACTATTAAATGAAACTAAATACAGAGTCTCTATAAATGACGAATCTGCTACAAAGAGTAAAGCGAAGTTTCTTCACTACATTGTTTATTTGCGTATCCCATTTCAAGTGGCGATCTATGTATACACCCAGATATTTAATGTACGGTTTAGAGAGAATTGTGGTTGATGAGTTATCAAAGGAGAAGGTAAGCGAATTGTAATCTGGTAGGTAACGGGAGTACGAAGTAAATGGCAGAAATAGAGTTTTATTAAAATTGATTGTTAGAAGGCGGTTTTTCAGCCAACTAATGATTTTAATGAAGTCTCTTCCACTGTTTTCTTTCAGTGGAGTCCAGCTAGGTGCTTCGTACAAAATGGCTGTGTCATCGGCAAAACTCACAATTTCTCCCTCACTCTCCAGTTTGAATAGGTCATTTATATAGATATTGAAGAGTATAGGTCCGAGGACGGTTCCCTGTGATACTCCATACGAATCGGATTTGGTAGAACTCTTCGAGTGGCCGATTGCGACCAGTTGTTTTCAGTCGGCTTATGCAGTTTATGCGGCAGAACATTATAGAGGCTGAAGTCTAATGAAATAGTTTGGGATACAGGAAGCCTATGTCGAGGAATCCTGATTCCTAGTGCTTCCATGGTGAGAGAGGATGATTTTTTGTGGATTAAAATTTTTCATTTTGTAAACAAAGTTCGGCTAGAATCCCTATATTTATTTACTCATATTTCTATCGCTTTTTTCTGTTGGATGAAAATGCCTCTTGCAGTAGAATTGACGGTTGTGTACTCACTTTTGTTGGTGTATAATACAGAGTCTGTTCGACTGTCAGTCCAGGAATGAAATCACATGTATGCGTTACGTAGGCGCATCTTTGTTGAAATAAACACAAGCTCATCGGGTGGTTATTCAAACTAATCTGTCCTCTGACTGGTCCTTGGGCCCTACGCGAAATTACATCAAGGAGAGCTTTCTTACCGCTTCCTGAAAATCGGGAGAGATCAAAAACAATTTATCAAAAACAGCGAAACAAATCCTGGGTGATCAATTGTGCATGTTGGACAAGCCAAACATTGATTTTGACAAAAGTCAGGTGGTCAATGCTATGGCGAAAAATTTCAAAAATTGATATGGAGAGGCAAAGAGTGGGGGTACATGATAAGATATTGAAAACAACTATTTGAAAAAGTTGCTCAATATATAGTATACTTATTTACAGTTTCAAGCTATAATTCGAGAAAATTGTAAACATAAGTAGTGACATTGGCATAACTCACTGACTGGCCATTGCTGTATAAAGAGAACAAACTAGGTATTCAAATATGTATTGAAGAGACAGGGGCCTAATACGGTGCCTTGTGGCACAACAAATTTTATGATTTTGAATTCGCTTAGAATTCCTTGTATCTCAACACATTGCTCTTTATCAGTGAGGTAACTTTTCAAAAACTCAAGACATGGCTTCCTTATTTCTATCTGCTATAATGTTGTGAGTAGTTGTTCGTGGATCACTGTGTCAAATGCTTTAGCCAGGTCCACCAAGATGCAGAGAGTTGGTTTTCCATCATCAAGAAAACGCCTCTACTGCATTTTGAGTGGAAACTGCCGTGGTTAAAAATTTTCGTATTTTTCCAAGAATTCGCACAATCTGTTTTCTATTAACTATTTCAATTATTTTGGCTGTGCATGCTATAATCACCTTGTGCAGTTCCTCTTCAAACTGAATTGCTTTCTATAAAAAAAAATTCCAACAACAAAATCAAGATATGACAGTTTTTGAAGTTATATCCTATTTTTTACTACAGAACAAACTATTGTCAACCCAAATGCATTCTACATACAGAAATCGAAAGCTTTGCACCTTTCGATCCTAGTACTGCCAAAACTTCTCCAGAATGTACGGCCATGGATACGTCTTTGAGGATCATTCCCGTCTTGATACCACCAGCGACCCTTTGAATACAAGACCCAGGTTCCACCTGAAAAACAAGAAACTATTTGGACGAATACTTCTTGTAAACATTTTTTACGAAGTTATGCAAGTTTTTGAAAAATTATTATTAAATGTGGCGGGGGTAAAAGTTCTGTCCGACAAAATAATTTGATAAACTTCCCCTGAAATTCACCAAAAATGCAAAATGGTCTGATCCACTTGAAAATTTGAACTGTATACGAAAATTTCAAGCTGATTCCAAAAATTTATGATTTGTGATGTTTAGACATGAGATTTAGTCGGAAAAGAAAATAAAATAAATAAAAATTTTAAATAACCGAAATTTCATGGAAAGCATATGAAATTTTCAACTTAGACTGGTGCCAAAACGAATTTTAAACGCTCAAACTAAGAAAAAAGTATCAGGAAAGGTCTAGGTGCAGAATAATGTTGAGGTTTCAACTTTAAGGAAAAAAAAATAATCACGAAAACAATATGGTGAAATGGGGATGCAGTTTAGGGATTGAAATTTATTGATCGTTAACACAGACAAGTCTCTCTGAATCATAATTTTCTCAATATTTTCATTGATTTTCAATAGTTGTAAAAAGTATAAAAATTTTATTATTATTTTTTTTTCTTTTTTCTTTGGTGTTTCTATGGTTATTAGCCACGTGTTCTGGATAGACCTTGTTATTACGTTTAAAGATATTTTATTATAAATAATTTAATATAAACTGCATTTTGTTATAAAAATTATGAAGGAAGTCGAAAATCATTGAAAATATTGAGTAAATACTGATTCAGAGAAACTTTTTTTCACAATTTTAAGCGGTTTGACGATCAATAAACTACCAAATTACATGGACCATTTGAAAGTAGACATTTCAACAAATAAAATGATCACTTATAGACCTCCGAAATACAAAAAACACCAAGACCATTGTTCATGAAAGATAAGAGTATTTTTTTCGATATCTCTAAAACTAGCTGTCTCTTGAATTGCGAAAAAATCGTGCTTATTGGACACCAAAAAGACATACGATTACAAATATTCATGTAAATTAAATGATCTATACGCGAGAAAAATATTAAATTCTGAAAAATCGGTTTCTCGCCATTTTGCCATCACAAAAAACCGTTTTCAACCCCTGAACTGCATCTCAATTTTGAGTGTTTTAGTGTTTAAATATTGAAACCACAACAATATTTTCCACCTGGTCCTTGCTTGTTACTATTTTCTTTTTCACAAAAATTATAGGCACCAGTCTATTATTTTTAATGACTGGGTGATTCTTATGGGTCTGATTAGGAATTGTTGAAAATTACATCGAATAGTCGGAATGTTTCAAGGTAGGTGTATAAACTTTCTTACTCATGATTTCTGTACAATTTAGGACAAATTCAAATTTCAACTCAAGCCAAGCGGATATAGTGGCTTTCGATTGAGATAATTCACCTTAACATGTATATCGCCTTAGTCATAGTTACTAATGACAATGTAGGTGCTCGAAACAAACAATTTTCATTTCGTGTTTACCTGTCCTGAGTAGAACACATTGGACACTTCTAACAGATAATCGCTCGAAATCATCTTCAGTTTTCACAAAAGTAAGGACTTTTTGACGAAACTTGTCCAACAGGTATAGTCCTAATAGCGCCGAAGTGGATATAACTGATTAACTAGGTACGAAACGTTGCAAACAATTGATACTGGTCACCTGCCATATTTGTTCAACAGGTAGACAAAGCCGACTGAAACCAATCGACTCCAGCGGCCAGGTGAGAGAGGAAAGTAGTTTCGACTACTAATACGTCTCACTAAGATATAATCTTCTGTTTGTCCCGTCGACCGGATGCATCTTTACGAGCAACCATATCAGAAGTCTTCGAGAGAATTGTGCGAGGTAGGGAACACGAGGGTCTTACAGTTCAACGTGCGATCCCCAGCAATGTATGTATTTTTCCGAGAAATAACAGCATTAACAGTCAATTTCAAGCAGCATCATCTATTATTTCTGGAAAATAAATCTCCTCAGATCTACAAAATATAATATTTTAACAAATCCCGAAGAAAAGTCCATAGAAAAAAATCGTATTGAATCAAACAAAATTTGTTTCAGTCAAACATAGAACCCCGCAAAATCCTTATAGAATTTGGGTTTCGGTGGATTTTTTAAAATTGTTGTTATGATGTAGTACATTGCTCATAAAAGACTATTTATTTTTTAACTATCAGGAACATTATTTTAACTCCCCTTCTTCCCACATCTCCTATTATGTAACACAAAGAAATTAAATCTGGAGTACTTTCAAATGTATTGTCGGATGTTTAAATATGCTCGAATTAGAAAATTAGCACTTTTTTATGATTATCTCCCCTCTCTCAAAAAAACAAAGAAAAATTTGTGGATTTTTCTGAATTTTTAAAATGATGCATTTCAAGTTATTTTGAATGAATATTTATTGACGCCTCTACTGCATTTTGAGTGGAAACTGCCGTGGTTAAAAATTTTCGTATTTTTCCAAGAATTCGCACAATCTGTTTTCTATTAACTATTTCAATTATTTTAGCTGTGACTATTTATTTTTTAACTATCAGGAACATTATTTTAACTCCCCTTCTTCCCACATCTCCTATTATGTAACACAAAGAAATTAAATCTGGAGTACTTTCAAATGTATTGTCGGATGTTTAAATATGCTCGAATTAGAAAATTAGCACTTTTTTATGATTATCTCCCTTCTCTCAAAAAAACAAAGAAAAATTGGTGGATTTTTCTGAATTTTTAAAATGATGCATTTCAAGTTATTTTGAATGAATATTTATTGGATGACAAACTCCAACAATTGATAGTATTGATGCTAGGGTGAGTTTAAGTCATACCTTCCTTGGAGTATTAAATGCACAAAAAGTGAACCCTCTATTCGAACCATATTTTTCACACCAGTAAATGATAAAGATGTTATCAAAGCTATTGATTCATTACCGAACAAAAAATCCAGATTTAAAATCGGACATTAAAACTACATGAGTTGTTACTTTATTTTCAATTATTTTTGGACTTAGCAAAGGCCTTTGATACTGTTGACCATGTCCAGTTGTTGGAGGCACTGGAGAGTTCGAGAATACGAGGGAAATCTCTACAACTTTTCAGAAGTTATCTGGTTGGTAGGAAACAAATAAATAAAATAAATGATAATGTCAGCTCACAAAGAGAAATTACTTATGGTATACCGCAGGGAACTGTGATTGGACCCATGCTGATCTCAATATATATTAACAGCCTACTAACTATGAAGATAGATGGTTTAATTTACAGTTTTGCTGATGACACGGCCATACTTTACACCGACGACAATTGGAGTAGTTTGAAAATCAAAGTTGAAAATCAAGTCGAAATATTGAAAAATTGGTTCGATCACAAATCACTCACAATTAATTTTGAAAAAACCAAGTTCCTGCTATTCGCAAGCTACGAAAGTCAATTACCAAACTATAATAAACTAATACTAAATGATCAAAAAAAACCTGGAAATTTTACGAGCAGACCACATTAAATACCTGGGCGTTACAATAGATCCTCATCTTAGGTGGAATGAACATATTACCCAGATCTCGAAATCGCTGAGATGTATACTACATAAATTTAAATACTTGAGATCTATCCTCGATATTAATCACCTTAAAATAATATAATACGCTTTAGTACAATCTCGACTCCAATATGCTATACTAAGCTGGGGTGGTATTTTAGACATCCACCTTAAGAAAGCTGAAGTACTACAGAGAAAAATACTTAAAATCATGTACCACAAAAATAATGACTATTCTTCTAATCAAATCTTCATTGACTCGAAGCTACTCGATATTAGACAAATATATATGTACAATATAATCTTGTATATCCACAAAAACAAAATGACACTACAACCAATTAAACACGATTATAACACCCGCACTAAATCAAAGGGTGACGTACAAGTGAACGCAACCAAAAAATCCATTGAACAAAATTCATACAAATACCACAGTGGAAAAATATTCAACTTCTTACCGGACATGTACAAGACCTACATTTATACAATCAATAATATTGACCTACTCAAAAACATCTTCAAAAAGTATCTACTCAATATTAATAGGGAAATCGTTCATAACAGTCTTATAAAAAAATAAAAAGACGATGATAATAGTTATTCTAAGTTCAAAATCTGTTATATTTACCATTTATACCGTTACACATTTATATTTTTCACTCAAATATGCCGATCAAAATACCGTAATTTAATATTATATTTATGTTCATATTTTACTATTATATACTTCTAACTCTTCTATATACACAATACGCTATGTTGTAAATTGTTTCTCAATCCAACTCATTATTTATGTATTTCGCAATAGGCATCCCACGCAAAATTTCGGTTTTAGTGAGTTTTTCTGTCTTTGTTTGTACTGCATTTCTTAATGTCACTATTTAATGTTTAATGTATTTATGTATAAATAAAGCTATTATTATTATTTAAAAAAAAGAGATTCTTCAATGGCTAGCATTTCTGCGGAGAATACCGAACAAAGATCTGGAATTTTACCGGAATAGCTAAATTTGGTGTTAGGACGCTAAAATGCATTTTAAACTTTATTGCCAGAAAAAAAATTTGAATTCTTTCATTTCAACGAGAGTGAAGTAGACGCAAAAATATTGTAATCAATTCTAATATTAAAATGCGATATTGATCTCGAGAATTATTGCGATCGCTTCGCTCACGCGTTAAAATATCTCCATCATTAATCGCCTTCATTAATACACTGGTTGATTGAATAACTATCGATGAGCCCTAAAATTGTATTTCTGTTAATAATATACTTGTTGAAAAATAAAATATAATGAAAACATAATCTGAAAAAATAACTGTGTTTATGTGGAACTTTATTTAATTTTTAGAGAGAAAACGTCAATTTTTAAAGAATGTGATGGAAAAATAATTTTTCATGGAAATAGGGTATCTGTACTTTGCATTTACCAAATTCTAAATGGAAATACACTGTGGTTATATTTATTTATTTATTCAGTTGCAATTTCAGGTTGTTAACAGAACATATTTCCAAAACTACAGGTTTTAAAGTTATTGAAGAAAAACTGATTAGTTATTTGGTTAACTTTCAAAACCATATAACTCGGAAATAAAGAGGACGTACGTTCCTACAAGGATTTTTTCTGAAACCCTCCAAGAAGTATCGACCTTTAGGATCAGCACCCAATTACGAAACACCCTGTATTTGCTTTCTTGAGTTATGTCACAGCTACCGCCTCAAAATTACCTTCCGCACCATGACCACCACGCTTACGGTATAATCTGCCTGGGGAATCGTACTCTGGTGAAGTTGGTAGTGAATTCTTCTGTGGGTACGTCAGGAACCAACTTTCATTGAAGTATATTGGCCTCTCAGTTCGCGATAGTATATGGTTTCGCTTTGTTTCTTAGTTTTGCCAAAACCAGTATAGGGAATTCAGAGAAAGTGTCCCATGGACTTTTTCTGTACTATTCAAACAGCAGTGAGTCTAGACGTTATTGTGACTAGTTCCACTGTTTACCTGTGTATGCAAAATAAAAACATTTCTATTTGTTGAACTCGATGCGCAGTGGAATCTCAGGTTCTCATTATGATTGGTGAGTTAGAGAATTTTTCATTTTGTTCCAGCATAGTGGAGTTCCCATAATTTGCAAGGCAAAAATGGTTTTGCCTACCAGAACCTTAGGAAATACATAATCCAACCAAACTCTTATCTTGAGTTGTGGATGACAGGGTGTTCGTGCCCCGTACATAATTAAAATCATTCACCTCATATGGGTAGTTTATTTTTCGAAAACTTGACCGAGGGTTTTCATAGAAGATATTTAATTGAGACAGATTATGATTAATCAGAGATACTTCACGTTAGAAAAAAATGGGAAATTTCCCTCATAAGGGTAGTTTATTCACGTGACTAACTTGAATAAAAAACTTGTTTTTTAATATCCACAATATACTACTACTTGTAATATGAGAGTCGTTTCGCTAGTACTACTCATACCTAGCTTTCTCAAACATAAATTGGAATTCAGTAAATGTTCAGACATATTTATAGTTATTTGAAATGAGGTAAATAGAAGGAAGGTATTATGATTATAAACAGGTAGCTTGCTTGATATCGGAAATCCGTTCAGGGTATGAAGAGCAAATAGCAGGGGCTCCAAAATAAACCTTGTGGAACACATGAATGGACGTCGAGATGCTGAGAGTCAGTTCCGTAAATTGTCACGTTTTGTTTTCGATTTATCAGAAATGATTCTAAAGCTAAGAAGAACTGTAAAATTTCCCTGTTTTTTTGCCCTAATTATATCAACAACAAAATGAGATTGATGGACAAGTACTAATGTATGTACGAAGAGACAAAATATGAACCACTAACAATAGTGAAATCAAATGAAAATATCATAAATCATCAATGACGATTTTACTAATGAAAGTAAGAGAATTAAATGATTTGCTAGAATATGAATAATAATAATAATCATAAATATACTTTATTGTCCAAAGAGTTAATGTTGTTGACAAAGTGAGATAAGTCTAAATCTAAATAAATGTATAAAGAACACGAAAAACATGGAGTCATTAATACACAGAGCACAAATACATAAAAATTATAAAAATCACATTTACATATTAAAATCCATCTCATTCAATCCATCAAAATTTATGCCTAGAATTTAATTTTAAAAGACGTCTTCATAAAACTCTTGCAAACTATAATAGGGTCTATCACTTAAAAAGTCTCTAGTCGCGTTCCTGAAATGAGTGGCATCATTTATATTCCTCACGTGGTTTGGTAAGGGATTAAACATCTTAACACCGTTGTAAACAATAGAATCTTTAATAAGAGATGAAGTAGGTATAGGGAGTTTGAGATCAGCGGTCTGTCGGGTGGCATAGTTAGATGATACCGAAGAATATTTTGATTTATGTTCATTTATCAAGCAAACCGTTTCCATGATAAAAATGTCATGTACTGTTAGAATTTTATTTTCCAGAAATAGGGGCCTGCAAGACTCCCGTCGTTTAACCTTGTAGACATATCTTATTGCTCTTTTTTGAAGAACAAATACCGACTGTAAATTTGTTTTTGCACAGACTCCCCAAAATGGGATTCCATATCGTAAGTGCGATTCTATCAACAAGAAATAGACAGTTTTTGCTGCAGAGGATCCAAGTTCAGCTGAGGTTACTCTTACTACCCTGAAGAAAGTTTTTTAGTGAGCGAAGTAATGTGGTCCTCAAACCTGAGCTTGTTATCTATAGAAATTTAGTGTTAGTTTTGTTTTCTATCACGCAACTGTTTGGGAGGAAATGTAGAAGAAATGTAAAAGATTACCAATAAGTTACATCCATACATAAGAGTAGAAAAGGTTTTTGTTTTGAGAACAATAATTATTCGCTTCAAAATTTGGACCGTTTAGTTCGATTGAATGTTTTGTAACAGAGGTCTATTCTCTGAATTTACAAATTTTTCACAGTAATAAAGTTGTAACAATTTTTTAAGTTTTGAAGTTTTAAAACAACTTTAATTTCTGTTGACTGGTACAATTTTCCAATGGACCCTATACAGCATATTGCAAACACCCTTCATCAAATTGTTGGTACCTCTTCGATAACTCCCGTATTTCTTCCAAGATTGATTCCCTCATCTCCCGCATGAGCATGTGTCCTTTTCTATGAGAAAGTTGATAATCTCAATTGTTATGGTGTCGTGGGTTTTTCCGGGTTTTCCTCCATCTGACACAGCAAATGCGCCATCACTTCGAGTCTCGGACATCAAGAATTTCATCTTGATATTATTTTATATTTATAACGGTTTTGTATCTTCAAATTAATTCTTATTTCTACTAGGAATACGCGGCCCAATCAATGATTGGTTCATCTCATTTCTAGAGCGCAGAAAATTTATGGTCAAAATTGATGAAGTCATCTCGGACGAGTTGGAGAATGATATTGGTACTCCTCAGGGGAGCGTCCTCGGATCCTTGATTTTCTTGATTTTCATAAACGATCTTCCCCATCATATAAGCGTAGAAAAAGTTCTCACGTATGCTGATGACACCTGCATAATTGTCTCAGATGCTTCTAAAACAATATTAACAAAAAAAATCGATACTCTATTGAAAGAATTCATAGACTGGTGTTTCAAAAACAGGCTCATTATCAACCACAACAAAACAGTGAGCATTGAGTTCTACAACAAGTACAGAACACCCACAATCAAACACATCTCATTTGAGGGGCGGTCATTGGAATTATCCAAATTTACCAAATTTCTAGGCACGATGTTAGACAGCAATCTCTCTTGGGAAAAGCAAATAGACAGCATATGCAGCAAGCTGAATAAATGCTACTATGTGATTTCGACTATGAAAAATATGCTTGACGTAAAATCTCTTTTGAATGTATACTATGCCTTTGCATATTCAGCTATATCATACAGTATTGTTGTATGGGGCCAAGCCTCTGACATGAAACGTGTATTTATTCTGCAAAAACGAATCATTCGGCGTATTTTCGGACTATCCTACAGAGCATCCTGCAAAGATACTTTCAGAAATTATAGTATTCTCACGGCACCATCCATATACATAATGAAACTAATGTCATACATTTATATCAACAAAAATAATTTTATCAAACATTGTGATACTCACGACCACAATACCAGAAATAAAAATAATATATTAATAAACATAGCAAAACACTCTTTCCAAAAAATATCACCGATCTCTGCAGGTAGTTACCTCTTCAACAAACTTCCTTATTTTTTGAAGAGCTCGAAATGTTTAGAAGTTTTAAAATGCCAAATTAAAAAACTTCTTATAAAAGAATGCTTTTACTCTGTAGAAGAGTTCGAAAGTTATATCAACGCCCATTGATATCACTGCGTACTTACTCTATTATTTGAACTTACCTCGCTCAGCGCCGCATAATTCGTTTACATATTATTTAATTCTTGTCTATGTTCAGTATTGTCTTTTTACTCTGTTATATCTTTTATATACCCCTTACATCTTTATCCAAGATGTTTTTATGACCCGTCCAATCTGTTTTTTGTCAATAGGAAAAGGACTCAATAAAATTTGATTTGATTTGATTTGATTTATGTATTATACTCAATAAATATTTTTCTTCAATGCTATTTCTTGTTATGTAATATTTGTTGACCGTAATAATAAACAGCGTCAGACAAATTTCTGAATCAACTAGCATGAAGAACGATTCAATTAACACTTGTCCGTAATCCCAAATTCTCTTAACCTTTGTGAGAATATGGACAGTTATAAATAATTCGCATTACAATGTTTTGAAGAATATACCGTTTCAAAAGTCTCATGCAAACTTTTAAGAATGGATTTTTGTACTACGCCTAAACGTTACAAGACTAATAAACTCCTATAATAACGGTAACATGATTTGTTGGGTATTCATGATTAATAGGGTTTCTCATGAGAAAAGACATGTGTACCTAGACATGAGTTTTTCCACGCCGAAATATAGTAGTGTGTTCAATATCCTTCGTGTAGTATACTGGTACCAACGATTTTTCAACGACAAAACACGGACATATGTTGTAATGAACAGAAAATCTCTGAAAAGTACAGAGATTATCATGAAGGAGGACTTAACTAGAATTAAAATTGACAGAACTGTTAATGAGAAGAATGTTTGGTGCACGAACGGTTCAAGCTAGGTAAAGTATAATGGTGCCACCATCCACACTAACTCATAAAGTTTCATTGACACAATTCAGTTGGAATGTCTTATCAGCACTGAAAAAGATACCGTGACTGTATTATTTTATATATTTATAGGCGAAAAACTTTCTAGGTTGTTATGAAACCCAGCATTTTTCAGTTGTGATGCTATTGGAAAGATATCAGTGCAAAATTATGTAAAAAAAGTTGGTTTGATTATATTTCTTTTTATAATTTCACGTATTGACTTATTGTTATACTAGCATTTGAGCTCTGACAACTCCTGACTTTTATCTTTGGAGTACATCAAAAACTATGTGTATCAACGTAATTTTCAAAGGGAAGGAGAATTACATCAACCGATTTCAGAAGCAATTCAAACTATTACATCAGATGTACTCAACAATGTTTTATCTTCCACAGTAAGACGATTTTACCTGTGTTCAATAATAATAATGGTGACGACAGAGGTTTTTCCTGAATGATTTTAAATAACTCCTGAAATAAGCTGAAAACACATTTAAACAACTATAAATGATATATGACGTATTTCAGAATAAAAAACAGCTTCGAACTTTTTTATCAAAATAACAGGGCCGTATTTAAAAAAAAAGTTGATGAAGGTTCCTCGAAAACTAAAAGGCATCTGGTCGAGCACAAAAAGTGACAATGAAGTATTTTTTTATTTTTTAAAATAACGGCAGATACAAATGAAAACAAATATCGAAAATTTTTCTTTAAGCCAAAATATCTCGAAATCCGAACTTCTGCAAACTCCATATAAAAGGCTTTTTTTTCTAATTTAATCAGTATTTTAACTATAACCGTTTCCGAGATCCTAATGCTAATCCATCCTTATCTTGGACACACTGTATACCAGGTGTGTCAAAATTTGGCCTCTTTCTTCTTAAATTATAGTTCCGTGTCAAAAAATATTGTATGATGCACTTGCGAAAGTGTGTTTAAAGCACCTGTGTTTCAAACATATACGTTTCACACTTGTACCATAAATGGCTATTAATATAATTCCTTCTTACAGAACGAAGTTAGCAAGGCTACCAGCAATGGTGCGAAGTCGCAGTCCATCTCAAGGGGGTGGTTCACAGGGCTTCGAGATGGAGAGAAAATACTCGGTTCCTTCGAATCCTGACTCCAGGGCCTTCTCTGGAGGAACTGCCAGTGAAGATCTACACGCTTGGTCAATTTACAGGTCAGTTGTATAGATTTTAATAGAAAAGTTTTAAGGAGCCAGAGATGTGGTAAAAGCTAAGAACGATCGTAACAAATAAACCAAGAGATTTTAAAAAGATGACACGCTTGCATTCGGATTGGAGGCCGGCAGTTTGTACACATTCTCTAATTATTCTTTGGCTTTTGTTTAGTTGTCAATAAATACGTCACTGCAAGTTACCAAGTGTTTTCATTCGAATTCCTAATCATTGTGGAATTAAGTGGAGGAAAGTGAATTGAAATAATTCGTCAGGTTCTCGTGGTGATTTTGTTTAAAGAGTCTAAATAAGCGAATAAAATAAATTAACTCGTTATTCGGGCAAATACATTTTTTTTTCTACAAAGTTATTGCAACAATATTTTTATTTTGGATTTTAGTCAATAGAAATGTTATTAAAGGTTGCATAACAAAAATTATAATCTTAAATTATGAAGTTTTGTACCTGTGGCACTCGAAATACTGATCAAAGGTTTCGATTTCCACGAAATTCATAAAACTGCCAAAACTATCAATATTTTACTAAGGTGATTGTGACATTCTAGTCAGTCATGAGCTGGACTATTAGCCATCCAAAGGATGACGTTGAGTTTTGGGGCATCCTGTAAAATTTACGATTTTATATCACCTGATGATCTTAAAGGATCCATAAAGATTATTATTATTATTAACAGAACGACTTGGAGTTTTAACAGACCGTTGAGTTTGAAATAGTCTTCGGCTCGGATTTTCCCGATATTTTTTGTTGTTGTTATTGTTTTTTTTTAAATTGTCAACCGATTGCACCCCTACGCGCAACCCTCGGAAGTCTTGGAGAGACTTGTGTGAGCTAAGGAAGACGCAGCCCTTACCTTTTAACGTGTGATGCCATGCACGAGACCGATGACCATGCGAGGCTTTGAACCCTCGACCTCCAAAAGCGAACGCTCTACCACCACGGCCTATATTGAGACCTACATTGAGACCAAAAGTGAGGGAACACAAAAGTAAGCATATACGGGACGTAGAAATTTTGCGATGATCGATTTTGGCGACCAGAATTTTTAAAAATGGGTTTCAAGTAATGCACCTCAACCAAATCGTCTTCAGTTCCGTCGCATGATCACTGTCAGAAAAAATATCATAACGGAAGACATATAGAAAGCGTTGAAAAAGTTGAAAAACATTTTTTCGGCAACCATCCGGGAAGTGTTCACTTCCCGGACACTTTTTCTTTGGGAAAGTAGCACTTCCCGACCTAGTCCGGGAAGTATGTACTTCCCGGACTAGGCTGGGAAGTGTTCGAATTTTAATATAAATATTAATATAAATAAGAATTAGAATGTTTGAATGTTTTAGACGATGTAGTAACTTGATTACTTATATTTCGGACGTCCATCATCTTAATGGTTGAAAGATTTCTATCTCTTTCAAATTTTTCACAACGTTTCAATTGCTTGAATCCGCAATCGTCTTCTGGTGAATAATGACAAAATCAGATGCTACGCGACCTTTTATAGGTCTATAATTAGCGCGTAATTACGTTGTAATTGTGGCGCGCTTGGTTTCGCGCTTTTTCTCCCTCCAAGCGCGAAACCAAGCCACAAGACCGCGCGTTCCAGGACTCGCTAACGCTTGTCCTAGAATTTGGTCTTCTAGTACAAAAAAACAGTATTTTCTGGACTTGTTACGTAAATTTCATTCGTACTGGAGTGGGCCCTGCCCGATTTCAAAAATATTTGGAATTTGGAGTTTTCGAGGGATGGACTCTCATCTCACCAAACGGGACACGTATAGCTTCCCATCGCGGTTTTAGACCAGCGGCTCTCTTACTATAATATGGCTTCCTCGAAAAATCAATACCTTCACATCTTAATCGAACTGTTTTCGTTGAAATCATCACATCTGAATGAAACTGTTCCTTGCCCTTGTTTAAACCACGTATTTCACCTCGAGGGATATTTGCATAATCTTCGAATTTCCAGTCTGGAAGACTTACTGACGTTGAGCAATTTGTTGCAGGCAGAATCTCAATTCCGATTTCACAGATAGCGCTCTAGGATCGACGGACAAAAGTCCACTTCCCTACGGAAACTTTCAATTGCGCGATACCACCGTGCAGTCGATTCTATCTCACCCTAGATACGGACCAAAGTAAGTAATGCTAACCAATTTGTGATAATGGAGATCTATATTTCAATTTTTAATATTATAGGATACACAACGATATATATAGTCTAGTCACAAGGTCTATTTTTTCTAAAATTTTTGTATAGTCACCAAAAATAATGATCATAGTGTCATTCAATTCGTAATGTCATGTAGAAAGTTTAAGGAAAGGTCCTAAAAGGGGCCAAAAATTTTTTAAAACATTACGTTAACAAATTGTAACCTGCATCAATTACTGACAACAGCAATAATAAAACATTCGTCAAAAAAAATTATATAACATCATTTTCTGGATATTTAATTTTTCTTTAATTTAAAAAAAAAATATAATAAACAAAATGATAAACTTTTATCATGTGATCTTGTTAAGTATGTAAATTAGAAGGGCTCCAAGAAGCCCACAATTTATAGGTTAATTACTTAAATTTTCACATCGTTATTTATGAAAACGGACTGGAAAAAAATTGTTGATTAACAAAATAGTTATTTATGCAACAAGTGCAAAAAGTGAATGTTTATTGCACTCGACGTGAAATTGTCCGACGAGGCCGTTAGGCCGAGTTGGACAATACGCCGAGTGCAATAAACAATTTTTGCACGAGTTGCATACAACATTTTTTCTACGTTCATGCAAAAAGCAAAAAATGATTTATTGAGGTGCGGCACTAGGTGTAGGAAAATGAAAAGCGCAACTTGAATACTTTATTATTAATATTGATTTGCATTGAAACAGGAACTAATACGTTACGAACAATTTAACTCAAACTTTATTTTTACCCTCAATGTTGAAAGTGAATGAACAATTGGTGCAATTTTCAATATGAATATTTCGTAGTGAAGTACCTATTGCCAATCTCACAGAATATCTGCTAAATATGTAGTAGGTTTAAACGTTTATGTTTGTCATGATGGCAGCACGTTGAAGTAGAATGACAGATGAGTGCAATAAAAACTTTATTGCACTAGTGCAATAAAGAACTTCTTTTTCCACTGAATATAGTTCAATAAAGTTTTGCTTTTTGCATGAATGTAGAAAAATGGAATAATAGACTTAAACATTTTTTCTCAATGGGAATTTATTCTTTCAAGTGTCCACATGATACTGTAATTTATGCAAAATTTTAAAATAACATTTGATGCTAGAGAAAACTTTTTTTCATCTTATTTTGTTAATTACAATTGCAGTTTTCACGTGCGGTAAAATCCTCGGAAATTATTTTTTCTAGTGGCCATTTCAAATCTAATGAGTTATCGCTTGTATTTTTAGGAGCTTCATCTCTATTTTTCACGTTTTTCAATTTGTTGATCAGACTAAATTCGAAAATTTGGTGGAGGCCGTGGTTTCGAAAGTTGCTGTTGGAGCTCAAAATCCCATCGACTACCCAGCTACACTACTTTCACTTCTGTGACTATTGGAACCTTTTGTATGGATATAACTGGAAAAAACAGATATCAAAACTGCGTCAATATCACTCAGTTTTACCCGAATGTCTTCTTGGTGCTGATTCATAAATTGACGGACTGTGTGTTCTAGTTTAAATTTTTTCCTGATTTTAATTTGTCGACACAATATTTCTTTCAATTATGAAATGAAATAACTATTCAATTCAATAAAAATGACTGAATTTTATCAGGTCTCTGGAATATTTCAGGTCAGCACTTGGTTCGAACATGTACACATACTTGAAGTTCGGACTACCAAGAGTTTTCCCACCAAATCACAATGGATCTAATCGTTCTGGAACGCCACAACATTTCGTCAGAAATGCATCCAATAGACCTCGAACCAGGTGAGACCATCCGTCGTTATTGAGATTGAACAGCTAGTGAAATAGATATTAGCATTGTTCAGTGACGTATGTAAAGTGTCGCTTTCCTCTCGAATTAACCCTTTATCGGTTCAAGCCATATGGCTACAAAATTTTGTGAATCCCTCATCGGGCAAGTCATCAAAACGGCCTAACAAAACTAGCATACATTCACAACGTATTCAAAATATCAATATTTACTTGTACTTGCAACCTTACTAGAACAAATCACAAAAAGTTGAACTGCCAGTTTGAGGTGACGCAAAATCGATTTGTGCCTTTGTTCTCCTTGCCAAGTTTGCTTGTTATCGTACGGTTTCGTTGCCTGTGAATCGAAGGACTACGCGAAACTGCTTTTGCATATGATGATACCATATGGTCACATGATGTCATATGGTTACATGGTCCATGAAATAGCGCATGGTTCACAGAATCGGACCGATAAAGGGTTTCAAACGTATAGCTTTACGAGTTTTTTATTTTTTATTCCATTTTTGACTAAATTAAAAAATGTGTGCCACTCTATAGACTGAAACATTTGATATTATTTGAGTTGCAGGGTGCCGAAAGCAGGAAGCCGCGGCCCGAGAGACGCCGGCAGCTCCGGATATGACAGTTCGGATAATGAAACGGCCAACCACTACAAACACAGCCGGAAATACCGATCCGATCCGGACTTTCGGATGCAGAATATGTACCAAGGGGTAGGGCATTCTAATTTTCACTCATCAGAGAGTCAAATCTCTCTGCGTGATGGTTAATGATACCGTTTACATGCATCATTTAACATTGTTGATTGCCCACATCCAGTGAATTTCAGTAATTTCATATAGAGGCAACAGGAGAATTTGATTTTAGACCAAGCTATAGAGGTTTTTCCCCCACAAAATGAAAGACGCAAATGGCCTATAATAATTTTAATATGATAGTTCGTTAATGAAAACCCCAGTTTTCGCCCCAGCAAAATCACTTTGTGGAATTTTTTAATCAAACAATACAAAAAATTACAACTTTTTTATATTTTTGGAGATATCTCAAAGGTTATTAAACCAGATCGGTGCATTTCCCACTGAAAAAAGTCGGGAAAACCTCGAAAAAGGGACTATAAATTGTTGTATTCAAATTCTGTATGTACACAAGTAAGTTATATAGAATTATCAGAGTCTTAGCCTCTTTGAAAGATTTGGAAACTCTCACAAGGAATCCTAAATTTCTATTCGCACTCTTAACTAAAGTTTCGATATGCAAATCAAATTTTAAATGAGTCAATAATTACCCCTAGATCTCTTACTTGTTGAACATTCTATAACTGATTATGGTCAATACTGTATCCAAATTCAATTTTTGTTTTCAAGCGACAAAATGAGATATGATGAATGTTTTTTTGATATCTAAGAATATCAGAAACTCTATCAATATCAGATTGCAACTCGATACAGTCAGTGAAATATGAAATTGGTTTATAAAATTTCATGTCGTCTGCGTAGAGAGCGAAATTTGAGTAACGAAAACAGCTACCAATTTCATTGATGAAAATTGAGAATAACAAGCTAACTGCTCGGAAGTTGAGGAGCTCGGAAGTTGAGGAGCTCGGAAGTTGAGGAGCTCGGAAGTTGAGGAGCTCGGAAGTTGAGGAGCTCGGAAGTTGAGGAGCTCGGAAGTTGAGGAGCTCGGAAGTTGAGGAGCTCGGAAGTTGAGGAGCTCGGAAGTTGAGGAGCTCGGAAGATGAGGAGCTCGTAAGTTGAGATGCTCGGAAGTTGTACAACTGATTGACTCTCGCGCTACGCGCTCGGATATTCTCGCGAAAAATTCGGGAAGTGGAAGGGGGTGAGATTTAAAGGGTGGAAAACGGTTTATCACGAAATCCGGTAAAACTGCAAGTCATATCAGAAAAAGTTGAATGTCAAAGTTGTAGACAATAAAAAGATTCATAACTTTCATTAGTTTTTACACCTCTTTCACATAACCTCAAAATTTATTAGAAAAATCCTAAAAACCGAATTTTTGGTTTATTTTTATCTTCCACAATTTTTTTTCCACGAAATTTGGCGACAACTTACCTTTATATGACCCAAACACACTGAAATTTTTTGGTTTGTAAATATTTATTTTTTCCCCTTAATTTGATTCAAAATCGAAAAAGCATCCTTATTTTCAATCGAAAATTCTCACGTCAAAATATCTGCTTTTTGGACAAAATCGGTCTGTTCTTTGCTCATTGAAATCTCTTCTTTCTGATGGTATTTAAAAAAATATACATTACTATGGCAAATTTTTTCAGAAAATGCAAAAAATAAAACAACACGAATTCTACAATTTTTTAATCATTATGTAAAATTTTATTGTTGTGATATTTTCTTACTATTCCAATGGGTATCATCCTGTTCTATTTTTTTTTCACTTTTTACCATTTTGAAAGGCTTCGACACTGGCCCATAATTTCTGATACAAAACTCTTTAATCGAAATAGGAAAGTCCGGGATTGCCACTAGCTGCGTTGCACCAAGGCGGGATTCGACCTACAAACCATTGGAACAGAAATAAAAGCAATTCAGAAGCCAACCTATTAGCCACCGACTACAAGGTGCACCACCATCATTTGAGAGAGCCCAAAAGACGCAGTGTGGCTGAATATGTACAAAATCATGATATTGAACATAGGTGAGAACAACTGCGAAATTGTTGTGTTTGTCTCGATAACACGTTTTTGCTGGGAAAGAAATGCTTTCATATAAAATGAAATTGAAGAAACTTGTAAACATATTGAATTCATATACAGGAAAATGAATATGTCCCACATAAAATAATGATATTATTCCTCACTTCAATTGATAAACTGCATACTGATCAGTTGCAAAGAAATCTATTTTTGAATCTTGTAAACCACTTTTTCAACAAATGAAAATTTGTGAAAAAATATTGCCAAACCCTATAGACAAAAGAGTAACTGGAAAAGGGTAATTTTTTCGACGAAAAAATGCATCCATCCACAAAATCAACATTTCATAAATGAATTAGCACTTTAATTCAAAAAACAAGTACATTTTCGGATTCAAATTCTATCGGATGAAATAATACTCGCGGGATACCGCATTTTCGAAATAATCCCAGGCAATCGAATTCAAAAAACGAAATATTCAAAAAAGAAGGAAATCGAATTTTTCGAAAATATGTATCTCCCATTTTTTGAAAAATTGCAAACTTCCTTCAGACGTATCCCGACGAGCTGATTCCGAATATCACGTTAAAAATTGAATTCGACAAAGGGGTGATTGGAAAAGGACAATTTTTTCGATGAAAAAATTTACACATCCACAAAATCGACATTTTCTAAATGAATCAGCCATCTGATTCGTAAAACAATTACATTTTTGGATTTAGAATGAAATTTTCTATAAGATGAAGTATTTCTCGCGGAATTCCGCATTTTCGAAATATTCCCAGGCGATCAGAATAAAAAAATACAATATTCTATGCAGAAGGAAATCGAATTTTGCGAAAATATTTTAAATTTTTTTTTCAAAAGGCTAACCTCCCTCAGACGTAACTCGATGAGCTGATTACGAATATCACCTCAAAATTTGAATTCGACAAAGTGGTAACTGAAAAATAACAATTTTTCGTCGAAAAAATACACCCTTTCACAAAATCGCCATTTTCTTAAAAGAATTTGCATTCAAATGTACTTGTGATGTATTGTTCAGTGGGTTTATTGGAGGAAGATTCTTTTCGGTCTAATGGAATGTGTGAAACAGGGCAGATAAGGTGCCCATGAAGAGTTTCCACACTTCGTTCAATAAAAAAAGTACTACGAATAATACCAATGACCTATTCCAAAAATCAGAGTATATAAGTTGAATCGATTGAGGGCAAAACAGACAATCGCAAGCAAAATTATGTTAGAGTATGAAAATGAACACGTTGAAGGACTGTTGATTGGTCATCGATACAGTAGATTGGAAAAGTCAGTTGACATATTCACATCAATTAACTGACTAAACAATGGTTATTTTTCAGTGTATTGAGTCATATCAGCAGACCAATGTCGAAGACTGACAGCCATATTTCGATACCACTCTCAAGGAGAGGTCCACCATCTATTCTACGAACAGAATACCTTCGTCAGGATGAAGATCCAGGAACAACCTTCATGTATCCTCATTTGCAGGTATTCTTCAAATTGTGTCAACAATATAACTTCAATAACACCAAAATGAATTCAATTCAATAGTCGTACTCACCGTTCTCGAAATTAGGCCAAGCTTTAGATAAAAATAAGAGGATCTTTTCACACAAAGTAAAAGACGCAAACGGTCTATACTATTTTTTATAAGACAGTTCGTAAAGGAAAATCCCGGTTTTCGCCCAAGTAAAATCGCTTTGTGGAATTTTTTATACAGGAAATAATGAAAAAAATAAAAACCTTTTTTGTATTTTTGCAAATATCTCAAAAAGTATTGAAGGAATCGTTTTACAGTCATGAGAACTTTTGTAGAAAATTATGAAACCTACAAAATGTTTTTTCATACGATCTATGAGGCGCCGTTTGGGTAAAAAGTGTTTTTGCAAATATGTAAAATTTTGTGTCAATATATTTATTAGTTATGGCAATATTTTTTATTTTGCTTTCCGATATATTTATTTTTGATCAAACTAAATATATTTACATTTCAAGCGTTCCAAATATTTAAAGACGAGAATTTCCATATGAAAGGTCCAGTAGAAAAACGATGAGGTTTCATTTTTTCCAAAATTGACATTGTGCGGCATCTGTTAGCTTGTAGCATGAAGTATCAACATACCAAACCTTAGAGGGTCAAACAATGAGATTCCATAAAAAAACTGCGGACGAAAGTAGGCAGCACCGTAGAAAAACAATGAGACTCCCACATTACATTTCGCATTTCTCAACTTTTTAAAAGTGGAACCTCATCGTTTTTCCACTAGAATCTTCATATATTTATTTATAAATTTGATCTATTTTATGTTGTCAAGTAGATCTCTAAATATATACGCTTATAAAAGTCTGTGGCAAATAGATTCATCCAATGCCAATCCATCCTTTTTATATACATACATATATCTAAATTAACTCATGATGAAATACACCGATGGCCTCAAAAAATATAATTATATAATAATAATATTACATTACATGATTTTCTTTGGTATTAGGTTTGTGGTGTAGGAGTATTTCCGACATCTTCCAACTGCTGCTTCAGATCCAACCAACATCTACTACTCAACGAAGTATCATTCGAAATAAGAGGCGGAGAAATCATGTCGATCATAGCAACGTCTGAGGAAGAGGGTACAGCTCTGCTCGACATTGTGGCCGGACTGAAATCACCAGTATTAGGTAGCATCTTTTTAAATGGACACAACGTTGGACCGCAAACTTTGAAGTCGAGAGTGGCCTACGTGCAAAGTGATTCACATTTGTGCGAAGATATGACAGTCGTGCAAACTTTGAGGTTTCACTACGATCTCAAGAAGCCCACTGACAAGTTGGGATATCTCAAAATCAACGCCATGGATAGAGTGAGTGCGTACTTTCTCGCCATTATAGCTTTTTTGTTAATGAAGATAATTGAATCTCCAGTTATTGTTCTACCCTTATCCAAAAATTAATCATGATTACTCCATGGCAATCCCAAAAAACTGAAGCAAGAACTTTTCCAGCAGATTTTTGGACAAGAAACTTCTTAGGTCTTGGAGAACCGGAGTGTCGCCATTCCATCGATTGTTGCTTTGTTTCTGGATCGTAGAAATGTACCCAAGTCTCATCCATAGTAACAATTCGGTTCAAAGTCTACATCGTTTTCAAATCGAGCACAGATCGAACGCGATGCTACTACCCTTGCACGCTTTTGGTCAACATTCAAACATTTGGGGATCCATTTTGCAGCAATTTTTTCATGTCCAAATTGACGTGAACTATATGATGAACGCGTTCGTATGAAATATTCAGTGCTTCAGATATCCGTTTTAGCCCAATTCGACGGTCTGTTAAAATCATGTCATGAGCTGCATCGATATTTTCGGGGAATAACACAGAAACTGGCCTTCCCGATCGGTCATCATCTTCAATGGAAAATTTACCTCTTTTGAAGCTTGCAGTCCAATTTTTCACGGTCGCATACGAAGGACATTGATCACCAAGGGTATTAAGCATATCTTCGTAAATCTGCTTACTTCTTAATCTTTTTAAATACAGGTACTTGATGATGGCTCGATACCCCAAATTTTCGATTTTCACAATTTCGGTGGACATATTTTTTTAAAATTTTATTGCGTAACTCTGGTTTACTTTTTTGACGTCAAACTTTACACTGACACTTCTAATAAGTTAATTTTCGTTGCTATGGTAACGCAATATTTTGTTTATGCAGGGAACTGGTCTAGGCTAACTAGATATCAATACATCCTCGTACTAAAATTTCAGCAAATTATATCGATGCCTAGAAACCTCTTCATCTCCGTGCCTAGCCCTTTATCATTTTGGCTTTCAGATATCCTAGAATCATCAACCGACTAATTCATAAGACTTTCTCTTTTAGATACACGTTTTAATTGAAGATCTTGGTTTGGAGTTAGTAAGAAACAGCAAAGTGTCGTCCATGACCATTTCGGAGAGAAGAAGACTGAACGTAGCATGCCATCTCATATTAGATACGGACATTGTGGTTTTGGACCAACCCACTAGAGGAATGGATATTTTCGACACATTTTTTCTGGTGGAATATTTGAAACAGTGGGCGAACGGGGGAGCAGGAAACTCCCTCGGAAGATTGGTTATATTCACCATGCATCCACCCACATACGAAATATTCACCATGCTCTCCAGAATCCTCTTGATATCGGCTGGTCGGACAATGTTCAGCGGAGAGCGCAGGAAAATGTTGCCATATTTTGCATCAGTTGAATATCCTTGCCCGTCGTATAAAAATCCTTCTGATTATTATCGTGAGTATTATTTTTAACTTGAAAATGACTCATTTGACATTTCATGTAATGAACATGAGAACTTGGCGTTGTTGCCTACCAACAACCTTTAATCTTGGCGATTTCACACGCTTTTCAGCGCATTTGACAAATATTATGATGCAGATATGATGAAAAAAATTATTAAAGCATAAAAAATTTACGAGAGAAAAATAAATTTGCATATAAAAAAATTAAGGATTTATATTTTCAGTTGACCTGGTTACCTTAGACGATCTCTCAGCAGAAGCTATGCTGGAATCATCTCAAAGGATAGAACAACTGGCAGAGATTTTTAGACGAAAGCAGGAACCCATGAGTGACCCAGGGCCCCCTTCTGCACTGCCGCTGACTGTTCGGAACTCTAATTGTTTTGTACAAGGATTTGTGTTATTCACGTAAGCAAAATTTTTTTATTTTTATTTCAGATTTCTTTCAATTCTGAATTTGATATCTTTATTATCAGTTACTACAGTCACTTTGACAAATTAATAATACCACTAGTTCTTCCATTATACTTAAAATAAAATATGAGCATCAATTTCTAAACTATATAGAATGAAGTATTTCCAACATTTCAAAAAAAAACACAAAATCGGAGGAGTGTTGATCGGTGAATGAATGAATAAAATGAATAAAATGAATAAATTGAATGGAATAAATAAAATGAATAAAATGAATAAAATGAATAAAATGAATAAAATGAATAAAATGAATAAAATGAATAAAATGAATAAAATGAATAAAATGAATAAAATGAATAAAATGAATAAAATGAATAAAATGAATAAAATGAATAAAATGAATAAAATGAATAAAATGAATAAAATGAATAAAATGAATAAAATGAATAAAATGAATAAAATGAATAAAATGAATAAAATGAATAAAATGAATAAAATGAATAAAATGAATAAAATGAATAAAATGAATAAAATGAATAAAATGAATAAAATGAATAAAATGAATAAAATGAATAAAATGAATAAAATGAATAAAATGAATAAAATGAATAAAATGAATAAAATGAATAAAATGAATAAAATGAATAAAATGAACAAAATGAATAAAATGAATAAAATTAATAAAATGAATAAAAGGAATGAAATGAATGAAATAAATAGAATACAAACTTTGAAAATGCGATAAGAGAATGTGCTGCCCAAGTTTCGCCAGTTATGTTGAAGTATGTTTCAAGGAACGGAGGACACGTTAGGATTCAATTTGGTTTTGTTTATTACTGTTGATTTGATTAATTTTGTTGTTTAATCAATTTTCAGATTTCATATTCATGTTTTGATGAATTTATTGAAATATTTCATCCAAATGTAAATTATTTTTGAAAATATATAATTTTTGACACTTTGCTAATTTTTAAAAATTCTATTTTTCAAGAAACTGAAAATCACTCAATATATCTGATGGGGGCTTAGTAGGTTTCAAGACGACCCCAAGTTCAAGTTTTTTTTAAAATCACAATTAAAGATGGTTTCCATCCGTTGTGTACTTTTGAATGTCACTGTATACGTTATTAGACTGTTCACGTTAACACTTTTCAGGAAAGCCATCATATACACACAATCAGTCACCTTTCTCAACTGGTTGAAGATGATCATCGTCGCGGCTAGCATATCGCTGATCCTCGGAGCAATATTTTGGGATACACCAAGCTCCGATCCCCAACTCATCCTCAACGACAGACAAGGATATCATTACACGGTAATGTGTGTAATGCCGTGGCCGCTCTTATTACACCTCACTGTATCAGAAGTGAATAGAAATAGGAACACCGTTGAAAGAGACATACGAGATGGGCTTTATGGTAGGACGACGTATATTATTACGAAGGTTCGAAATTACTCGACTTATCTAGTACTTCAGTAATTTAAATAATTTTTCAGTGTATGTTGAACCTGTTTCCGTCGCTCTTCGTCTGGTTGATTTACATTGTGCCAAGTTATTCGATGAGTGGATTGTTCATGCAGAGCCTTAATAACTACGATGGGTTTTACATCTACACAGGTTTGTATTGACTTCTTTCAGGCGTCTATATTAGAAACAAATAAATGTAAATATTTGCTGCAAACTAAAGAAAAATCAGAAAGTCGACCCGGCGCGCCACGGCAAAAAGTAGTAATAGAAGTCCTCTCCCGCACAGGCTGCCTCTTCGTTTGTTTATGAGAGAGTATTATTGAATTTGATTCAAAATGCAAACTTCCAAATTTTAATTTCAAACCATCGATTTTTTGAATGTTTGAACTTTTAAACTTTTCTTCTCTCTAAACTTTTAAACTTTTAAACGATATGCAGGCATATCAAAGAAACAATCTAACGGTGTAGTCAGCAAAACAGTTTCTTGAGTTATTTGTATGAAAGTGATTGGTAGTTCATAGAGAAAAAGATGAGTATCTTTTCCAAAATCTACTGGAAATTTGTCTTTTTGGGATCACGAAAAGACTTCAGATCTAAAAGAAAATCCATAATATACAAGGATTTTTCTAAGCCTTGATCCACCATATCCTTTCCGATTTGTATTTTATGCCATATCAACAAAGTGAAAAAAGTCTTAGATACCACCTTCTTCATCTCGTTGGAATTCTGAACGATAACATTCCATTAGCAGATCTACGTCACCCATGAAATAATTATACCCAATGTCCACACGAGAGGATTATTGAAAGCTAGTATAAAATTTGCCAAATTTTATTATGAACGGGTTATGGGAAATAATATTCTGAAATTTGAAGAAATTACAACTGTACTTTGTCAAATTGAAGCGTTTTTGAGTCCGAGAGCTCTCACATACATCTCAGAAGACTTTTCAACAGGAGAATCTTTTTTGAACATGATGGTCCACAAGATATTTAAATAGACTTCAACATAGACCAAAGTGGACAAAGCAATGTGAGAATATAAAAATTTAGGATTTAGTTTTCGTAAAGGAAGATACAATTCTACCACTTGAATGGCAATTAGCTCAGATCCTAAATATAATGCCAGGATCAGACTCAACACTCAACAACAACCAAAATTTTTGAAATCCACTGAGGACATATCCATGTCACCTGAACGACTCAAATCTCCTACTAACATGTAGATTATGACCATATTAAAGGGTTTTCTGATTTCAACAGACCTCTGAAAAGCATCTACTCTGTAATTCTGTTGTTTATATCGTCAATTAAATTCTGATTTTATATTTTTATATTATTCATGAATAACGTTTTCAACAGGATTGATGTTACTCTATTTGAGCAGCATCCAAGTGTTTATGCTAGCCTTAATTTACCTGGTTCCTCTGAAGAAGAGTGCAACTCTGATTTCGTCGACTATTTTATCAGCATTTTTCCTTTCATCTGGCTACGTTCTGCATGTGAAGGATCTGCCCGCCTATATAAAATGGTTGCAGAATCTTAGTCCCACATCCTGGCTACTACCATTTTTATTGAACAGGGAGCTATCAAACGAAGCCCTTCAGAGCCTGCACAACACAGCCACATTTTGTCGAAACAAACAGGTAATTAATTGTTTTTGGTTTAGAAACTCATGCTTATATTCACGAAGGGAATCTAACCAGATAGTTCTGAAACCGCTTCTATTCGCATCTAGATGAAGCATTTTCTAGAAGCGTAAAGACTAGAATGTCCGAATATTCTCCTAAATGCAAGCTTGTTTAAGAGTAGGGGAGACACCGCCGTAGCGTTGTCACAATACACATTTTCATATTCACAAGAAAAAAAATTAAAGGATTTTTTCAAGTTGGACAATATGTCAAATCTGCACTGTTCCCAATAAATATTTGGAGGTGTCCAAAACCTGTTGCTATGAAATATCATTGACTGAAAAATTGATTTTTATAAATTTTGTACAATTGCTTTATCACTAAAATAGAAAAATCTAATTCCATTTTCCATAACATTTTCAGGTTCAACATCAGGACATAATCGTTCAGTCACCATGTCCTCTTGCGAACGGAACGAATAATCTGAGGAACTTTGGATATCTGAAATCTGACCGTCTTGTTCCTGATTATAATCTTCCTGTGGCTATGGTCATATTTTACGTAATATTTTGTGTAATAGCTTGCATTGCTTTCGTGACGAACTTTAGACGTAAGGAAAGCTCAAAACACACTGGAAGAAATTATGCCAATAAACCATGAATTAAATATTTATACTGAAATTTTACTCTAACCACCAAAGTAAGAATATTCATTAATATTATAACAATAAATATTTTGTGGAATATATCAAATGTTCATTTGCGATTTTTTGTATTCTTTTCCTGGAGCATTTTCACACCGTGTTTGGTCATTTCACTAGATCTTTGAGGAAAATACAATCTGCCATCACTTTTGTCCAGTTCTACAAAAGGTTCGATAAACCAACCATACCTGAAAATTCAAATCGAAATCGATAGTAGAAAGGACCACGCACCGTTTCAATGGGAAATTGGCTCTCGGTAAATTTGCTCGAATTTTTCATATATTGCAGAATTCGTGATGGTGATGAAATGTCTCCATTTCGCTACAGCTTTTAATTCGACGGTTTGAAATATACCGGGTGCTGAAGTTACCTTTTCCAAAATTTCAAATGCCTACCTATTAATTTTTTTCGAATATACAGGGTGAGTCAGAATAAGACCGACAAACTCCGATACATTAGTATGTGATTATACCCTCTTAATTAATTTTTCTTCCGATTCGTGATAACTAATGGCAAATTCGAACCTTTCGGATTAGTTTCACGAAATTTTTCATCGTTCTCCATCAAAAACATGCTGATTGTATAATATTTCCCTAGATATATCAATCAGAAATGATACTCCTATATAATATTCAACAAATTAAGAGTACTTATCTTCAGTTTTTCACAAAAATTATTTCAGTCCTTAACTTTTATTTGAGTGGAGTATTATAAATTTGAGGATGGGTTTGTTTGTCAGTTGATCTGTCAAAACAATAATATGCAAGAAAGTATGGTAAATCCACGACATCGATTTGATCAAGAAATAATATGATGAATCGGACTCATTCTGACTCACCCGTACTACGCTTCTTCCAATATTTTAAAATGTTCAGGAGGATGTCAATATTCAGATATTTTGTGATAAATTAGAATTATGCGATTATTGCACAAAGGAAATTACGTCGCAACTCAGGACATATCTTCAGTTTTTCTCAATTATCTCAGAAACCTCTACTTTTAGGCACATGGAATAATCTACATTTTAGGTTGAGTATCAATTTTTTGTATAAAACGTTTGGTTTTAGTGCTTGTAATTGTGAAATATGAGTTGATTACGGTCTCAAAAAAGTGCCAACAAAAAGAAGGAGGCATTTTCTTCGATTTTTTACCGAAAAAATCGTGTTTGAAAATGGTCGATTTTCAAGATTCAAAAGGTCATAACTCGAAAAGTATAAGAGACCCCCACGAAATTCTTTCAAATTCGTGTTCAGGGGATAAAACTACGTAAGTAAAACCACTTTTCTTTTTGTTTTGAGAATGAGCCCGATAAGCTTACCTTTACCATAATAACTTCAAATTATCACGTTGATAAACCTTGATCAGTGTACCAAATTAAAAAAAAAATCCCATAGGACTTTTGGAGTAAAAAAAATTAATCTTAATTTTTTTCGTACTGTCGAAACTCTGTATCTCAGAGGGGATGCATTTTAAGAAATACCTCGATGGAAATATTTCACCTCGAAATGACCTGAAGAACCTCTATTCGGAGTTTGTCGGTCGTATTCTGACACACCTTGTATATCTGTGTTTTCCAGCTGTTCAGAATATTGCCTGAAAATTATCACTCCCAAATCTTTGCAGGACTGCATCTAAAGCATCCAAAATTCTTTGAAATTACTATATCCAGTAGGTATGTGGAAGTGTGTTGAAAAATCGAGCAATTACTTGTAAAGCTTACCACTGATTCTCAGTTTCTGGCCACTGTAATTTCTGCTTCGGATCATAATCCTTCGCTTTCTTCAGATTTTCCAGGAGAACTGGATTGGGTTCGTCAATATCTCCTTCATATTTCGAGTAGAATTTTGCCGTCACATTAGTTTCTGTTCAGAGTAAAGGGCTTTGAGGTGATTCAGGGATAATGGAGGAACGGAACTTACTGTTGTAGTTGAAAGTGTAAGTGTCGTATACACGAATATATTCATAATCTTTCAAATATCTTTCTTTGATGAAATTGTCCGGAAGTTTATCTTTCATTTTGACATTTTCATTATGACTAGTGGGCAGTCATTTACTCATCTCATATTATCGGTGAGTCAGTATGACATTACTTTATAGTCCAGGGAAGATAGAAAAAAATAACTAAATTTGGCCGTCACACAGATATCGAGATGCGGTTTTCTGCATTGTGTTCAGGAAGGTCACAGCAAATGAGTCTATAGGGTGTGGTTTCTCGCTTTTTTGAAAAATGCTTTTCGGGACGGAAAATGCATTTTCCAATTGCATCACTACTTGCACCATTACAGGAACGACTGGAAATTCGGAAAAATCGCTCGGAAATTGTTACTCGGGGGTTGTCGGGGCTGCCGAACTCGATTCTGGCATTAGAATCACCCGGGGGTCCACGAGGGTGGCTCTGTGGGGGTGCGCGGGGGGTGAATTGGGGGAGAAATGGCAGCGTACATGAAACTCGCTCCAAACTCGTTACTCGGGGGTTTTCGGGGATGCCGAATTCAATTGTGGCATTGGAATTCCTCGGGGGCGGCTCCATGGGGGTTGCGGGGGTGGTCAATTGGGGGAGAAACGGCAGCGTGCATGAAAATCGATCCAAACTCGCTACTCGGGGGAATTCTGGCATTGAAATTACCCGAGGGCGATCGCAGGCACCTCTGTGGGGTTGTATGGGGGGAACGGCAGCGTCCATGAAAACACTCCCCAGGAGGCGCTCGGAGGTGGCTCCGTGGCAAATGGTAAAGGAGAAAGTGAAAAATCACAAATTATGGAAAGAATACTTTATTCAAGTAACAGATAGGAGTTTTCATTAATCTTGACTCATAAATGTCAATTCTTAACTTAAATACTAAATATCTTGTTCGAACTCTTCTTTCTTTCCGTGCCGCAAATTATGAAAATAATACTTAGTTAAAATAACAGATTGAAGTTCTTATTAATCTTGAATTATTCATTTTAAAATTCAATTGTCAACTTAAATACTAAACATCTTGTTATACGTAAGTATACGATTTTTCTTCTTTTCTTCAATTATTTAAATTTTATACCTGCACGCATCTCGGGTCACAGCCTGGGGGACCCCAAAGGCCTGCGGGGATGTCCGATACCAGAATTGAATTCGGCATCCCCGAAAACCCCCGAGTAGCAAGTTTGGATCGATTTGCATGCACGCTGCCATTTCTCCCCAATTCCACCCCCGCGCACTCCCACAGAGCCACCCCCGTGCACCCCCGGGTGATTCCAATGCCAGAATTGAATTTTGCATCCCCGAAAACCCCCCGAGTAGCGTGTTTGGATCGATTTTCATGCACGCTGCCGTTTCTCCCCCAATTGACCACCCCCGCACCCCCCAGGGAACCACCCTCGAGGAATTCCAATGTCAGAATTGAATTCGGCATCCCCGAAAACCTCTGAGTAACGAGTTTGGAGCGAGTTTCATGTACGCTGCCATTTCTCCCCCAATTCACCCCCCCGCACCCCCACAGAGCCTCCCTCGTGCACCCCCGGGTGATTCTAATGCCAGAATCGAATTCGGCAGCCCCGACAACCCCCGAGTAACAATTTCCGAGCGATTTTTCCGAGTTTCCAGTCGTTCCTGTAATGGTGCAAGTAGTGATGCAATTGGAAAATGCATTTTCCGGCCCAGAAAGCATTTTTCAAAAAAGCGAGAAACCACACCCTATAGACTCATTTGCTGTGACCTTCCTGAACACAATGTAGAAAACCGCATCTCGATATCTGTGTGACGGCCAAATTTAGTTATTCCGGCTGATTTTGATCTAAATGCCCTTGACCAATAGGCCGTTTGCGTCTTTTATTTTGTGTGAAAAGAGCCTCTTATTTTTGTAAAAATTTGTGAAGTTGGTGAAAATAAGTAAAATGTGATTGATATTCAAGATTGTATTTTTCATTATTCCACTAGTGGATAAAGTGGTACTTTATACGGTTCATAAGTGTGGATAAAACTTCAATTATAAGGTGATTGTGGATAAAGGAATTTGATTTTCGTGTTAAAGGAATTACATGAAGATTTTTTCTTCAGGTGTTATAATAGTGTGACGGTGAAAGATAACTTTTTTAAATGGTAAGTTGAAACGATATTGTAATAAAAGAGTTGACGAATATCAAAAACACCGGCTTCACAAAGCAAATTGTCTGTTGGAAAGTGTGAAATTTTTGATTGAGAATAATCAACAAGTCCTACCCAAAATATTTTTGTCGTTATATTTCTCATCCAAGATCTATCTTGCAACTTGTTGAATGTGAAGATACAATTATTTCGAAACTATTAAGAATGTGCATGGTATATGAACCTGTCAATGCCGAACTGATACGATATGGTTTTAATACTCATTATATTCTTTTCTAAGTATTACCTATGCATAATAATGACCTCATTCTCTAGTTTATCAATTGTAACTGGGACAAATCCACATTTTTTGTTCTCCGGTGATTCTAACGAGCAATTTGCACAATGCCAAGCCACAGTCACGTAATTGGATTAATTAATTATAAACAGAATTATAGTAAAACCGTATTCTGGAACCATAAAACGAGTACAAAGTAACATTTCGATGCACGGCTATTTTAGGTGTACTTCTGTTTAAAATATTTGCTTGCGTGGAACGAGCTTTTTTTGGAATCACCTTACATTCCCAAATTGGTAGGGTTGTCACGGTGATGTCTGTCACACGCACGTTATAAATTTGGTGTAACCAAACTAATAAATCAGGTTTCAACTCGTTTCCAAATCTGTGGATAGGCAGAGAAAGTACAATTGCTTAGCCCCCATGGTCCCCAGATCCCAACCCGCTGGACTTTTTTATGGGGACATGTAAAGGGCCTAGTTTATTGTACAGAACCAGTGCCTTCCATCGAAGTTCTCACTGAACGAATTATCGATGCCTTCCAAATCGTAAGAAATACTCCCGAAATTTCAGATTGAGAAGGAGAGTGCAGGGTTATATTTCAAGAGGAAGAGCGCCTTTCATAAAAAGTCGAGGTTAATTGGGTTTCGCATTTTTTAAGTCTTAGATCATCCAAAGATACGAGATATCTTCTATCAGCTATTGAAGTGTATCGCATACCTTGATTAAGAGGATGGAAAATTATCATCTCGAACGAAAAAGCGTTACAACGTTGTTGTTGTTGTTGTCGTTAGCGACCTCTTCTCTGACCCTCTCTTTGAATAACCGTTCATACAACCAGTCAACTACGAAGAATCCACATACTTTCGAAACAGATAGCTGAACTTTGAATTAATCTAAGGGTTATAGAGAAGATTGGTGTCAGTGTACATCTATATATGCACATTGAAACTAACTATAGCCCTTTTCAGTCAGGCAATAATGTTTTAGTAAGAATGTGTTATTGTGTTATATGAAATGTATGTTATTGCTGAATCACTGAATAAATGACTAAATAAATAAATAAATAAATAAATTTTCAATTAAATAATAAATTTTGAGTTTGAGTCGTTTATGAAGAATATCAAATCAAAGCGTTTGCACTTGTATCAATGAATTTGACAGGCATTTAAGGCACCTTGTATGTTTGCTATATTCCAGTCTACCAACAGAGTCGGCATGAATCAATTCTGGAATTTCTGAGGATATTCATTATTCCTTTTGAATTCCATTTTAGTAACAATGTGTGATAGAAAATAATAATTTGAACAACAAATTGATTGTGCCTGTGCCAGCAAGACGGCATATTCACAAAATCAACCTGGAATATAGCCATCTGATGAACTTTTTTTATAGAAGTAATTGAACATAATTATTCGTAAGATACCATTTTGTGTTCATTAATTATCACCTTGCAACTCAATGAAATACCTCAAGGATATGCAGTATAATACAATTTTTTGTAAGTTCATTACCGTGTTACGATAAACTATTTTGTTTACCTCAATGTTTTTGTACAGCTATGAGTTAATTTATCATCAGTTTTCTTGAGTGCAGCGATAACCGGCGAAATGTTTATTTTGTTCTTGTCGTGTCTGTCGATCTCTAACGTGTTTTGTGCCCCTACTGACAAAAATAACGTTTGCCGAACATTTTCGGCATATGCAAATGTGAAAGAAAACAAGAACTGTTTTTATAATCCTGATGTTGATTCAACTCCGGTAAGTGCTTTCATACGATATTCAAAACAGGATTTATTATAAAATAACTCGGAATAATTCGACTGGTTTGAGAGTCGCAAGCACAAAAATATTGAAAATTGTATGAATATTCATGTTAAAAATAATACAGTGGGGCTTTTTCGTTGACTTTTGAATGGTCTCATGTACAAATATGTTACAAAAACCATTTTGAATGGTATTGCCGATACTGATTTCCGATGAAGGGGAAGGGGGCATATCAATTTAAAAATTTCAAATAGCATGAGGGGTCGAATTACAAATCATTGAAAAGATAATTTAATTATATTTTCAACTATATACATTGTTTAGATTTGTGTTTTGAGAGAAGAAATATTGCAATTACACTAAAGATGGCGCTGGGGGCACATTAACTAGAAAATTTCGATAGGCATAAAAATCGAAATTGGGAAAAAATTTCTCAACTAAATTCAAAAATATTTAGATGGTTGTAAATAGAATTGAATTCTCTTTTCAACGATGTGATACTCGACCCCCCATGTCATTTAAAAATTTTGAGTTGATGTGTCCCCCCGCGCCCCCTGTGGAGCAATCACCATATTTTTTGTTTCAAAAAGTAGTATTAGTGAAACCCTCCAAACGATTTTTTTTTCATGTTTGTACGTCGAACCGTTCAAAAGTTAACATGGGGGGGGGACTAAAAAAAGCCGCACTGTATATTATCGGTTATATTATTCAAAATATCTTTTTTCCCTATTGTTCCATATTAAAGCGTTCATATCTATTGCGATAAGGGTTCTTAACATTCAGATCTGCACTTGATATTTCGAGTACGTATGGTAAAAAAAGTATTAACAGAATTAGATAAAATTCAAATGGTTGAAAAGAGAATTGAATTCTCTTTTCAATGATGTATCACTTGACCCATGGCATATGATACTCTTAAGTATGAAGATAGGGGCAAGGGGTCTTCCACTGCAACTACTGATGTATTATTTGACTCTTATACTCCATGGAGTTCCACAAGGATGAATTATATAGTATTTGCGAATGACCTTATCAGACATTTGAGAAGCAATAACAATCCTAGCATACACACAATATGTTATGCTGATGATACAAATATCTTGGTAGCTGAAAAAGACTAGATTTCCCCCCAAAAAAAAACTAAAAAAAAAACTATGATCTTGTTCTAAAATGAATAAACGGAAATTGAACTTTTAAAACCCGTGCATTGTTCTACTCATTACGTAGGCAAAATTTGAGTTGGACTCTCTTTGAAAACATTGACAACACGGTCGAAATATCTAATCAGGTAAGCAGTCTATGTTCAACTATAGATGACAAATTGGCCTAGATTCCACAGGTAGACAACCTATGCTTTAAATTGAATAAAATGTGTTGCTCGCTAAGGTTGGTGACGAATCATTGTAGTAAAAATATGCTGCTAAAATTGTTATAAAATTGTTATTTCCGTCAACCGATTGCACTCCTACGCGCAACCCTCAGAAGTCTTCGAGAGACTTGTGTGAGCTAGGGAAGACGCAGCCCTTACCTTTTAACGTGTGGTGCCCTGCACGAGACCGGTGAATCGGTGGATCGAACCCACGACCCCACGCATGCGAGGAGAACGCACTACCAGCCGACCACCACGGCTGATCCTATACTATCCTAATTTCCATTCTCACTTGAAATATGGTATATTGAATTGAGGTAAGGCTTCTTCTGCAAGCAGAGTTTTCATTTCACTGAAATATACTGTGAGGATTTTGAGACTCATGTAGGGATTATTTTAAGGAATTTAATACTTTAATTTATATTTTTGAAACATGTATATACATTCTTAAAAATCAGAAACCATGGCTATATATCATGGCCAAAACTATAAAAGGTTGTAAAAATTCATTTACATTGAAAAAAAAATGACGAAACGAAACCCCCTCATCTTTAAGAAAAGTAAAAAAAAAGTACTCACTCATAAACATTTTTAAAATATAAGCTTTGAGTTTTCGACCAGTAGGTTCAGAGTTTGGCATGATTTTTCCTGACAAATTTTAGTCAATAACTTTTTCGTTTAGTGCAGGCTATTGCCATGGACTTTATAATATAATCGCATCACCTTGTAACTGAAACATAGCAAACAACTGATTTTACCAAATAATATTGGTTCCAGTATCAAATTGCTGAAAGATATGGGTTCTACCTGGAAAATCATAACGTTACCACGAAAGATGGCTACATCCTCACATTATTTAGACTGTTGGATACGAAACAAAAAGCTGGGGAAAGTAGACAACCCGTCGCACTTCAACATGGCGTACTGGTTGATGGTGTTTCTTGGATGGTTTCTGGAAGAAATTCATTAGGTAATATCTCTTCCCCAGGGGCCCAATTTTTAAATTGTCAGAATTGATTCTTTAGAGAAATATGACGTCATTTTCTCTCAATTTCAAGCAATAGGTAGGTAGGTGCCTATAAAATGACGTCATATTTCTCTTGATAATCTTGAGAATTAATTCCGGCAATTCAAAAATTGGGATACAGACAGCATGATATATTCCTGGAATATTCCTAAGATATTTAGAGTTTTTGGTTTTCTCAAAAACTCCGTACAATAAATTTCAGTAAAACACATTACTTACCAATTTTTAACACTACACGATGCTCTCCATCTTTCACTTCTCTGAGTGTAACCAACCTTTTCACTATCTCGCCCGTGAAACAAATAAAATATCTAGGCATAATTATTGATAATCAAGTCAAATGGGAATTTCACATAAATTATGTCATAAAAAAAACTTCAATTCTTGATGCATCGGTTCAAGGTTTTGAGGGAAATATTAGACATCAAAACACTCAAGACATTATACTTCTCTCTTATACAGACACATATAAGCTACGGAATATTGGCATGGGGATCAGCTGGAAAGACTGCTATTAATAAACTGATCGTGACACAGAAAAGACTACTCAAAATAATATTTAGAAAAAAAAGGAATTATTCATCAAACGTTCTTTATGAGGAAGCACAAGTGTTCGACCCAGTACAGCTCTTTTTTTCAAACTGTAACTTACGAACACACAAAATTAAAAAAAACTGCCAAAAATAGAACATGAATATAACACTCGATCCAAACAAAACAATTTCAAAATACCATTCATGAATAAAACTGTAGGACAAAGAAGCTACAACTATTTCAGTTTTAAATTTTACAATGCTCTTCCAATTCAACTAAAAAATTCGATGAGTCAAAATGAATTCAGGAAATGGTTGAATAATTATATCAATGTATTGCCTCGTTTAGAAGTACATAAATTAGTGTACGGTTAGTACTACTATAAGTACTGACTCGGTAATCTATTATGTCCAGTGTGCACAGCTCTCGTGAAGAATTTTTAGGAATATGTAGGTATTAGTGTGTATGTGTATATTTGTACAAATAACCCATTTTAATTTGTAGTTGTCATATTTTAACTAGTGTCTGTTATTGTTTCTCATATTATCATTGTTATTATTAGTATTATATGTTCATTGTTACTTTTATTATTGTTACTTTTAGTAGATATTTTCGTCCTGATTTTATCAAATCTATTGTATTCAATTTTATTCTAATTATTTATATTTTCATTATCAATAACTAATTTTTAGTCACACACAAACTGGCAACGTTTTACGTGACTTTCTCCTGTTTATTAACCTGATTACCTTTCTCTGCTTTTATTGTATTTTATATGTATGATCATGAGTTAATAAACATTATTATTATATATTATTATTATATATCCTAGAATGAATGTATGTGTTCCAAATAATTATAGAGTAGTCCTGGTATATTTGTATGCCTTCAGCAAATTTAATAGAGAATATTAGGCTAAACTGTAGGTAAAAATAGGAGGCTCTTTTTACACAAAATAAAAGACGTAAACGACCTATACTACTTTTTATAACATAGTTCGTAAATGAAAACCCCGGTTTTCGCCTCATCAAAATCGCTTTGTGGAATTATTTAAACAAGAAATAGTGAAAAAAATTAAAACTGTTTTGTTTTTTTTTGCGAATATCTCAAAAAGTATTGGAGGAATCGTTTTACAGTCAATAAAACTTTTGTAGAGGATCATAAAACCTATAAAATAAAAAATGTCGTACCTTGTACGACTTTTTCATGCACACAACTGTACATGTATGGGAATTGTCAAAATAATTTATATAGAACCTCATCAAAGCTAAAGTCAATACGGCTGTTTGGCAGGTGCACCAAACGAAAAATGAAGCGGACCGGAACCAGTACATTTTTTTTATATGTATCGCCTTTTTCGAGATTTCCAAACAGTCATTCGAATTTTATTTTCATTCTCCTGTTATAAAATGAATCTTATACTTCCTTTTTCAGCTTTCCACTTGGCGAATTCTGGACTCGATACATGGATAGTCAATTCTAGAGGTACTCCCTTCTCCCTGAATCATACTGATCGATTTATATCCGAAAAAGACTACTGGAATTTCAGGTAATCGTTGATACGAAGGTATTCAAACTTTTATCGTCTTAAAAACTACTAGTGGTTTATCAAATAATGAAATGGACCATCAGTATTAGAAAGATACATTTTTTTGCATAGAATCAGTCATTTTGCAAATAGTTTGAAATACTTCTTTACATAATAGTATATCTATCTACTTAGAATTCTTTTTTGTCCAATTAATTTTTTTTCTTTTCTTCTTCATACCAAAACTACTGTTAACTTAATTTTGTTAATATGATAGTGTACCGAAAAAAAACTGAAATTAAAACTTACCATAGATAATGCTGAAATGTTCATAGGTGATATGGAAATTAGTGGTAAATCACTTCAACATGCGAGGCATTATATATATTGTGACGGAATCCCAGGTCAGTTCGATCCTAAGAACACTTTCGAACAGCTCGAATTTCTTCAAAGATTTTAATAATAAGTTGAAATCGAAATAGAATGAAGAGATAACAGAAAGGACTGCTTGCTAATTTATAATCAGTTGATTTCGAAATCTGACAATTTAGGTAAAACCTGCTAGAATTTGACGAACACAGAATGTAATAGAGGTAAAAAAGAAAAACGAAATATATGATTGTAACTCCTGACGAGTTTAATGATTTTTTTAAATTAACATTTCACTACTTGATTGCGACCAGAATGCAACCAATTTTTTTGACCTACTCAAATCACCACGACTCACTTTTTGTCCATCCAATAATTGAAAGTGAAGTACTTGAAGCCATTTTAAAACTGAAAACTTAGTAAAACTTAGTGATAGGTACGAATATATATTTTCCAACCCTTTTGTACGAGGAAACAGATATGTCACAAAATAATAATTTCCAATGCTTAGTATTATAGGGGCAACTAACGTTGATCAATTACACACATATCTATCTAGTTTTTTCTGAATGAAACCCGAAACTAAAATGAAGAAGTGTGCTCAGTATTATTTTTATTTTAGCTTCCATGAAATTGGGATTTACGACATACCAGCAATCATTGAAAAAATTTCAAAGCTTACAAATCGCCATGATATTATCCATATTGGACATTCCATGGGGGCAACAGCTTCAACTGTTTATTCCATTGTGGATGCGGTTCATGCCCAAAAATACATGAAAGGGATAGTTCATCTTGCACCGGTAGTTAAAATGCACGAAGTGCAGGGTGCAGTTGCTCTATCACTTCCTTTCTACGATTTGTTTTTGGTAAGTTCAGTCTTAATCAGTTGATTTCGTCTACTCTCATATATTTATACAAGAAACTTGGTTATTGTACAGCAATTGAATTCTGAACGATATTTCAAAAAAATTATTCCCCGACCTAATTCGAATTATGAAAATCGCAAAATACTGCATATTCCTCAGAGAACCTTGTATTGAGTGAAATGTTCATCACAAAATAGATCAATATGGAATTCTGAATAAATATACTATGTTTGTAGAATAGAATAGAATAGAATTTATTTGACCAAGTTACAATTATGTATTTGGCAAGTCAATCAGGTACAAAACGTTAATTGAAAGTCATTTAAAAATACACCTAAAATATCACAAACAGGCATAACAATATATAAAATTGAAACAAGAACATGACTTAATGTCGAAATCAGAGTCAGGACACAAGATTGAGAAGTGGGGGTGCTCTCAGGTATTCGTCGATAGAATAAAAACAGTGGAACAGTAAGTGTCGTTTTAGTTTCAATTTGAAACAATTGTAATTGAGCATCTTGAAATCTTGAGACAAAAAATTGTAGAGTCTAACATTCAGAGAATTCATCTGAGATTTGTTGAGCCTATATCGGGAAGGTCTTAAGTCGTGCGCTGCACGAGTTTGATGATCGTGAAAATCAGAATTGGAACAAAAATTATTTTTATTTCTGTGAATTTCTAAAAGAGTATTATAAATAAATAAGGAAGGAACAGGCATAATATTGAGATCTTTGAAGAATTGTTGACAATGGTCCCTGTAACCAACACCAGCAATGATTTTTATTGCTCTTTTCTACATTTTAAGACATTACATGAGTGAACAGAGTCTCCCCATAACAGTATGCCGTAATTAATATGTGTGTGGAAGAAAGAGAAATAACACGACCGTACATTGTTGTCGTAGAGTTGATTTTTCAAATTGCGCAAAAGAAATATTGAACTTGATAATTTATGACATAACTGTTCTATATGTGATGATCATGATAGTCTATCATCGATAAGTACTCCGAGAAGCTTGACACTCTTTTCATTGCCCGCAATGCCTTTATTGAAAATCAGTTTTTGCGTTCTATTGTTGTTTAATTTGAGGTTATTTGCATTAAACCAGTTCTGTGCTCTATTCAAAGAATCAGCCATGGTGTTTAAAAGACTATCTGCATGAGTGAAAGAGTGTAGTAATGTCGTGCCATCGGCGTAAGCAATGCATTTATTAGGGTACATGAAGTGAAAGAGATCGTTCACGTATATAATGAAGAGTGACGGGCCAAGAACTGATCCCTGAGGTACCCCATGTGAAATAGTTTGAAAGTCAGAACATGTCTCATTTATATATACTGCTTTTTTTCTGTCTCTCAGGTAAGACTATCAAATCGAGACGCCATAAAACCGCAGTTTATCAACTAGAGTAGAGTGAGAGACACAGTCGAAGGCCCTTGATAGATCACATAGAGTAATGGAAGTATTCTTGCCTTCTTCCAGGCCTTCGACTATCTCACTCACGATTTTGAAGACAGTATGTGTGGTGCTGCATTTTGTTCTAAAACCAAATTGACCGCAGTTGAGAAATTTATTAGATTCAAAATATTTCATAATTCTCTGTTTCAGTATAATCACAAAAACTTTGGAAAAAATGGGAATTATAGATATAGGGCGGTAGTAAGAAGAAGTTTACTTGAAACTGGAAATATGCTTTATCCAGGTTCGTCGAACTAGTGATCCATGACTGGAATTTCGGTGTTTCAATTTAATAATAATAATAATGACAATCGCTTTTATTGCTAGGTAAATGGGAAAAAAATACAGTATGAAATTACAAAGCATTCTCACCTATCAAGAGGCAGAGTTAGCTATGGTTCAACTCAATTGAGAGAATTATGGGTATTTTGTGTCAATTTGTTCATAAAATTTGGTCATAAAAAGTAGCGTTACATTTTTCATATTTTACAATATTTTATTAAATACATTCAGTAGTTATCAACGACGTGAATAAACAAATTACTAAACATTTACGGAAGAGGATATCAAGATGGTGATCAGAAAACTCACCTTTTTTTAAATAACAAAATTAATTCAAAATTTATGATGATCAACATGAAGAGGCAGATAGGAAATATTCAAAATATATCGAAAATTGAATGGGCACAAAATTCATAACATACTGGCATAAAATTTGCACAATTTGGTGGAAAAGTGAAATTTTGAAATTTCCGTATAGGAGTAACAGCTTCAAGTTGGTGACTCATATGAAAAACTCTGAATATCTCGAAAACTGAACGAGCATAACACTCGTAACTTAAGGCAAAAATTGGCACAAAGTGGCCACAAAATACCCATAACAATAATATACCAAAATTCCAGATGTAGACCAACACCTTGATCACATCAATGTGTGGATATTGAAAATTTCTATCATGCACTCGTAATAGCCAAATTTAAGGAAGGATGAAAGTTAGTAGGAGTTCTATACAAATAGTAGAGTCAAAATGCATTGGATCTACTAAATTTTCAATACCCCGCAGCTAATAGAATTGTTTGCATCAGTTCCTCCACCAGATTTTTTTACCAATTTTTGGCGAAGTCGCGTAGAATACTAAAGGGAATGCTGCCCCATTTTCAATCGACTTTTCCGTATAATTCGTCATTTTGTCAAATATTCCAAGACCATTATTCCACTGGAGCATTCAATCAATTTAATTTATTGTCTAAAACACCCAGAAGTTTAATACTTTGTTTTCCAGCAAATCATAGATCTTCTTGGACTTCATGCGGTAGGTCAATTTACTGAAATTCAAAGGATTTTGCTGAGTTTAACCTGTGGCAGATATCCTCTGATATTACCTTGTCAAATTCTTGAAGCTGTCGCGAGTGGTTTGGTCGTTGAACAAATCAGACCTGTGAGTATATACCCAACATTCATATCATATTAAGTCATCTAAATTATACTTATTCGAAAAAATGTCAGTGATATTTTTCATCAGTATATTAAAAATATTCACAATAACAAAGTTCACAATCGAAGTAGAAAATTCAAACTCAATTAATTTTTTGGAATTGACAATAATTAAAAAACAAAATGCATGCTCTTTCAATTTACCACAAACCTTCCCATTCGAATATTTCCATACACTGCGACTGTACCCATCTTTATCAACAAAAATTGCAGCTTGTAATAGCATGATCCATATATTAGTAAATTTGCACCGATTTATAGACAATTCTAATGCAGAACTTGACAATAAAACAAATTACGGGTATAATGCTGAATTATTAGATAAAATAGTTTAAAAAAACTCTACTCAAAAGCTATTCGCAATATTTTTACTATCACAAAAATAGGATACTGAAAATTACAGAGCTGAATTCAATTGAATTGAATTATAACAAATTCATAAATCAATAATATTTCAACAACACATAATATATAGATAATTTTCTTCATTACAGTAATATGAAATTGTACACCTAACGAGAATTGCACAAAAATATTTTCTATGTTTGTTTAGATTTAACAAAATCAAAAATTGGAAATTTTCAATTTCATCAATTTCTCTCCTCTCATAGGAAGTGTTCCCGCTGATTATAACGGATTTTCCTGTTGGGCTTTCAATAAAAACTATAAAACACTATTTTCAAATACTATCAAGGAAAGGACGATTTCAGTTTTTCGACTATGGTCCGTCAATGAATCAGAAACTGTACAATTCCACGGATTCACCAGAATATGATATTGGAAAATTCAATCTGCCCATTCATATTTTCGCAGGAAGACAGGATTTCCTTGCCGTAGGAAAGGTATTTTTAATTATAAATTGGTGATGGTGAAACATTGTGCTGGCGTGCCAAGCCAAAAATTTGATTCAAAAATTAAATAACAGTAAAAAGTATTTGATGGAAGAAAATTTGTATTTCATGCAAAATATTTTTATTTTAAAAATCGTTGCAAAGCGCTGTTGAGTCATCATCAGTGCATACTCTTCAGGTATACAAGAAGCCATATAAAAATCTTATGTCCATGGATCAAGTCTGCAGTTTTATATAAATGTCATTCTATTTACAAATGTCAAAAATTTCCAGTGTAATTTGATGCACCTTACCATAAGGAGGAGACAATTTCCCGGAATTTTTTTAGTACGATGCAAAATATAGGCTTTTAATTGGTCGAAAATTCTCAACACGTATTATTTTTTTTTTTCAGGATGTTGAAAATTTCTACAAAGCATTGAAAAACCCTAAGGCGTTGCATACTTCTGACTTAGCTCACAACGATTTTGCATATGGAAAAAATGTGACTACTTTGTATAATGATATTGTACATGTAATTAAGAATGGATTTTCCAGTAGAAATTATATAAAATAAATAACAAGAAGTGTTTTATTTCTGAGCAATAACCTTGAAATTCATTATTTGAATGTATACTACCTTGAGCATGAAATTTTGGAGACAATTCGGGAGAAACTTATTTCCAGTATCGACATTCCAAGTATAAGTAACTTTTTAAAGTGGGGCTGAAGTTGTCTGTTGAAGAATTGCCGATGAAAAATAGTGGTTTGTGTGGATTTCCGCATTGTTTACTCTATTGATGATTTTTCATCAGCCCAGTCAAACAACCTTTGAGGCCAGAACATCCGCCAATGTTTCAAACTTATTTTATATTCCAATTTTTCGCGTCTAGTCTTCCGCCAAATTGACGACCTTTGCTGAATATTTGGTATCATAAATATGTAAAAAGGTGTATTCAGGTACAAGTACATTGAGTTTTTAGACCTTATTTCCAACCACCATGTTAGTTAACATCTGCAAAATATCATATTGTGAAATCGACAAAAAACAACACGCAGATAGCAGGCTTTTGAAACAACACTTCTTCTTCGGGAAACTTTTTTCATAGAAAATCACATTAAAAATCTATACAAAACCATATAGAATAAAAATTCCTAATATAACAGGTGTGATAAATTCAACGCTTTTTTATGCAAGAGAAAGTTGCTTTCCTGATCTCAGAAATTGAGTAACGAAATATGGAAAATGCTGACGATTGACAGGTAACATGTATCCAGTGCTTTACTTCAAAAGATTTTTGAACCCTTCATCTAAGCCAGAGCAACCACGTATCCATCTTTCATTTGTTGAAGAGAAAATATAAATCACCGAACCCGTCAAGTTCTCGCGTCCACAGAGGAAGGATTTGTTACCACACAAATAGATTTTTCTATGTATTTTTTCAGCACTCACGTCAGCAACTCTGGTTTTACGGGCGGTGCCAACATTTCCAAACAATTACAATTAACTTATTCATCACCGCTGCTATTTTCAGCAGAGATTGTTCCGAATTCATTTATCTACAGTCTGAGCGAAACAATAAACCCAAAAATCATAATGAATTGTTTATGTGACTTTTGTATTTTCATTCAAAACGATATACTGGGTGATTTACCACTACTTACACAAAATATGTTAGTGTGTTCTTCCTACCAAAAGAAGTTGAAAACCAAAAGAAATTACAAAAATGGAACAAAAAAATTACTTGTTTAATTTGTAGGAACGCGCCGCCACTGGATAGAACTGCCCAAGTGGAACCGTGCAGGCTCACATTATATAATGGCAAAAATAAATGAAATATTTTTGCAAATCACATACAGCACAACATAATTACATGTTTTCGTATTGAATAAAGCAAATAGTTTGCGTTAAACCAACGGTTCATAACTGAATTATCTAGAGAAAACGGGTTATGTCGAGGGATGATGATAGTTTTTTCCACATACACCTTGCACTTGTTTCTAACTCATAAAAAAAATTTCAGACAGATGTTTTCGATCAAGCCGATTTTTGTATGAAAAACTTAATTAAGATAATTTTTTTTTTAATTACAGGGAAGGAAAAAACAGGCTATATAAAATTAACTGAATTTTATTAAACAATAAATACTAAAACGATTGAACGATTAAGAAAAGGGGTTCCTACATACTAATACGTTCTTATCAGTATACAGGCTCGAATTGGTATACAAATGCTTAGTTGAAGAATAAAAAAAGAGAAAATATAATAGAATTAAAAGTCATATTATAGAATTACTTTTCTAAATTAATAAATGCTTATACTTTAACTATTTTTATTATATATTATTAAAAAATATAATATTCATATACCTACTTAGAAAAATTAACGAAAAAAATCCTTTTTTTATTAATTTATTTCTTTTAAAGAAGAAATTATTTAAATTTTTAGACTAAATGATTTAATTTATTTATCAAATTTACTTTGGCAGAAAAATTAAATAGAAATTTCTAACAATTTAGTTTTTGATTTTTATTCAAATATTTATATTAATTTTAATTTAAAATATGTTTTTAATCCAAAAAGTCAATGATATATAGTTAAATCGTGTCTATTTTATAGATATTTAAAATTAAGATATTTGTGCGGAAAATGGGGCTAAATTTTCAATTTTTGGAGGTTAAAAATGAGGTAAAAAAATGGCCCCTTTTAAAAGTTTTCAAAAATAATTTTTTTTAAGATGGATATTTTGATTCTTTATTAGGAATATGTAGGTAGTAAATAAGATTTTTAGGATAAAAATTGGCATAGACTGGTTATTTTATTAGTAAAAAAAAATTTGAATTTGAGAATATGAAAACATTTTTAGGTTAAGAAGAAAATTTTTGAATGGTAATATGCGTAATTTTTAGGGGTAAAATTGTTGTAGAGTAGAGTTTCGATTGAAAAGTAAAATTTTTGACTGGTAATATGTGTGATTTTTAGAGGTAAAAATAGGTGCAGATTAGAGTTTTGATCGAAAAGTAAAAATTTTGACTGGGCAGTATGCGTAATTTTTAGGGAAAAAATTGGTGTAGTTTGAGTTTTTGATTGGAAAGTAAAGTTTTGACTGGGTAGTATGCGTGATTTTTAGGGGTGAAAATTGGTCTAGTTTGAGTTTTTGATTGAAAGGTAAAGTTTTGATTGGGCAGCATGCGTGATTTTTAGAGGTAAAAATTGGGTATTTGTTCGGTAATACGTATAAAACCTAGACAAATCGGGGTCAAGTAGACGACGACCATCAGCGATTTTACACTCGAAGTTAGTAAAATTGTAACACTGCAATGCAATGCTTCAGTTCTCATGACAAATGAATGATGCTTTGGCGTATCCCATACTGTTGACGTTGAAACAAATTTGTTGAATCATCACAGATAGCTCGCGAATTTTACAGGTGCTTTCGCACATGATAGAACATTCAATTTTGTGTAAGTTATGAAAATCACCCTGTATACGATTGTATCAGTGGAGATTTTCACTGCTTCTAAGAGCTGTTCTGATTCAAGTTTCTCCTCAGTTTGGACCAAGTTGAGACTATACAAGGTGTAGAAGGTGTATATGACTGTGGTAAGTTCAATGTATTTTTAACTTAAGTTCCAACAAGAAGAAGAAGAAGAAACACAAATAATTCAAAATATAGATCAGAAAATGCACTTAAGCAAAAGTGTTATGGAAATTCATCGAAAACAAAAAAAAAATCACTATTTTTACGTTTTTTTTCGATTTTGTTTTCGCAAGTTTTCGCAACTTTTTTGAAAAGAGGAGAAAAAGCGAGCCCACCGGTAGACCTATTTTTTGTCGTAATTTTCCAAGTATGAAACCGTTGAAAATTTTTCCGAATTTCTACGCTTTCTCTATCTAGCTTTCGAGAGGGGAAGAGGGGTACATTTTTCCGAAACTGTATCAGACTTCTACTCAGGGGGATATGTTAAAAGTATTGTATACAAAACTAAACCCATTGAGTTAGCGGACTTAAGAAGACGAATAACGCTTGCGATCAGATCGGTCATGCCTGCGATGTTGAGTAACGTCAGAAAATGTTTTACTGTGAAACAGAATTTTATTTCCTCGTAGAAAAGGTTCTGAACCAGATTAAAGTAGCAATACTTCAAATTATGATGGACATTTTGTGAACGAAATAACAGAAGCTTCACATTATAATGATTGCATATTATGACAGGTTTCTCTGAGTTATCTTTTTTATTATAACTGTTGATACTTCCCTATCGGAACGCAAGATAAACACATATGTTCCACAAATACCTGTACTAATCTGCAGATTAACTCGTAATTAAAACATTTAATTGAACTTGGTATTGATAGTATTCGGTAAACAGTATGAGAAGTGATTTTAACTCATAATTATTAAGGTATACTAGAATGCTGTTTCCATAATTTTCTCCAGTCCCGAGAGTTTCATCATTCTACCTTGATAATTACGGAAGTTACGGGGGTGCTTCCATGAAAAGTGAGACGAATTCGGATTTTTCAGAACTAATTTTTTTTTCAGAAAAAGGAGTATCTGTAATGGGTTGGGGGTCCTGATCACGAATCTGAAGGAATTTCGCTTCTATTTTGCCCCTTGATATGATTTACCGTAAAAATGGGTTGTTCCATCGCGACTGGCGGGCAGTGTATATCGCTTAGGCCATCACCATTGAACCGGTACGTACATTTCTATCATTTCCTTCAGTCCTGAAAGTTTCATCATTCTACCTCGATCTTTAGAGAAGTTTCGGGGTGATTCCATGAAAAGTGAGACACACTGTATTGCACACCAGACAACTTAAAGTTTACTTAAGACTCGAGCTTTGTTCAAATTCAATACTTAAGACTAGGTTTAGGTAAAACAATGAGTAATGCCAGTTATCTTCGTTATAATAATAAAAACATAAAAATAAAGTTATAATGTTCATATCTTCTTTCTTTCAAATGGCAATCCTGCCAAATGATAGAAGTAGAAGTAGAAGTATTTATTTCACTACAATATACAATTCGAAACAATTGACAGGGCCAAATTAATTATCAAACTAGAGAAGTATGGTATAACTGGAATAGCACTCGACTGGCTCACTGATTACTTACAGAACGGAAAACAGGTAACTAAAATTAACAACACTATATCAAATGAAGTCTTAAATAAAAACGGCGTACCTCAAGGAAGTACATTGGGACCATTGCTATTTCTACTATATATCAATGATATTGTTGACTAAGTTAAAAACTGTCGAATCCATCTGTTTGCCGATCACACATTATTGTATTTCTGTTCTGAAAATATAGAAACCCTAACAGATACAATCAACGCGGAGCTGGAAAATATTTTCCAATGGTGTAGCGCCAGTTTGTTGAAACTTAATGCAAAAATATCAAAATTCATGTTAATTAGCAACCACAAGAAGTATTCAGAATTCAAAGATAATAATCATAAGATTACAATTGGTAATGGGGAAGTTGAAATGGCGGAAAAGATTAAATACTTGGGCATTATTATCGATAGAAATTTAACATTCAAAGAACATATTTCTTACATTACCAATAAAATATCAAAAAACATAAACTTCTTGTTTAGAGTGGCACCATCTTTAACACCATGGTCTAGGAAACAGTGTATAATACGATAATATTGCCCCATTTCACATTTGCATCGTTTATACTATATCTGGCAAATAAAAATGATATGGAAAGGATGCAGACATTACAAAATAAAGCCATGTTCCAAGAGACATGTCCATCAAGGTCATGTTACGTACATTGAACTGGCTTTCGGTAGAATATTACTTGGAGTACCGCACCATGATCTTAATCCACAAAATGAAAATTTCATTAACCCCATCATATCTGTCATCTAAATTAGTATACAACAACAACTTACACAACTACAACACACGAAGAAGGGCAGACATACGAGTCTCAACAAAAAACAAAAAAAGCTCAGAAAAATCTATTTTTCATAAAGGCATAGTGTGTTACAATGAGTTGGAAGATTCTTTGAAAACCCGCGACGCTATTACAACTTTCAAAAAATAATTGAAAATATGTCTAGTACGCAAGTGTCATATATGATTGTTACTATTACTTTTGCCTACCGACTCATATTAAAGTTCATATGTTTTAATATGTTGTATTATTGTATATTTTATTTTTCATAATTGTATATAGTGTTATATTTGTTGAACAAATTCTAATATATATATATATATATATATATATATATATATATATATATATATATATATTTTACCTATAACTGTAAACATTAGCTTTATGTGCTAAATAAAGAAATTAATAGTATTATTTGATATACAAATCTTTTTTTTCAATGTGTTATCGAAGAAAGAAATTGTCAATATTTCAATTATTTCTTATTGATCTTCTTCTGATGCTCTCTTGCTTCGAAAGTTGACAGGATGAGGGTGCGCAAAACAGATTATTAGAATTTTAGTTTTACCAATCTCTGATAATTCGCAGCTATGATTTTTGTTTCAAACGACAATCCAGCCTAATGATATTTTTCTCATTGTGTTATCGAAGAAAGAAAACGAGTCGCTTTCACGTTGACAGAAAATATATAACCCAACAATAATGAATGAATTCCTCCTAATCCCCATTTAGGCTAACATCCGACCGACAATATATACCGAGACACCGACCATAAAAAGATAAAAAGATTGTAAGCCTCCACCGGCACATCATATCCACCCCCATAATCTCTTTTCCACTTCGGAGCGCATGTCTACCAACTTTATGTTAGCCGTGAGCTTTCCGAGCTTCGAAAGCGTCGCGACGGCAGTTATTTCTGCGTCTCTCCGCGCGAGAGTCATTGTATGTTTCCACCCGGTTTCTGAGACTGCAGACGAGCGTTCACCTCGCTGCCCCTTGGTCACGTGTCGGGTTCTGAGTTCTTCTTCGCCTGCTGCTTTGGAGTTTGTTTAGACGCTTGTTGATGTGATTCTTCGTGGAATTTATGGCTTTGCTGCTGTACCAAAAGTGAGTATGATCTTACAATTAAAAGAATATTTCCATGTAAATGATCTGAATTAACTGAACATATTGATTTCTGCAAAAATACCTGGGATAATGCACCGATACAATTTAAAACAAAGAACAATTCGAAAGCAAAAGGAAGTGAACTTGTGACAGCTGGTAATTATCACTATTGAACGCCTTTTCAGCTAAATAACCAAGTGTAAACTGTAATTTTTGTTTGGTTTCTTCTAAAAGTGTTAAGAACACGCAAAATACTCTCTCTAAAGGCATTTGGGAAAGATGAGTGTTGAAATTGGAGTTCAACAACTCAAGTATGCAAATTTGTATAAAATCAAATATCTGTTATTCTGATATACCCTGTATATGCACCGATACAATTGAATACAAAGAACTATTCGGAAGAAAAACTAAGTGAACTTGTGACAGCTGGTCATTATCACTATTGAAAGCCTTTTCAGAGGAATAAACATGTGTAAACTGTAATTTTTCTTTAGTTCCTTTGAAATGTGTTGAGAACACGTAATAGTAGTTTACCTAACAAGTGCGGAGAGTGATACTTTTCCGCACGCGATTGCAGATGGCCGAACGACGCGCTAGCGGAGTTCGGCCAGCAATCGCGTGCGGAAAAGTCAGTTTACGCACGTGCTAGGTACACTATTTTTTCTACTAGCGTGCGGAAAAAACCCAAAAGTTAACATAAAGAAACATTCATCATCAAATACATATCAAAAAATTAATTATTATTAATATTGAATGTGCAATTTGTAGCATCTTGTAGATTAATTGCAGAGGCTGAAATTTAGTCCAATGAAGTCGGGGACTTGAAGGTTGGGTTTCCGACGTTTTGGTTTTCCACTGCGGTAAAATTCCGATAACCGGGCGCTAAAAGCTATCAAAACATTTTTTTTGGGACTTACGTAGTTTGACCTCCTGAACAAAAAATCCAAATGAAATTTTTGGCGGTCTCAAGTGATTTCGGAGATACGGGCCTTTTTTTGAATGAAAACTGGCATTTTCTAGCACACGTTTCTTCTTCGAAAAACACACTCGAATGCCTCCTTATTTTCACCAGCACAATATACACACCCTAATTCACCAGTTTTACACTTTTTTTTTCATTGAAAACAGTTTTTTATCAACAAACTCTACTTTAATTTAGCAATAACAAAATCAACAAATTCATGCCGTTTTGTTTAGTTAATATCTGTCAGGTTGGTAACAATGGAATTGACGTAAGGGCGAGGCGACATTGCCAGTGTGATTCCAAAAATATTCAATTCACGTATAACATGGAATATTTTAATGAATGAGTAAACCACAACATTTTCCCATCAACACTTTAACTGCACCTTTGAAACAATGGTACTTATACTGTTTCTAAATGACTAGCAAAATTCAAAGGACGAGACAGATCACGAAAATGTGCGCAAACATAACATGAATACACATACGCACAAAAAATAATGAGCACTTTTCACATAAAATGAACCTACTTTAATGACTATAACTTATCCCGAAGACCCGATCTCATGCAAACCCAACCGAACTTACCCGACTATACAATACAGTTAGGTTGCGTCTTTTCTATCTGTTTCCGCATGCGCACTTACCAAAAATGAATGTTTATGCTTCGACGTTTATTCAAGTAATTATTTGTTCGCAAAAAATGCCTCCTAGCTCTGTCTATTTAAAAATATCTTTTGTGCATTCAAAATATTAATTCCTAGACTTTTCCAAATCCTGTTCTCACAACGAAATGGCTTGTTCCATAACAAGGTAGCCAGTATCAATGTATTTCATTGAATCAACAACAGCGAGTCTTAAAAACTTTACAATACAATGCGACGTTGTCAGATTCCCTAAAATTCCTGAATACAGAACATGAATATGAAGTGTTTGTAGTGGATAGTTTTCAGAAGTATTGGCGCCCTAGAGACTGGCACTTTTTTCACAAATAATAATAATAATGATAGTTCCTCATAAACACTCGAAGAGTGAACCATTCTTAGAGAAGATATTCAGCAAGAAATACGTAAGCAAAGCGAGCACGCGCGTTCCTATTACTACTTTGTAACTTATGTAACTTATCTCTTACTTCTTGGTGAAGATATCTGCAAGACAGACACGAGCGCGCGCATTTCCATTACTACCTTGTCGATTTCTGTCAACTTTGAGTAGAAATTTTCACCCCTTGTTACTGAACAAGACCAGAAATACGCGAGCGAAGCGAGCGCGCGCATTCCCATCACTACTTTGTCGATTTCTGTCAACTTTGAGTAGAAATCTTCATACCTTATCTGTTAGTGAACAATACCAGAAATACGCGAGAGAAGCGAGCGCGCTCGCCCGACATTTCGCCAATCCACGCGCGCGAAGTTGACAGAAATCGACAAAGTAGTGATGGGAATGCGCGCGCTCGCTTCGCTCGCGTATTTCTGGTCGTGTTCACTAACAGTTAAGGTATGAAGATTTCTACTCAAAGTTGACAGAAATCGACAAAGTAGTGATGGGAATGCCCGCGCTCGCTTCGCTCGCGTATTTCTGGTCTCGTTCACTAACAGATAATGTATGAAGATTTCTACTCAAAGTTGACAGAAATCGACAAAGTAGTGATGGGAATGCGCGCGCTCGCTTCGCTCACGTATTTCTGGTCTTGTTCAGTAACAAGGGATGAAAATTTCTACTCAAAGTTGACAGAAATCGACAAAGTAGTGATGGGAATGCCCGCGCTCGCTTCGCTTGCGTATTTCTGGTCTCGTTCACTAACAGATAATGTATGAAGATTTCTACTCAAAGTTGACAGAAATCGACAAAGTAGTGATGGGAATGCGCGCGCTCGCTTCGCTCACGTATTTCTGGTCTTGTTCAGTAACAAGGGATGAAAATTTCTACTCAAAGTTGACAGAAATCGACAAAGTAGTGATGGGAATGCCCGCGCTCGCTTCGCTTGCGTATTTCTGGTCTCGTTCACTAACAGATAATGTATGAAGATTTCTACTCAAAGTTGACAGAAATCGACAAAGTAGTGATGGGAATGCGCGCGCTCGCTTCGCTCACGTATTTCTGGTCTTGTTCAGTAACAAGGGATGAAAATTTCTACTCAAAGTTGACAGAAATCGACAAAGTAGTGATGGGAATGCCCGCGCTCGCTTCGCTTGCGTATTTCTGGTCTCGTTCACTAACAGATAATGTATGAAGATTTCTACTCAAAGTTGACAGAAATCGACAAAGTAGTGATGGGAATGCGCGCGCTCGCTTCGCTCACGTATTTCTGGTCTTGTTCAGTAACAAGGGATGAAAATTTCTACTCAAAGTTGACAGAAATCGACAAAGTAGTAATGGAAATGCGCGCGCTCGTGTCTGCCTCGCAGATATCTTCACCAAGAAGTAAGAGATAAGTTACATAAGTGCTCGCTTTGCTTACGTATTTCTTGCTGAATATCTTCACTAAGAATGGTTCACTCTTCAAGTGTTTATGAAGAACTGTCATTATTAATCATTTGTGAAAAATGTGCCAGTCTCTAGGGCGCCAATACTTCTGAAAACTATCCAGTACAAACACTACATATTCGTGAGTATTCAGTATTCAGGAATTTTAGGGAATCTGACAACGTCGCATGGTATTGTAAAGTTTTTAAGACTCGCTGTTGATTCAATGAAAGACATTGATACTGGCTACCTTGTTATGAAACAAGCCATTTCGTTGTGAGAACAGGATTTGGAAAAAGTCTTGGTATTAATATTTTGAATGCACAAAAGATATTTTTAAATAGACAGAGCTAGGAGGCATTTTTTGCGGACAAATAAGTACTTGAATAAACGTGTCGAATCACATTCATTTTTGGTAAGTGCGCATGCGCAAACAGATATAAACGACGCAACCTAACTGTATTGTATAGTCGGGTAAGTTCGGTTGGGTTTGCATGAGATCGGGTCTGTCAGGATAAGTTATAGTCATTGAAGTAGGTTCATTTTATGTGAAAAGTGCTCATTATTTTTTGTGCGCATGTGTATTCATGTTATGTTTGCGCACATTTCCGTGATCTGTCTCGTCCTTTGAATTTTGCTAGTCATTTAGAAACAGTATAAGTACCATTGTTTCAAAGGTGCAGTTAAAGTGTTGATGGGAAAATGTTGTGGTTATCAACTGATTTTTCTTACTCATTCACTAAAATATTCCATGTTAAGTCTTGTTCAAACCCTCGCGAATTTCGCATTTTTTCTGCGAATAAAATGGCTGCCAGTCATGCCGGACCAATCGTCGATGCAGAACCATGTCGGCAGACATTTTATTCGCAGTAAAACTGCGAAATTCGCGAGGGTATGAACAAGACTTATACGTGAATTGAATATTTATGGAATCACACTGGCAATGTCGCTTCGCCCTTACGTCAATTCCATTGTTACCAACCTGACAGATATTAACTAAACAAAACAGCATGAATTTGTTGATTTTGTAATTGCTAAAATAAAGTAGAATTTGTTGATAAAAAACTGTTTTCAATGAAAAAAAAAAGTGTAAAACTGGTGAATTAGGGTGTGTATATTGTGCTGGTGAAAATCAAGAGGCATTCGAGTGTGTTTTTCGAAGAAGAAACGTGTGCTAGAAAATGCCAGTTTTCATTCAAAAAAAGGCCCGTATCTCCGAAATTACTTGAGACCGCCAAAAATTTCACTTGGATTTTTTATTCAGGAGGTCAAACTACGTAAGTCCCAAAAAAAAATTTAGTCAACATAAACGTAACTTTAGCACAAGCACTGACATAAACATAACCTTGAAAATAATTTTGTATGAGACCTAATATTATACGAGTTTTAGATTTTGGCATACATTTTAGAATGATAGGTATATTTTATGACATGAAACTTTAGGTACACGTGAATTATGGACAATATTTTCATCGTAAAAGTAAGATTCTTATAAAGTTGGGATTTTCAAAGTGACATGTTTTTAGCATAAACTTAATATTGTTGTATAAATGGTGCCATTTGATTTAACAGATTCAACTTTCGTTTTAAACGTATATTTAAGCACAATTTTAAAATGGTGTTGACTAAATGCACCTTTATAGCGCTCGGTTAATGGAATTTGGCTGCTGTACTGGTGAAAGTTGCTGACAAGTGGTAGGGCCAGCGACAACGTCACTTAGATCCCAATTTGCAGTTCTAGCCGCTTCCAAAACTGACTGGCAAATCTTCGTCTGAAGAATCCATGAAAAATTATCTTACTAGAAAAAGCTGCGACGGTAAAATTGGTTTTGACAAGGTAGCGTTTTGGCTGACAGGTTTAATTTTTCTTTGTTGCTACGGTGATTCAAAGTGACATATAAAAAATGTCAGATTTTTATTACTATTTGACATTCATTTGATGAGGCTTATACCAGGGCCATTGAAGAATTATTGAATTTTACTTTTCTTTTTATTAAAAATTATAATAAACTTAATTTTTCAGTCATTTTGTAAGCTACAACTATACAAATATATATATTTTAAATATTCAAATGTCAGTGCGGAAAATTGACTCTTTCAACACTAAAATGAGTGCGGAAAAGTGGACTCTTCCGCACGCTAGTAGAAAATAGCTATTTGTGTATTAAGAGCGCAAAGTGATATATTGTCGCTTGACAAAGAGAGTTACCAACAAAATAAAAAATAATGGATTTTTGAAAAATGGTCTCTTTTTCGAGGTTTTCTCGGGTTTTATCAGTGCAGAATACACCAATCTGGTGGTATAAAAAAGTATTTTGTAGGTTTTATAATTCTCTATAAAAGTTTTATTGACTGTGAAACGTTTCCCACCCTACTTTTTGAGATATTCGCAAAAAACATATAGGCCGTTTGCGTCCTTTATTTTGTGTGAAAAGAGCCTCTTATTTTTATCTACAGCTTGGTCTGTATTGAAAGAGGCCCAGTGACAATTTAGATTTGTTATGGTTGATCTTGTCTAATTTCTCCACTTGCGCTAGAAATAATTTATGATTTTTTTCATGCACATCACATTTTTACATTTTCATTCATGCCCAATATATGTTATATATTCAAGTGTCATTAAAACGAAACGAATGGATTATAATCTGTTTATCTACTTAACAATATCAAGTCGATATCAACGAGAACAATGGATCAATACTAAGTATTTCAGATGAAATAAACTTTTATAACTCATATCGTATCAACAACTTTCCAGTGTATTTATTTATATATTCGAATTAAGTTTTTGGCAAATGCCTCTTCTGACGTTCTAACACCCAATGTATTAATATAAAAAATATTCCATTCTCTCCGGAAATGATATCACACATAATAAGACATGAAAATGTTAACCAGTATGTTCTGCAACACTCAAAACCCTTTAAAATAAATCAGTTATGAAGCAAATCAATTTCCAAAGAAAATATGAGAAACGGTTAATGGTCATAAACAAGTCATACTAGATTATTTGCGTAACCTCAGATTTATACAAATCATTATTACAGTTCACCCGTTGAGGCATTTAACTGTTTATTTTTGTTATCATTCGATGCGGACTGGGGTTATGCCAACTTCAAACACATGAAATTCTACTTGATCTGAATGTATATGTTTTCAGTTACAATATGCCTGGTAAGCCATAATAATCAGATCAAATTATATTTTTTTATCGAAAAACAATATATTTCTCACTCGAATATGGGATACTGGATGACTATGGTGTCATTCAATGAGAACGAATAGTGTTTTTCCCTTTACTGCAAGTATTTTCACTCCTAGATGCGCATTTCGATAACCAAGATATCACAAAACCACATAATACGAAGATCAAACCAATTACTCGAGTTGGATTTTTGAAGTGAAAGAACCCGTGATTCTACAATATATGTATTTGAAAATAAGCTACAATTTTCTTTCATAATTATTACACTAGAGAAAAAAGTAAATTTCATGACCTTTGTCGAGGAATACTTAAAATAATATACTGTTCACTAGATCATATGGATCTGAAACTGTTAACAAACTACCAGACTGCGTAAAATCCATCAAAACCGTTAGTTCGTTCAAGTTAAGCCTGAAAACGTTCTTGATTGAAAACTGTTTTTATACCCTTAATGAATTCTTGTCGGTGAAGAAACCGTTTGTTCATTGTGCATTTTCGTTGGAACTGCAAATAGTGTCTTCCTCTCTTCTATCAACTGTTTTATTATAGACCAGGTAAAGACGCAAATGGACTATACTGATTCTTATAAGATAGTTCGTTTATTAAAACCCAGTTTTCGCCACAGTAAAATAGCTTTGTGGAATTTTTTAAACAAGAACATTGAATAAAATTATTGTTCATTTTGGATTTTCACCTGAGAGGTGAGAAATGTGTTGAAAATGTCACTGAAAGTTGATCAACACGTTTCAAAGTGCGTCCGAAGTCAGCCGGAGTCGCAATGGAGTTAACTCGAGGTAAGTTCGGGCACTTTGAAGCATTGAGTAACTTCCAGTTACATTTTCAACACATTTCTCACCTCTCAGGTGAAAATTCGAAATAAACAAATTGTAGATACTGATCTCTACTTCCAAATGCCGTTTACAGAATTTTCATAAAACGATTTCCCTTAAATCAGCGAATTTAGAAAGATTTGCCCTTAAATTGTTTATAAAGCGATTGTGCAAAAACTACATATCGGATAGAAACCATCTTGCGCAATATTGTTCAACCAGCTTCAGATTTATGAAAATCATGAATTTTCCAAAAATGGTCTCTTTTTCGAGGTTTTCCCGGATTTTCTCAGTGAAAAATGCACCGAACTGGTAGTATAAAAAACCTAGCTTCGCCTAAAATAATACGTGTGACGTTTCCAATTCAATGCATATTTGTCAAAAAGGAAAAAATATGAATTGAGGGCTTATTTGATGTTGTGATAATAATATAGTAAGTCGAAGAAGACAGAAATCTTTGGGAGATCGTTTGCTAACGAACAGTCGTTACCGACCGATGGTGAACCCTTTACTCCCATAAACACCTAACTATGTAGGCTTATTATGGCAAGAACGGCAAGACGGCACGGCAAGGCAGGGAACAGATGGCTTCAGTGCTGTCTGTGTTGACCTGCCCTTGCACTGATGAGAGGCAACAACCTCGAAACTAGTCAGCAGGTGGTCACCCCGTCCAAATCAAAACATAATTCTGCTGGTTGGTCATAGAGGGCACTTGCAATTGCGTCCTCTGATGTTTTGAGGAACGTTGCACAAGTAGCTGTTAGATTTAATTCAATACCCGTCGTGGTCTTAGCCAGGGGAGTAGTTGTTTTCTGACAGGTTCTTGCCATAATAAGCCTACATATTTAGGTGTTTATGGGAGTAAAGGGTTCATCATCGGTCGGTAACGACTGTTCGTTAGCAATATAGTAAGTAATGACTTTTGACGAAACAAACAGACCTCAATTGATTAAAGATGGAATGTCAGACAAAAATTGGTAATTTTTTAATTCGTTTCAATGTATTGGACAAAAATCAGATTTCATTGTAGGAAAAATTGTCTTGGAATTACAAATGATGCCAATGAATAACTAGGATTATTGTTTTTTTTTTCATTACACAAAAATCAGGCAGTGCTTTATAATCATATGGCAGCATAAGACGATTGTAGTCAGATACTTTATCGGGTTCTAAAAAAGCGATACGCTGCTATACAACTGCTTTCATTATTTCAACAGAACTTGACAACACTGTATTAAACTTTTACAAATATTTATTATTCACAAACTGCCAGTTACTGACGTTTGACCTAAAACATAAATTGGTGCTTCTAGACGTTTCCAGAAAATTCATCGAAGGTTTCTAAACAGTTGGCTATGCTTTCGTCGCACACCAAGTGCGTACCAATAACATACCATCTGTACATAATATTAATTAAGTTAATTTTTCTGTGGACCCCTTTGAACCGCGAGTGAACTTTGTCGCGAAGTTAAATCCACAGTCCGCAATCCGGAAAGCCAACATCCGCAGAGCGAGTTTCTCCAAGGCGAAACGAACGGCCCGATTTGTCAGTGGCAAGCCGAGTGGCACATCTTTTGTCTAAATGAAATATGACTCCCACCGCGTACAAAGTAAAGGGTAAGTTGAACCATGCGCCTACAATTATTTATGACTATATTATGACTGTTAAACTTGAATCCGAAAATAAAGGACACTTCATGGTTTTCATCGTACCCACCTCTGCTTGCATATCGCAGAGGAAACAAAAACTGAAATGCATGAAATCCTTCCACATACTCTTCTCCCCTCATGTCTATATTCATTTTCTTTCACAAAGATCCAGTAATTTGTTGCTAGTGAAATTGAAAAAGAATTTTCGAGGATAACACAATAAGTGCTTTAAAAATTACTGATAATTCTGAAAAAACGAGTTTTTTAAAAACTACACGAGTTTATTTTTAGTATAAAGTATAAATTGCCCTTTTTGGCACTTTTTTGAAACAACGAAAAAAATTACCTATTGCGGTTTTATGCAAAAAAAAGTATTTTCAGAATTGTTTGGTTAATTTTCAAAGCACGGATGGTATTTGATAAAAAATTTCAAGAATACAAAAAGACTCATAATATATATTGTTATAGTTGATACTACAATTATTGTTAGTAATATTGTAAACTTTGGTATTCGTCTTCTCCGTACTGAAGTTGATCTCGAACCTCCTTCTGGAGCCTATGGTTGTAGATTTTCGTTGCCACGCATGTTTTTAACAATAGCCTGATGGTATTCTTCATCTATCTGTAGATAGCTCGCAATAGATTTGGAGTTGGCTTGTCCTGTCATGCATCGGTCATTTCAGTTGAATTGTCACCCAGCGCGCTGAATTACAGCGGTAGTCCACATAGTAGGATGATTACCGCTGCAATTCACCGATAATTCCACACCTCTTATGAACATTTTAACGTATGGGTGAAATTTTCATTACTACCATGGTTCATATTAGTAAAAATGTTGGAAAATACCTGGACAATACTGAATAAATATACTTTTTAGGAAATGATATCCAGAATTGTTGATTCAACACTAACGGATACCTGCGTAAAATAACGGAGAAACGGATAAACACAGGTTACATATTTTACAAAATTCTTGTATCAGACTCATTACGGGAGCAAGTAGACGCCAACATATATCACATCATTTAAAAACTCTGGATGGATATGGAAACACTTCGAATTCATCCTGATCCTGCCAGATCGCTGTTTCATAAAATAATAACTACCACGACTGATAAAATCAGTTACCGAACGGATGTCCATAACTTAAATCTGAGAATTAAATAAACATCTGCTCACGACGCCCTATTGCATGGCTATACAATAGGTTACCGATTTTTCTCAAATCACTCTCCGTCAATGCGTTCAAATCCAAACTTAAATACCTTCTGCTTAAAAATAAATTGCCCAATCTTCACTACAAAGCTTGCGAATTGGGTGCCGGCTGAGCCAGGTAGTAAAACCTATCATGCGAGTTGGGTGCCAGATACTTGGGAGTTGGGTACCAGTAAGCCACAGTCATTAATAAAGATTTACATTTACACATTCAAATTTTGTTATTTCATTTTTCTTTATATACTACACTTAAAATGAATTTTCATTCAACTTCCAAGCTCCCAACTTGCGAGTTAGGTTAGTTCGGTCAGGTTAGTTCGGTCAGGTTAGATCGGTCAGGTTAGATCAGACTAATAAAATACTACACTCAAAATGAATTTATGATAATAATTATGATCAGTAGATATTGTTTTGGCGCCCAGTCGTCCCTGCGCCCGGTAGTCCTTGCGCCCAGTTGCCGTTAACGACATTATTCAAGAAATCCGTCGCACCCAACTCGTATATGACCCTTTACGGTACCAGGTATAAAGGTAATTAACGGTACCCAATTCTCATCTTTTCCTTCATTAGCGTTGCTACCCTAACTTACTTATTCTCACTGATATAATTTTTACTGAATGATATTCATTCCTTTGTATTTTTTGTAATTCACCACAAAGTTTATTTTTCTAGATCTTTGCCTCTGGTGGATGGAAGAGCAAGCTCGAACCTATGACTTGGTGAGAGACTGAATCCTGCCATTTGATAGTATTCATTATTGACCTATTCAACATGTGTATATATACTTCATCTATGCTTTACTATCAATAAAATCTATTATTATTATTATTAAATTCAAAATAGAATCAGAACCAATTGCGGATCACTCTGCAAGAGGTCTCAAGCACACTCACTGTTACTGAATGCTTCCAAAACCAGTCATAGGTATGAACTTCCACACCAGGCAAAATAATACAATTACAAATTTAGATAAAGAAATAAATAACGACATTATAGATGAACAGGAAAATATTACTTTCTCAGGTATATTATGACTCTTCTACATATGGTCGTTTGGTGAAATTCAATGTTGAATAGGGAATATGCATAATTTTTGTTAATTTGTTTAATCAATTTATTACTTCGTTAAAACATAGTAAAAAATATAAATACTGTGGAAAGTCTTGGAATTAATTTTTAGAATAATAAAATAATAATAAAATAATAAAATACCGATTGAATTTGACCTATTTGAACGCCACCATTTTCGCGCGCTGTGGATGACGTCACATGGCGCGATCAGTGTTGTTCTTCTTCAGTGTCGTTCGATGAGACGTACTCTGCTCTACTTGCTTGAAGTTGATATTTTATAAAAGAGTGAGACAAATGCAGTACAAGTGATAGAAAGAGATGAACATATGTGAAAATGATCTCGATCAACCAGAGCAGTCTTCAATGAACAAGCCATTCTATAGTTATGGCCATTCGCCATTGACACTATTGACAGTTATTAATTAGGTTAGGGATTTGCAGTTTTAATCGCTATTACGATAATGGAATATGCTAAAAAACCGTTTTATAGGTATTGTCTAGTACCGGAATGCCAAAACACAATTATAAGTACACCAAATAAAGTATTTTTTGTCTGTTCCAAGAGATGCGAAAATACGTAAACAATGGTGTAAGGTTATGAGAAGAGGCGAAGTATCTCCAATATCACATTTACATTGTTGTAAAGATCATTTCAATGTGAGTATATTGTATTTCTATAGTTAACATGATGTGAATTGATCAGAAATAGTTTTGTATGCATAAATGTTTTGTATATCAAGCGGGAGATAACTCTGTTTATACCTGCCTCACCTAAATTACAAAAGGAAAAGTATCATTTGATAAACTATTACTACTTATCAGTTCAGATATTGTCGGATTGTGCTTTAACAAAACCACTTTCAGTCGTTGCTCTTGATAATTTACAATTGTCACTAGACCAAAATCGCACTATGTAATGGAAAACACTACAAATATATAAATAAAAACAAATTTTTTATGAAAGACGACTAGCACGGTATGAATATCATCAGAAATAAATTTCATAACGTGCCATGTGACGTCATTCTTCGTTTCGACCAATGGTGATGCGTTTCGCAAATTTGAATTCCGCGCGCTTATTATGCACTTTATGGAGTTAAATACAAACTAAATGATAAACTAATGGTGTAGGTGTAATGTCAAGACAATAAAGTATCGGAGGTAAAAAAATCAAGTACATTTAAATCACTTGCATATTCCCTACTACGTATGGAATCATTTGGAGAAACTCATGTAGTGTTCAGAATGTTTTTGGAACCAAAAAGGAAATTGTACGTTGTTTAGCAAATGTCCCCAATGGAATTTCATGTCGGGAATTATTCAATTGTTTCATTTTATAGATTATTATAATATGTTCATGTGACTGTGCTGTCAATTTTCTATTATTTTATCACTAAATTTTAGTTGTACAACCTGACCTTGTCTTATAGTTATACAGCTCGATGGATCAAGAATAAATAAAATTGAATTGACAATACCCGACTTATACAGTTGTCTTATACACAAACAGATTTTTCAATGCGTTTTTCATATTTCATATAATAATAATAATAATAATCTTTATTAATCCTTTCAGACAATGGATGTATAGGACAGGTCAATAAATAGGTACGACAGTAACAACAAATAATAAAATAAAATAAAAAACACAATTTACCAAAATCTAGTATGCTAGCTTCAACCTAGTTCCCTATCTGTCATAAAATCTCCTATGCTGTAGTAGCATTTGGACGTTAGTAAAGACTTAACTTTATTCTTGAATGAATTCACGTCAAGCTGCTGAATGCTTTCAGGTAAATGATTGTAAAACATCATTCCTTGATATGTAGGGCACCCTTCAAATTTAGCAGTCCTATGTGATGGAATGCTTAAAAGGTTTCTGTTTCTAGTGGGATAGTCATGGTAGTGAGAGTTTGTTTTGAGTTTTCTAATGTTGTCTTTAACATACAGCAAGCACTTCAATACAAATAGACAAGGAACTGTTAATATTCCGTAGGAGACAAAATGATGCTTACAAGATTCATTAGGAGGCAAGTTGAACATGGTGCGAATTATTCTTTTTTGCGTTACGAAAATTCTATGATTATTGACAGAGTTTCCCCACAGGATAACATTATACGACATATGACTATAAACAAGTGAATAATAAACTGTCAGCAATGACTCCACTGGCAGAGAGGATCTCAAACGCATTATTGCGAATCTAGCTTTGTTCAGTTTCTTACTCAGTATATCAATATGGTCTGTCCATCGAAGGGACTGATCGACATATATACCTAGAAATTTGGTACATTCCGTTGATTTTACAGTTGCTCCATTCAAGTAAAACTGTAGTACTTTTGTATTTGTGTGGGGAGTGAAATATATGCAGTCAGTTTTAGGGATATTCGCCATTAGACCATTTTGCGCACACCAACTGTTGAAACTTATCATTATTTGTTTGATTGATATAATCAATTCCTCGTGTGTACATGCTGTGACCGCTAAGGAAGTGTCATCTGCAAAAATAGCCAAAAGTTTGGCATTGATATGCTGAGGCATGTCGTTAATAAATAATAAAAATATCAGCGGCCCCAGCACTGAACCCTGCGGAACACCAGTATTAGATTTTTTCTTCTCTGAAAACCAGTGTTCTACCCTTACCAGCATCTCTCTGTCCCTCAGATAATCGTCAATCCAATCTAGAAAAGTTTCCCTGAACCCAATGTTATATAATTTACTGTTAATAAAGTTAAGATTTATGGAATCAAATGCTCGTGACAGGTCAAAAAAGAGTCCCGCCACTTGTTTACCATAGTCCAACTATCACAAATTCAAGGTTTGAGGTAGAACTCTTCAGCTCACCCAGTATGCTTCGCTCTTCACCCTCCACCCCGCTATCTTCGTCATATGCAATCGCATTACCCAGTCGGATTAAAGTCAATTTATAATAGCGCGTGTGGCTGACACCGACAAGCAATCTACAGCATTTAGGGGTACAAATGGCGCCACAAATCTAATAACATCCACTTGTACCTGACCCTCTGACCACTTATTGGCTTACTCCGGAGAGGTTTTCCTACAATAATTCAAAATTGTTTGGATAGGGAGAGGCTTATTCTTCGTCTTGGGATATTAGAAGGATTGTCGTTCTTGTTTATTATCAGTCGTGGTGGATTCTTAAATTGATAACTGTTGAAGTTAATTTTCTCACAATAATAAGAGAGTAGTTGAACAGTAACAACCATCAGGCAAAAGTCCATTAATGTAACACATATGTCATAATATCAGATTTGAACATATTCAAACGTTCTTCTTATAAGAATTTTTATTTCGCAGTTGAGGATGAGATATTAATTGCTATATGAAATAATATCTTTGAAGTGTTGAAATGTTGATGTTCGCAGACTTTAACAAATTCAGTTTTCGTGCTCCAAAAAAGATATACAGGGTGTTTCCTTAGTGCGTGTGGAAAATTTAGGGGCACATTGCTGACATCAAAATAAGAATAATAAAAGTTCATTTAAACGTTTGCCCGCAAGTAATTCGTTTCTGAGATACTGGGTGTCAAAGTTCAATTCTTATTTTTGATTTTTGTTAATCAAATGATTGTGATATTGGAGTTTGGGAATATTTTTCAGTGAAATTATCAAATTTGATGTTAGTTTTTGTCTCTCTCGTGGGGGGTGGTGCCACCTACATGTCTTTTCAGTCATTCGGAATGTCATAACTTTTTGTGTTCGTAGCTCTAGCAGGTTTTCTTTCATTCAATGGTCTTCTACACTCAACACTTAAATGGAGTCAAGAAATGATTGTTGCTAACAGTTTTATTATTAAATTGGTCTTTATTATTGTTATTATTATTTGTATCAAATTGTAAAGACACCCGATTCCTATTTTAAAATGAAATTAAAGAATAATAATTTCCTTAACTACTTAAGTTAATTTTGAATTTAAACATCTTGTCATTCAGAATCGATTATTTTAGATCCCAATAATACGAAAACAGTTTCTCGCAGCGACCTCTATCAGGAATAATTTTTTTAAACGAAAATGTTCGAAACATCTAATTTTCGACTGGAAAAATTAAATTGCAAGTGACTGAAAAGAAATGTAGGTGACGCCCCCCCCCCACGAAAGAGAAAAACATTTGATTTTATCATTGACAATTATTCCGAGATACCAAACTTTACTCAAATATCAATATTAGTTTGGAATTTATTTACGAAATATAAATATGGTAATTCAAATTCGACACTCAATATCTCGAAAACGAATGACTTGCGGACATGTGTCTATAGGAACTTTTTTCTTATTCTGACGTCAGCAACATGCTCCTGAATTTTTTACACGTACTGAAAAAACACCCTGTATATGTAGAGCAAAAGTGATTCCTATCCAGACCTCCTTTTTAATCACAACGAATTTAACCCCTAGCCTGTCTCTTCATCACAGACTCAGTTTCTTTTCTGGTTGGATGGAAGAGCAAGCTCGAACCTGGTCTATGAATCGGTGAGAGACTGAATCCAGCCATTTGATAGTATTCATAGTTGTCCTGTTAATTATCTGTCTATGTTCCTACTCCATGTATGTTTTGCTATCAATAAAATCAATTTTTTTTGGTGTTTTGACATCGACTACTATGGTCACTAGCCATGTGTTATGGGTAGGCCTTGTTACTAACTCCATACGCCACCTTAGGAGCAGCACTGTTAATTGGAACGCAACAGTGAATCGTGCAGGACTCACCCCAGTCCAGCCACGAGATTTTAATAATTTAATAGGTCAAATTAAATTAAAAAATCCCAGCCGCAACTGGGGCTCGAACTCCGGACCTTTCGACTGAGAGTCGGACGCTCTATCCACTGCGCCACGACCCGACATAAAATCAATTATTATTATTATAATAACTAGAAGGAGAACATTATGCCTCATCAATTGAACCATGAAACCCGACTCATAACATCAGTCTTCCTATTCCCTCCCTTCCCAAATAAAATCATCCATTCTTCATTGTGGAAAGAAACTCTTCAACCATTTTCCTCCTCCCATAAGAGAAATAAAGGATAATGGCAAATTTCGTATAGAGGTTAAACAAATCCTCTTTCGGGGAGTCTATTACAATGCAGAAGAATTCTTCATTGACAATTTCACAACTTATAATAACAATTCCTAAAGGGATAGTTACACTTTTTAGTTCTGAATTATACATTTTTTAATCTTGTGTAATTGTAACTATACGTTATCATTTTTTATTTTATTTAAACTTATGCAATGTGTTGTTTTATAAAATGTGTGTGCAGTAACTTTTTTATCTTAGATTTAAGTAGCTATGTCGATAATTTTTTTAATGACAATAAGGCGTTTCTGATTCAGATTCTGTCAGAAAAAGTGATGATTTTTTAATGGTATTTGGAAGATATTCAATACTTGCCAACAGAAATTGATTTATGAATTTTAATAATAGAACCATTCTAACCGTATCAGCAATTCATAATGTCATAGAAAACTTCTAAAGGTGTATGAATTACGAACCCAAAATCCAGAAATCGAACATTTGGGTGGCATGCTGGCTGGAAATATGATTCCCATTTGTCATAGAAAGTGCATTGAATATACGATTATTAAATTTCAATTTGTCATTCAGAGTTATACCCAAGAACTTACTTAGTATTTGACTTATTGAGAATAGCCCGGTTCTCTTAATACAAACTATCGAAGTTGAATTTGAATGTCAGAATATTAGTTTTATTGGCATTAAAACACAGAAAATTGGCATCACACCGCAATTTTTAACCTTTTGTGAATCGATCGATAATATATCTTTTGGCGCATCTATGTCATTATCGTGCCACATTAAGGTTGTATCGTCAGCAAACATTGTGAATTTCCCTAAAATATCGATACTTGCGTCATTCAAATACAACACATTAATAGAAGACCTACAGTGGCGTTTCTTTCATAACAAATGATTAGACCCCAACAACTGTACTTGCAGTATAATAGTCTACAAATATTTTATTTGCTCAAGCAAAGTGATCAAAAATCATTCCTCTGGATTGTCACTGTATTAATGCTTTAGTATAATTTGGCGTATACTGTCCAGACACTAGTAAGTTTCATAGAAGTCAATAACTAATAAAGCAAACAAACTTTGGAAATCATTTCACTCTTTCTTTTTTACATTTTTAGTAAATTAAGTGAGAATGAATGTCTGTAGCTTTTATCTATTGGCATTCCTCTGCCACAATTTCAAAATTCACTAATTATTGTACATTAGACTACGCCTTTTCAGTTGTGGCTGTTATAGAATAGTCCAATCAAACGGTGTTTTGGCCAGGAAAAAAATATAGTAGTTGCTTTCTCATTTGCTCTATATGTTTTTTGGGGTGCTGAATCCGAATTTCAACTTTGCTACTTCCCTCGGATATGGCTTCATACGAAAATCGCAAAAAAATCTAAATTTTCGTCCTTTTTTCAGTTTTTTGCCAAAAAGTCATAAACTACGCAATTTTCGAGGTAGACCACCCAATACAAAAATTAAGTAAATCAAATTAACTACAAAAAACACTCCTTGAATGTATTTTTTGGTTGAACGGTTTGGCCGCGAGATTGCGCTGAAAAAAGGCAAAATTTTTGTGAAATACCCAGTTTTCTCGCTAGTTTTTCACTTGTTACTCGAAAACTATGCTTGTACCTACAAGAATGCTTAGCTTCTGCTCAAATGACATTTAGTTTTCAACAAAATGCACCATAATCTCTTATTTCGGCCAAACCGTGTAGCCACTAGCGCGCATTCTAATTTTATGTCATGTTATGCGGAACCACGTCCCTTCACGAAAAATTCAGTATAGACCAATATTATCACTATCTATTCGTTAAAAACTGTTTATTTGGTCTTTATAAGACGCAATAAAACAGAAGTTATATATGACCTAACTTTTTTGTGATCTTTAGAATTTAGTAAAATTTCGAAAGATGATCTAGTACAAAAAATTAATTTGGAATAGCCTTTCATAACATCTGCGTTCAAGGTGACATCTAACATCGCCATTAACAGAGGCTGCAGCACAGCAGCACTCATTGAGAGTTTACCTCCAATTTCAGTCATGGCTGGGATTTGTGAAAGATCCTACACAGTTGGGGTGGATGAAGAACAGACATGGTCTTTTTTCGTCCAGCTTATAAGTATCGAACTTGTCTGAATACCTTTACATGCTTTCGACAAAAAGTGGATATTATTTATATGTAGTAATTATGAAGACCAAATAAATAGTGACTATTATAGGTCTCGTCTGAATTTTAGGTGAAGGGATATGGCTATGATATAAAATTTCAACGCGCTCTAGAGGTTACACGGTTTGACCAAAACAAGTAATTACGCTGAACAATTTGAAGGGAATTCAATGAAGTTTTATCCTAATCTGAGTTTTTCTACAATAACAAGCACAGTTTTTGAGTTACAAGCGAAGTACTAATGAGTAAACTAGATTTTCCACAAAGTAGGAAATGTTGGCCATTATTCAGCGCGCTCTAGCGGCCAACCCGTTCAACCAAAAATTCGTTTGAGGGATGTTTTTTATAGAAAATTTAATGTACTTCATTTTTGTATAGAATGGTCTACCTTGAAAATTGTGTAGTTTTATGACTTTTTGGCCAAAAACTGAAAAAATGTTAAAAATTTGGAGGATATTTCCGATTTTCGTAGTGAAGCCATTTCCGTGGGAAGTAGCAAATTTATAACGAGTAGAAAACAAACTACTGTATTTTTTTCCTGAAACAGGTACCCCCTGAAACGATTTTACTGAACTAGAAGGCAAGCTGAAGTTTCATGAGTTGAAAAATACGGTTGTTGATAAAAGGAATTGTCGTGGTTGTTTGTTACTGGTGAATTCAGAAGGAAATCGTGATGAGTCACATTCAAAAATATCATTCCTCTGATAGTCATTTCAGGAACATTAAATATACAGTTTCCGTTCAAACATTATAGTTTCATATTATTCTCGAGTATTTCCTGGCGCCATTCCTCTGACTCCTTGTCAGACAGAGGAATGATGTTACCATGACCTGGGTCTTTTTTGTTGTAAATATTGGGAATTGTTCAAAGCTCAGAAAGACAGTTTAACAGATCATGTTGCAACTGTAATTACCATATTGCTGTATTTTTGGCATATTGGCATTTAGGTCAAATACATTGGCAGTAGTAAATTCAACTTTGTCATCATAACTTGAAACCATTGATAAGATCCAATTTTTTAACTGCTGATACCATTGAAAGTGATAGTTTTTTGTAAATTGGTGAATTCAGTGACAGTTTTACCCATTCTACCGATTTGTTTTTTCAAGAATAAAAGTTTTTAAAAATTTACAGATAAAGCTTTTTAAAAACCACGTATAAAACTTGAAAAATCGAAAATTTAGAATGATCCGTATGTGATTCCTATAACTCAATAATAAACAATTATAACTAATATATAATTCAGCCGCCACGATAATTCAAATTTTTCAAGTTTTCATGATACAAATAACATATTACAAAATTTTGACTAATCTAGCTTTCGAGGAGGGAAGAATGATAAATTTTTTTGAAAACGTCTTATTCAATGGTCAGATAATTTTCACTATTTTTACAACTTTTCTCGATATCTACTTCGCGAGTTTTCCTAATTTTTTTCGTGACAGGAAAGGGAGGGGAGCCTCCTTATCGACTTTTTTTCATCATTATTTTTCATGTCCGAAAATGTTGAAACTTTTTCCGAATTCTTCTGCGTTCTCTATCTAGCTTTAGAGGGAGGACAGGGAGGAGGTGACATTTTTTTAAACCAAAATATCCGATAGTCAGATATTTTTCACCATTTTTACGGATTTTTCCGATTTCTATTTCGCGAGTTTTCCAACTTTCCGATCCTTTTTTTCGCTGTATTTTTTGACGTCCAAATCTGTCAAGAAAACTTCCGAAACCCCACGTGTTCTCTATTTAGCTTTTGGGGGGCAGGGAGGGGACAATTTCTTCTACATTAATATTGTCATCGGAATTGAACCATGTGAAATTTCAATTCCATAGAATAAGAAAGTAGTTCTAATTCAGCTTGCAATATATACACTCATCTAACACACACAAACACACCCAGCAAGTTGAATAAAAGCTTTTAAAAAGACTCATATTGAAAAGTATCAAAATGCAATTTATTTGACATTCGTTATGAACAACAAAGACATTTTATTTAACGGTAACTGACATAAGCAGTAACAGAATATACACCGGATGAGGTTTCTAACAGCTAATTTCTAAACTAATTTGACTCTACAACTCTCAATAAATAGCTGCCGGTTTCAGTGAGGAAGAAAATGTACCAAATGGCAAAATTTTGGAATATTTTAAATTTTCCCCCAATCTGAGAGTGAGTTTCCTAGAATTTCCATCAGATTTTACGATTCTTCACAAAGTGAAAGCTACATCTCTAACCCCGTCACGTTTTCCTATATCCAATAATGGTTGATTGATCAGGGTGGCAATATTTGCCAAGTAGACTCGAACAACGCCTGGGATGTATTGAATTGTATCAGCAATTTTTAGAAAATAACTAACGTAATATTTTATTTACTAAAATTCCACATTCCATATTTTATTGCAACAGTAATGCTACTGGCATACGATTTATTATCTCTCCACATTCAGTCTACCAGAAGAATGCATAATATTGAAAGAGAATTGTGGATGCGTCGAAAATACCCGCAATTGAAATGAATTCCAACTATTATTCATTGATGCCTGCTTTGTTATATGAATTTTCATATAATTTTTGAAACATGACAATGTTGTAATTCCAACTCTATATTATCTACCATATTGAATGTATATTTATTGTGCTCCAGGACGTTACGAAATATATACTAATTTGATCACATACAGGATGTCAATTTGAAAACTTCCGACCTTTAATATCTTCCTTTTGATAAGAATAAAATCGGCAAAGTCGAAGTACCTTTCTCTCCAAATATTTCCACAATGTGGAAAATATGAGGCAAAAATCTGACAGAAAACAACTACTTCTCTGGCTAATGCCACGACGGATATTGAACTATATCTGACAGATATTTGTGGAACGTTCTTCCAAGAAGACGAACAAAAGATTTTTGCCTCATATTTTCCACTTTGTGGAAATATTTGGAGAGAAGGGTACTTCGAATTTGTCGATTTTATTCTTATCATTTATTTGTACTCTCCGGCAAAACATTCGAACTTGTTGGAGTTTTCGCATTTACATCTTCCTTTTACTAAACAAAATGAAAATCGAAAAGACACGTTATTTTTTATTCCAAGGGGGGCACATGTAATGAATATTTTTAGCCATTGTAGAGAGGTAAAAGTTTAATTCTGTTTCCAGTGGTACTCTAACTCAATATTTTTTGATAAGCAGTTTCCGAAAAATAGCGTCTAAACTTATAGAAGTAATAAGAACTTGCCTGAACTAAGATGCACTAATACAGATGGTTAGAAGAGTAAGTGGAATAAATCTATTCTACACGTGTGATTTTTTATTTGTTGATAATTTTCCTTTTACAAATAATTTTGATTTGCGAGAAAGAAATTTCAAACATGGGATCTTATAAATTGTATAAAAATGTTGTCCGTTTTGCTCTCAACAGTGATGAAGTCTTTTTTCGAACACCTCTCTAACATTCCGGAAAACTTCACCGAGAATTGACCGGCATGTTGCTGTAAATTCGTCTTTTGAGTTCATCAATATCATCAATGTCCCCTGAGAAAGAAATATAAGGGAGTTAAATACGGTGATCTAGCAGGCCATTCATCTGCTTCCCTTCTGCCAATCCATCTATTCGGAAATCTCCCGACCATTGTCGGAGACGAGAAAATAATGAGATGGAGCACCGTCCTGTTGGAACTGTAACGGTTCCTTCTGTTTAAATTTCTAGCTTGTGAGTTATAAGCGGATCGATAGTCTAGTCTAGCATATTAAGGTACAGATTGCCAGTCAGTTTTCTTCAAAAAATAAAGAACCGATAATGGCATTTCCGAAAATACCAGCCCAAACATTAACTTTTTGTGGGTTTTGTGTATGTCCTTCTCGGAAAATATGCAGGTTTTCGTTGCTGTAATTTTGTCTATTGACATTGCCACTCAGGAAAAATTACCATTCATCGGTGAAACAGTTGTATGACAAAGGATTAAGGATGGCATTGACTCGATTTTTCTATCATAATCATCCTCATGGAGCTCTTGAAGATTCTGTATTTCACATGGATAAAATGTATGCATTTTTAGTGCTTTCCTATTCTGCTGCTGAGCTCGAGGGCTTTGCAGCAAATGTCCCTTAAGCTCCAACATGTGCTTCTTTCTTTTTTCATTTTTCAACGAACCAATTTTTAAAAATTTTGTCACCAAATCAAGCACATACCGTTGACTAATATCTCAATTTGGATTTCTTCATTAAAAGAAATTCCGTTCTTGTGTACTTACCAACTTCTCTATAAATTGAAATCATTTCAATTCTTTTTCGAAGAACGTAAACCATTTTCACACTTTAACACTATTATTAAAGTTATCACTGAACAGACCAACAAGTAAAACTGCATTAACAATACTACTACATAGTTAAAATTTGCTGAACAATGTTTTGCTTAAAAACAGAAGTTAGTGATTTCAGTGATGAGAATTAAAAATCCAGCATTCAATAAACGCAACTTAACTACCATCTACATTTTACTAACAGATTACTTTTTGATGTATTTACATTTTTACTAAAACGAGACTCAATACAATAATTTTTGATGAATAATAACCTGAAAACTATGCATTTCAGTGCATGCAAGTTCTGATTACTTCTGTAAGCTCAGGACGCTATTTTTTGCAAAAACCGTTAATCAAAAAATAATAAATCAGGGTACCAATGGAAAGAGAATTGAACGCTCATCGAAATGATGTGCCACTTGACCCCCTTCCCATTTGAGATTCTAAGGGCACCCCTCCTAGGAGGTCGAACTACGATGGCTATAAATATTCATTGAAAGTGTCCCCATTGAAAATAAAATTGAACTGTTTTTCTCATATTATAAAGTGGAAGGACGATATTAAGAGTGGAAAATTTTCAAATCGACTTCCTGTCGGAGCTTTTTGAGACGTAACCTCAGCTACCATCATAATTCACTATTATCATTTTAAAAAAACGCTCCCATATATTGATTTATAATTATTTGTTAGCGTGATTACTTTCATTTCGGACTTCTATTGTTTCAATCGTTACTTTGAACTCGACGTTTCAATCGGTATGGTCTCTCCGATCGTTATCAAGTACTTAATGACCTGTTTCGAGATAATGAGGGACATTAACAGTTCTTAACAGATGCCTGCTTCCTAATTACAAAGAGCGGTGATCAACATTTCTAGGAAGTAGGTAGATAGGCCGGAGTCTTTACCGTTTGTATTCGCTGAAATTGACCTGTGAAAAGTGTTTTCCGTACATCCTTTCTTTCTACGCTCGGTTTACTGAAGACGCCATTGGCTTGAATAAATAGGTGTAGATACCCTAAGAAATTTAGTGTAAGTTTTGTTTTCCATCACGAAACTGTTTGGGACTGAAAGTATGTCGTCACTGCCTCGGAGGATATTATGTTTGTTTTTGAGATGTTGAACTATAACAGATTTGAGTCACACCAATCTTTGAGTTTTTTAACGTCTGAACTGATTGTTTTATGGAGATCTTTCATATTTTTTTCATGGCATAATTAATTAAATAATAATAGTTGTATCGTCCGCAAATGAGGTTATATTTTTCTATGATATCTATAGTTGCCAAATCATTTATATAAAGCAGAAAAAGTGTTGGTCCCAGTATCGATCCCTGTGGAACACCGCTGTTTATATTGGTTTTCTCCGAAGGTGTTGTGGTTTTCACAATTCTCAGCAGTATTCCGTGATTTTCACAATCGTACGCTTTGGATAAATTACAAAATACTGATTTATATGGGAATGGAAATATTGCGTCATGAGTACTTTTTTCACCTGGAATCCAAACTAATCACAACTAATTATATTTTTAAATGTGAGGGCTATAGGGCGAAATTTCGATGGACCTTCTTGACCACCCCCTTTGTGAAGTAGGATTACAACCGATGTTTTAAAGAAAGATGGAAATGAGCCAGTGTTGAAAGATTGATTTACTCGTATTACTGCTACCAAAGTATTCAGAGCAGTATCGGGGAGATTTTCTAATATTCTCATTGATATTTAAGTAGTTCCGGATGTCTTTTTATTTTAAATGGAACAAATTACCTTCTTTAGTTCGATGACATCTGTAGGAAAAAACAAAAAACAATTTAACAAGTTTCTCGTGTAATCGTAACGAATATCGCGGAATACGTCTCGTGATTCGGAAGTTTAAGTGATTTTATTTATGTGAATAATTCATAAACTAATTGAGATGGGTAACATTTTCTTTTGGAAAGCATTCTTTTTATTATCAATTTTTGATATACTTCGAGCTTTGATAAATATATACTACAAGCATTTCCTCACACAACGATGCCATAATTTATGATAGATTCTACGAGTGAAAAGTATACTGATTTCAAAGTTTCATGATGCAAAAGGTTATGTAATTCATGTAATTTATAGATAAGCTTTGTTATTTTGTTTGTAACATAGTTTATGGGGCTCTTTCCAAGTAAAAATTTCATCTACGAAAATGCCCAAGTGTTTTAGAGATGCTTTCCTATCATTTTTTTGTCTGAGTATACACTTTTATTGTTCTAAGGTGCTACGAGGTTCATGAAATTTTATGTTTTGTATATTCGTATGAAAAAGCGAAGGTCATACATACATACATTTTGTTTTATTTACGTTCAGGGAAAGAAGGCTATTCTCATTTTTTTATCTTTGCCATAACTTTTTCTGCATTTTCCACAGTGGCCCTCCAGGTGGAACCGCTTATTATGTCCGTTGAATCATCAACGAAGCAGAAGACAGGATCATTCTCCAATAGCGATAGAAGTCCATTTACATATATTAAATAAAAGCGGCCCCAGTACTGTGTCTGAGGCACACCGAAACCTACTTTTTGGCGGTCACTCATTTTCCATCGTAACACGTTGTGTTCTTTCAATTAGGTATGATTTAAATAGATCGTTCGCAATACCTCTCATACTAATGTTGTTTAGCATGTCTAGTAGAATTGGGTGTGCCACAGTATCAAATGCTTTGGTCAAATCCAGAAATATTTCAATAACCTTCTGTCCCTGATCAAGATTTTGCAAAATTTTGTCTGTGACTCTACCTACACAAAGCATTTTCTGTACTGAGATTCTCCATACAAGCAATATTACTTCTGATTATAATATTTCAATAATTATATTAAAAAAATCTAGAATATCCTAAATAAATTGAGACTTTATCCAGGAATGCCTTGTTTTCCAAAATGAAACAGGACTGCACCTTTCCAAGCATAATTTACCGTGACATATCTACCACTACAGTTTAGGGTTCCTCTTGGAAACAAAACTGATTGGAATGTACGTAAGTTCCCAAACCGCGAAATTGAATGCAATTGCAACTGGTAAAATAATCGAACGGTGAATACCCGCGTGATAAATGCATTTGGTTTGTGCCAATTCGCATGGAAGCGAATGATCCATAACGATGCGGTAGAACCAGTGTCTATGTGCTGTGATTGAGCTCCATCTGTCTGTTCTATATGGGGTTGTTTCATGTACGGTCTAATAACGATCTCTTGTCGTGAATTCGGTAATTGTTTGGGAATAATTGGCATTTCACGAATTGATTCATTTACAAGAATTATAGACTGATGCCATCCCGAATTTTAAACGCTGAGAATAAGAAAAAAGTAATAGGCAAAGACCAGGTGGAAAATGTCGTTGAGGTTCCAACTTCAAGGGAAAAAATAAACACGAAAACTCTTAAAATCGTGAAATGGGGATGCAGTTTAGTGGTTGACGGTTTTTGCGATTTGCGGCGAAACGTGACCTCTAGCGGAAAATATTTGATAGCAAAGTTGTAGATATTAAAAAATTCAAAAACTTTTGTATCCAGCAGTTTTCAACATAACCTCGAATTAACCGTAAAAATGGTGAAAAACCGATTTTTTAGTATTTAATTTTTTTCTCGCGTAGAAAAGATTCAATTTACATGAAAATTTGTGAGCATTTGTCGTTTTTCGTGTCGACTAAGCATGTTTTTTTCGAAATTCAGAAGACGACTAGTTTTCAAGTTATGTACATTTTACGAAAAAAAATACCATACCATCTTCCACGAACAATTGTTCTGATGTTTTTTGTATTTCGGAGGTCTATAAGTTATCATCTTGATTAAAATTGAAAAAAAAAACTGACAAGTCTGTCTGAATCATAATTTTCAATAGTTTTTTCAATAGTTGTAAAAAAGAATAAAATTTACAATAATAAATTCATTTTGTAGTGTACTTATGCATTCAAATATTTTATTATGAAGAATTTAATATGAACTACTTTTTGTTATAAAAATAATGAAGAAAGTCGAAAATCATTGAAAATATTGAGAAAATCGTGATTCAGAAAGACTTTTTTTCAATTTTAAGCGGTTTAACAATCAATAAACCACCTAGTTACATGGACTATTCCAAAGTTACAAATTAAATACTGTAAATTTTCACCATTTTGATGGTTAATTTGAGGTTATGTCGAAAAGTGTTGAATATAAAAGTTTTTGATTTTTTTATTATTTACAATTTTGCCATTGAACATTGTTCGCTAAGAGGTCACGTTTCACCGCAAATAAAAAAACTTTTTCAACCCCTAAACTGCATCCCCATTTCACCATTTTGTGTGGTTTCGTGATTAATTTTTTTCTTACTTCAAAGTTGGAATCTCAACAACATTTTCCACCTGGTCCTTGCCGAGTTTACAGTATTTAATTTGTAACTTTGGAATAGTCTATGTAACTAGGTGGTTTATTGATTGTTAAACCGCTTAAAATTGAAAAAAAGTCTTTCTGAATCACGATTTTCTCAATATTTTCAATGATTTTCGACTTTCTTCATTATTTTTATTTATAAATATTTATAAATTCTTCATAATAAAATATTTGAATGCATAAGTACACTACAAAATGAATTTATTATTGTAATTTTTATTCTTTTTTACAACTATTGAAAAAACTATTGAAAATTATGATTCAGACAGACTTGTCAGTTTTTTTTCAATTGTAATCAAGATGATAACTTATAGACCTCCGAAATACAAAAAACATCAGAACAATTGTTCGTGGAAGATGGTATGGTATTTTTTTTCGAAAAATGTACATAACTTGAAAACTAGTCGTCTTCTGAATTTCGAAAAAAACATGCTTAGTCGACACGAAAAACGACAAATGCTCACAAATTTTCATGTAAATTGAATCTTATCTACGCGAGAAAAAAATTAAATACTGAAAAATCGGTTTTTCACCATTTTTACGGTTAATTCGAGGTTATGTTGAAAACTGCTGGAAACAAAAGTTTTTGAATTTTTTATTATCTACAACTTTGCTATCAAATATTTTCCGCTAGAGGTCACGTTTCGCCGCAAATCGCAAAAACCGTCAACCACTAAACTGCATCCCCATTTCACGATTTTAAGTGTTTTCGTGTTTATTTTTTTCCCTTGAAGTTGGAACCTCAACGACATTTTCCACCTGGTCCTTGCCTGTTACTTTTTTTTTCACAAAAATTATAGCCACCAGTCTATTGATAATAGTCCAGCAACGATAAAGAATTCACAAAAATTATAGCCACCAGTCTATTAATAATAGTCCAGCAACGATAAAGAATTCTATATAAAATAGTTTTCAGAAACCTCATTCATCAAGTTTCGCTTACACGCCTCAAAACATAATTCACATGAGTCTGTTTTTTCCACAATCTACAGGATGTTTCTGCAATGTCATGTACATATGGAAGAACTTTATAATCAATATACATCTGCTTACATGGATGGAGGACACAAGAAGGATCGACAACATCCGAGTCGAAAGAAGCCATTAAAATGTCAGGATACGTGGATAACTTGTGAGGAGTTCCAGGCAGATCTCATGTAACCAATGCAGAGATTGTACTGAGGAAACCCTTCCTCACGTCTGGGTTATTCTTGTAAACATGGCCATCTCTTGAGAAATACAACACAACACAATTCACAATTCACCATCCAAAATTTCGAGATCCATCAAGAAATTGATGATTGATATCATAGCTAAAGACAGGAAGAAAAACCTTGCCTATATTGGACTCAACAATGGGTTTCGAAACAGATGAATCTCAATCTGTAGCTGTTGATATAGAAAAAGGCATGTTTATGCACCCACGATCCTTTTCATTAAAATAATTGATTTATTCATTGGTGCTCGAGGAACGATCACTAAATTCTTTGTTGACTTATAGTACTTGAAGTACTGAAATTCTCTATCAGAATTATGAAAGCTCATATTTATGGTCAATGAACATTATTTTTCAATAGTCTTGGAATCTTCTGATTTTTTTAAATTGTATTCTTATGCACGTTTTATAGTATTTCTAGAGATATATGGGGCTCAAATCTGGAATACAGGGTACGCTGTAGGGCTCGTATATGGGCCTGCCGAATCGTTTTGAGAATATTTTACAAGCCTTTCTCTCTATCTAATCTGACGAAAACACATCTACTCGGGTGCCTCAAAAATTTTTGTAGACCAATCCAGTAATTCTGAAACCATGAAAGCAACCAGATTTGACCTAGCACTGATAGTTCTCGAAATAACTTGAAAAAAACTACTTTTTTAGATTTTGACACGTCTCTCCCTACCTTACGAAAACATGAATCGACTCGTGTGGTAAAAAATATTTTTCTATACCAATCCAGTATTCCGAAACCGAGAGAGTAATTAGATTTGACCTAGTTCTATTAGTTCTAGAAAAAACTCTCAAAAATCGACTTTTCCAAATTCGACACGTCTCTATCGAAGTTTATAGCTGGAATTATTAAGGATATGTTTGTGTTTGTTTTATCATCACACCGAATGCAGGCTGTCAATTGTTTTTTTTTCAACTCTAGAGTGAATTTGATGAAAATCGTTGATTAAATCTAACATTGTATTATTCTTTCTGTTCATGAATCCCGATCGTAAACAAATCATCAGCGTATGCATATTTTTTGAATTTTTTATATTTGATTTCTTTTCAGATTGTGGAGGACAAAAAGTCGAAAAACCAGGAAAGTCTTGATAGTTCCTTAAGAACGAAATATAAGGTGAGTTGTTAGCAATACAGATTACAAAGTTAGGAAAAATAATGCTTGTGGAAATTTGAATATATGTATGGTCGTTTTCGAGATATTACAAGAACAAAATGGGAAATGTACGCACTGAAATTTCTTACGTCTGAAAACAGCAACTTAAAAAATATCAAACCAGTCACCATTCACTGAATCAAGGCCATTCTAAAATGTCAAGAAATATCGGCAATTTCAACTCAAAAACTTGGTTCTCTGTTTCGTGTGGAGAGCTATTTCACTTCCCGCAGATGTAGGTGCATATAATCGAACGTCCTCTAGAAGCCTGTCCTTGTTTGAAATCAATACGACGAACCGTTTTTGAATTATCGACTCTACCAAAAAACCCGTTCCGAATATGATGGCCTCTCAAGTATAAAGTGTTAATTTGCTTTTTTATAATAAACACAAACATTTATTATTTCCTCACGTATTCGTGTTCCTTTTGAATTCGAATTACATAATTGAAATTTAAAATGAACTGATGTTTTTTTGCCATGTCAAGTATGAAAATACATCTGAAAACGATGCGTCTCTGTTTATTCGGCATCCCTCTAGTGTACTAGATATTCCTTTCTGTGAAATAATGTTCGTATTTGTGAGATATAAGTGGCCCTTTTCACTTCCTTCTGCGTTAAATCATGGCGTACAGCAGATGCCGATAATTTATCACTTTTACGTGCTCTTCTTCGTGTTGTGGACCTGTTATCCATGGCATGGAGAGAAAAAGGGAAGTATATTTTCCTCGATCGAATCATAGTTATATTCGAGGTGATATATTGCGGGACTGTTCGAATTGACTGATCTATGTTTGCGGAAAAAACTGTATATGCTTCTCGGTATAATAAAGTGGATGTGATGTCGTGAATATTTCAGATTTTCTATAGAGGACGACGAAGGAGCGTAGGATTGTTTGTTTCCAGAGAAAATGATTTATTTGATGTATCATCCTTCACCGAACTTTGAACGAGTGAAACATTCCCAGTTCATGGTCTGACACAGTCTTTCTTCTCCTTCGTTCCGACACAAGTTTTTTATTGGTTTTGCAATTTTATGTTTTCCACAGGATTTCTGGTTATTATAAATGTGTCAAAAACAGGCGATACACTCCATTCACCGATCAAATTTTCTAGGTGAAAAATAATCCCAATATTAAGTTTTTCTATGGATGTGGTCGATATACCTCACGTCACTCCAAATGGTCATTTCTTTCGGTGGTAGGTGCAATTCATCAGATGCCAAATGGTGTAATTTGATTAAAACTTTAACAACGAATGATTTCCCTAAAAAAGCAACTTCTTGAAGACAAAGTCTGTGGATATGAGGAGAAAATAAAGATTGGATAAAAATAAAAATGTAGTTAAAACAAATCTAAATAAATCTCCTAAATAAATAGATAGATAAATGGGCTTTATTGTCTAAAATGTATTACATTTTGTTAAAAAAAAAATTGTTGTTGTTGTTCCCAACTTTGAAGGAAAAGTTTTGAAATGTAATATAAAACGTAATATATAATGTATATACATTATATACTAGAATGACTAGAATTTATATTCAAAATACTCTCCCAAACTGTAAAAGCCTTTCCTATTAAATGGTTTCTCACCGATTTTCTAAATTGCTTATTTCCATTGATTTCTGTTATTTGTTTCGGCAAATGATTATATAATCTGTCTACTTCTGTATATTACTGAATGCCTTGTCAAAGATAAGGTGGGGAGTGGAAGGGCAAGTTTTTTATCACTACGAGTTTGTCTTTCGATATGATTAAAAAACTTGTCTTTGTGTTTGTGAAGCAAGCACACAGTCTCTAAAATGAAAATGTCGAATGTGGTTAGTATTCCGTTATTGTAAAAAAGTGACTTAAACGAATCTCGCATCTCCTGTTTGAAAATTATTCTCAAAGCTCTCTTCTGAAAAACGAAAATACTTTGCATCAGAACCTGGCTGCTAGAGCCCCAGAAAGGAATTCCATAAGTGAATAGTATGTATTTATTGAAGAAGAAAATCCAAGTTCACGAGATATGACACTTATTGCAAAGCAACCACAAGACAACTTTTTTTCAGAGCCGTAATTTGTGCCTCAAACTTTGAATTTTTCTTTGAAATAAGGAATGGACGGTTCATAAATAGCCTTTTTTTTATTTGTTCACGTCTATTGGCTGATTTTTATTATTTTCGAAGCGTATTGTAGGATCAATTATGAATTTCTGATGACACTTCAAGAGAGTAGATGACACCAAGTTATGGAGTTTCTTTTTCAGGTCATTCATTATTTTTTCCTGATTTAGAGTTGTCTTATCATTGAATGTGATTCCAAGATACTTTATTGTCTCTTTATAGTGCAGAGATTGAAGTGGACTATGGAAGAAACTTAACGGTACGAGTTTTCTTTTCTTAACATTAATTAATTTTGTTTTCCCTTCATTTAATGTTAGCCCAATTTCCAAAAATTTAGATCTTGCCATTTCGAAAAGGGATAATGCACTCTTTTCATCGTTTTCAATCAGAACAGTGTCATCAGCAAACCCAAGTACAAAAGCAGGAGGAATATCAGCATCAATCGAATATCCATATGTTGATGAAATTTCTGGAGCAGACAGTTCTTCGATAATTAAATCAGTAGCCAGATTACATAGAGTGGGTGAAAGAGGGGCACCTTGCATTACGCCCCTTCTGATTTCAATAGGTTTGGTTCGTCCACTTGCTGTTTCAATTTGAGTATAATTATTCGACTGGAAATCTATAAGAACAATCTGTATCTTCTGAGGTAATGACGATGACATAATAGTGTTGTTCAGATGTTCGTGGCCAATATTATCATGAGCTTTACTGATATCCAAGAATACAACAGTGAGATCTTTCTTGTTTTTCTTTGCATCTTCCACAATACCATTAAGTATCGCTGCATTCATATGAGCTCCAGGAAAAGGACTGAAACCACGTTGATTTTCATGAAATCCTTCTCGATGACTCTTCTGATAACGGAACTAATGGAAATAGGTCTCCAGTTACTTGCTTCTTTATCATTTCCATCTTTTTAAATCAAGATAAGTCTAGCTTTTTTGAGGAAAATTGTGACACTGAACACTTCGGCCGTGAAAGCCATTTTTTGAGGAACCGTAACCGAATTTTGAAATATTTGTACTAATATCTGCAAGAATTTTCATAATATGCTAATTTTTCAGTACTCTGACTATTATTTTGTCTATTCCAGGAGCAGTATCGATTTTCATTTTATTCAAAGATGCTTCAATATCAGTTACACTTACTGTATGATCATAGCTGAGATCAAGTAAACATTTTTGTTGCATTTGTTATTTTCGGTGGATATTGATTTCCTATATTTTCATTTATATGAGAAAAACGATCGTGGAAATGTTTGAAAATTTCATCCAATGGTATATTGCATGATTTATTTTGATTATTTGTAAGCATTCGAATGGTTTTTTTTTTTGGTTATAGTATAAATACTGTACCAATTCATATTGATATTTCTGCCTTCTTCTAGATCTTTCCTTTTTCGATGTATTTTATGGATTTATTTTGTGGAAACTCTCTTCGTTTTCTTCTCAGTTCATAAAATTTCGAAGCAGGGTGCTTGGGACCAGATAGATTGTGAATTCTGTTTTGGAGAAAATCAATAAACCGTGTAATTTTATCATTGAATTCATGTTTGTCTTCATTCTCTGTAGAAAACATTTCACACAAAATTCTTCAAATCTTCTGGGAAGGTGTTGATCCAATGAACCAGTGATGTATTGAGATTACAGGAAAACGGACAGATAGTTTATTTAAACTAACTTCACTGATGAGTGGGTTGGAAGGATGGAACATGTACATGAGCTTCTACAAAGCTCAAAGCTTTCCTTCAAATAGTACAACTTCCCGAAAACCAGAACTTTCCATTGCAGAATATGATCGGATGAGCCGCATAGTCATTTCCTTTCAGATTTTAGTGTCCGGAAACATGGATTGCGACTTTAATTTTGCCATGGCAGACAAAGGTTGACCGTCCATCAAGCAGGATGCGAGCTTCGCTCGTTTCCGAGACATAACAAATAGGAGGTTCGATAGGTGGAGACTTAATTGGAATAGGGCGCGGGTTTCATTAGTGAGATCCAGTGCGAGGTGATAAATAAGCGATATAATGCTAGAATGTGACCGGCAATATGACGGATGGATCTTGTATAGATTCACAAATCAGGAATGTTATCGAGTTTTCTGACGGGAAAATGAACAGAAAAAATACGGAATACTTGATGTTTGACGAGAATTGAGGGAAACTGGAACGTTTTGAGAACTGCATTCGGACGCTTCTCGTTATTTAGTATATTGGAAACATTTTCAGAACAATTGTGCAAACTGCACAGAAAACGATTCGATCTTCACAAACTTTATTTAATCACGACATATTTCTCTAACAAAGTAGCTTCTTCAAGTGAATATACAAGGTCAATAATTTCATAAATTAATAAGTCCTTACCTTTTCCAGGTAAGTACTAATCAAAATTGCAGAAAATATAACCCCTATCATATCTATATTAATGAAATGCCTTCAAAGATTAGGATTCTAATAATCTGTACTTCCGGGTAAATGAATTCAAAAAAGGTGAGTTATTCAAAGTTGGTCGCTAAGCAATAGGTTTAAATTTTTATTTTTATTAACTTATAATGATTGTAAATAGAGAGTATTTGCAAAGTGAAAAAAGTTTTCTTAATTATAAGAAACTTTGATTAAAGTATCCTGTATTACAATTTTCTATGCTGTTTGGTATGATATTATTGCAGCAGCATGTTTCCCAGATACTTAATTTATTGTGGACAACGAATTTGATACCAACATCGAATTTGATGTCGAGTGCAAAATTCGAATACGAAAATTCTGAATTCAATATAATCATCATCTCGTTTACACATTGTGATATTAAGGAGATCTCTTCAAGTAGTTTGATTGATGATCCATTTATTTTGTGGAAATTCACGCTAAAACATTTCGAACTCACAAGTTGTTCACACAAAAGTTACTTACTATTCTGATGTTCATTTCAAATCTATTGGATGTCACAAAAATTTGGAAGAATATTTCTATTATGTTGAATTGGAATTTTCGCCCTGTATAACAAAGTGTATAACGTTACCTTGAATCTAGGTAGAATTTTTTTTCCTTTGATAAAACCGAGTTGGATTTGTTTATCTTTCAATATTCTGTGTCAAATTTGACAAACAGCCGTTGGTTTCAGAAGGGTACGAATTAAGATGCCTAAAAACCCTGGTGTGTCGAGTGATTCGATTTTGTTTAGATTTTTCAGGAGACAAATAAACAGATGAAACAGTGGTCTGCTTCTTTAGTCGGTTCCAGAGATGGCGCCCATATAGAATTTTAGTCTTGTCAATGTTTCAGGGATATGGTGATTGATGACTGTTGTCAATTTTATGGAATTTCAACTTAAATACAATTCAAAAGTGAATGATTGTGACGGAATCTAAATTTCATAGTGCAATTTCCTTGTATTGATGACTTTTATTGTGTTTCTTCATTTTGCTGTATATTTTCTTAGACATTCATACAATAATAATTAAATTTTTCTGAACTACACTGAAAACTATTCGATCTCCACAAACTTTATTTAATCAGACAGTGAAGAAGCTAGTGTGCTTTAGTGTGCAGGCGAAACATGTCTGATTCAATAAAATTTGTGAATATCTAATCGTTTCCCGTGTAGTTTGTACAATAATAATTTGATCATATTCCGTTTTTGTATCATCTGTGGGTAATCCAGAGAGACCAACAAAATAATTCATCTATGCCGAAAGTGAGTAGTGAGTACCGCCATATTATGAAGAGTATCACATAGTATTTTGTATTATTAGAAAACATTTTAATGAAAATCATGGCACGAATAAATCACACACGGAATCCCGCCATTCCTGCTTGTATTACCTATATTAGCACAAGATTGACAGGTTCTAGTGGTGAATTTTAATGAAACTTAATTTCAATATTTCTAAATGAAATGCTTGGTTATTATTGTAGTGAATTGCATTTCAGTAAAAAAATTATATAAATAAGTTGAAAATAAACAAATGAAGATTGGTTATAGTGATTCAGTATATTCCAATAACTACGTTTCTCTATTCATTTCATTCGTCGGCAATACTTGAAAACTTCTGAGCTTGTAAATTTACCCTAACATGAAAACCGACTCTGGCGGTACACGTAAATGCGGGATATTTGGGAAACAGACCACGATTTCATTTGTCTTCTCTTTATCAAGCTGGCGAATTGTCTCCCGTTTTATCCCAGAGTTTTGCAGGTATGAGTCGACGCCAGGGTTTTTAGACATCTTAGTACAAATATTTGATGTTACAAATAAGCGTGATTTTTGTACCTGGTGTTTTTCTTATTCCTGGTAAGCTAAATTATAATCATTTTCATACCTAAAGTACCAAGAGCTATTTGTATGTATAGAGAAAGTGAAAGTTTTTCTTATTCCAGCACTAAACTCACTAATAAATTCATCCAGCCTCCTCCAGTCTCTAAATTCCGAACCCAAAATAAATATCCCTTAAGACGTTCTGTTTCAATGTCAAAATAAAAATTACCCAAATAAAGAAGTCTTTTCCTGTATTTAAATTAAATAAGGGAGTCCTTTATTTTAATAAAAGAAAATTTTAAAGGATATATTAAATGAGCATGGGTCAAATAAAGGAAAACTTCATTACAATCATCACAATAGAGGTTGCAATCATAACTTTCTAATGATTCAACTTCAATCCTTTATTTTCTATATGTTGAATTTTAAATTCTTCGTCAGAAGTAAAATTTTCCCCTAAAAATTATTTGAATATGTTGAATTAGTTTTCTCGTTCACATAATTCATACGATATTCATGAGTACGATTTCGAAATATTCCACCAGTTCCTATGTATACCTTAGGGCCACAATGTAACTTATATCTCCTGAATTCTCGAATTTGGAAGTTCTGTCTTCATTGCTTTTTATATCCCTTCCCAACATATTATCTATTTTATATGCAATTCTTTGTACCTTAAAATGAAGCTACCTACCTTTTTTGTTGCTTGTCCGAATAAGGTAAAAGCTCTGTTGATTCTCTATTTTTGTGATAGGAAAAACATTGCGAATACAATGATGATGATGAGATAAGCACAAGTTTTCATGTCGAGTTTCTAAATACGACTGCATTCCTTCATTTCAAATAAATTTCAAATCTCATCAATTTCGATAAGAAATGAATATATTTCCAAAACGAACAGTTTCACTTTCTTGAACTTCTTTCAACGAATGAATTTTCGATTTTCTAAATATTAGCGATATGCTTTGAAAACTCTATGAACGAGTAACCAGTCTATTATAGATATTTTCTTTCATATCGTTAACACTCCATAACTCATTTTTATTGATTCAATGGTTTTGATTACCAACTTTTATCATTTCATCCCCTGCCCTGTATTACTTAAACCATTGGCCAGGTAGCCGAGTGGTTAAAGCGACATTGTTTCAATCACTTTTGGCTGCCAGTCAAAGGTTCAAACCCTAGCGACTGCAGAACTTTTTCTGATGGCCCGAGAAAGTGCTAGGAATCGCACGTTAAAAGGTAAGTCCTCGTTAATCCTTAGCTCTCACAAGTTTCGACTTCGTAGGGCTGCCGTTCGTAAGGGGACGACAGCTGGTTAACGGAAAAAACAATTTTAACAAAAAATTTTTGACAAAAAAATTGAGTTTTGGTGTTCACTGTACACATGTGAATATTACTGACTGAAAATATTTTTGCTTAAAAATGTATCGCAATCAAGTAAATCACGATCCTTTTAGAAAATTGTGTTGAACTGAAAAAATAAACAAAATTTACTGAAAGCCATTTTTATAAGGTTCAGTGCTCTTTCCTTTCCTGAAGGAAATGTCTCTATTGTATTTAATCCATTTGTCGTTATTTGATAACGATCGTTCAGTGAAGCAACATTCTACCCCTTTGACATGAAATGTTTCAGTCTTTTAATTTAAGCCACGATAAAATAATCCCCTCTAGCAGATTATCAACTATTTTACATTAGCATATTGAACAGAGATCATAGATACCGGTGAAATGAAACGATATACATTCAAACCACGCATGAAAAATGCATTTGCAGTCACAACGTGTGAGCGACTGGATAGTTAATTTCTCGGGCAGATGCTGCAGTTTTGTACTCTGCTTTGTACTGGCAGAGTTTATGCTCAATATCCAGCTATCTGACTGCAGTTCCATTCAGCTGAACGAATATCTGTTCGGAATCCGAAACTATATGGATCGCGAAAGTGGTGTATTCTTTCAAAGGTAGACAATACAAATAGGCCAAGCTGTTGATAAAAATAAGAGGCTATTTTCACATAAAATAAAAGATGTAAACGGTCTATAAGTACTACTTTTTATAAGACAGTTCGTAAATGAAAACCCCAGTTTTCGCCCCAGCAAAATCGCTTCGAGGAATTTTTTAAAAAAGAAATATTGGAAAATATTACAACTTTTTTGTTTCTTAGCGAATATCTCAAAAAGTATTGGAGGAGTCGTTTTACAATCAATAAAACTTTTGTAGAAAATTATGAAACCTACTAAATGGTTATTCATACCACAATATCGGAAAAACCTCGAAAAAGAGACAATATTTCAAAAATTCATAATTTTTATAAATCTGAAGCTGGCCAAACAATATTGCGGAAACTGATAGATGATAATATGTGGTTCAGCTGTGCGCAAGATGATTTTTATTCGATATGTAGTTTATTCACAATCGCGTTACAAACAATTTAATGGCAAATCTTTGTAAATGAGCCGATTTGAGGAAAATCAGCTATTCAAATTCTGTAAACGACATTTGGAAGTAGAGATCAATATCTACAATTTGTATATCTTTGATTTTCACCTGAGAGGTTGGAAATGTGTTGAAAATGTCACAAGAAGTTACTCTAAACGCTTCAAAGTCCACCCGAAGTCGCCCCAACTTAACTCAAGTTAACTTCTGTGCGACTTCGGGTGACTTCGGACGAACTTTGAAACGTTTTGATCAACTTTCACTGACATTTTCAACACATTTCCCATCACTCGGGGAAAAATTTAAAATAAACAAATTGTAGATATTGATCTCTACTTCCCGATGTCGTTTACAGAATTTGAATCCGATAATTTCTTTTAAATTGGGCTGATACCAGGCAGAACTGAGTGGGACGGCTCGCAGCTCAGGAACACTCTACAGGGGAAAAACTGTTACTCAGATAGATCCAAGACTGGGAATGGAGTGGGCTCAGGAGTGTTCTCCAGGAATCCGAGTACTGGCATTAGCTACTCACTGGGCAAACACAGTCTTTCAGGCAGAGGTGTGTTCGAAAAATCCCTCAAATCAAGGGCAGACACTAGGGGTACCAAGTGTACAGTAAGAGCGTAAGATATTGGATTGGGGACAGTCACGAAAATTACTGGGAAAGCATCCCAGGAAACAAACACGGGAAAGAATACATCAAAGGACCGTGCCATAAAAGAGGGGCAGACCTGTTAACGATGAACAGGAGCCAGCTGAGAATCGTTACGGGACTCCTGACACCTCAACAAAATGGAACTGTACAATGGAGACCTTACCTGCAGACTATGCGGTAAGAATCCAGAGACAATAACACACATACTGTGCTATTGCGAGGCACTAGACCGCGAAAGACAGGCAATCTTCGGGCAGCCATCTGGCGATCCAGAACTATACAGATCGCACCCTGTAACAGACTTGTACAAACTCTTACAAGGCACGAAATTACTGGATTGGGTACTGTGACAGTGCACATCATAGGCATGATACAATGGGCAAATAGGCCTGAGTGTCACCGGGGGCAACAACCTGACGGGCCTAGAGGTGGAGGTTTTAGTGAGTAGCCCTGTGAATCAGTGGAGTTTCACAGTAGGTCTGGAGTCTTGAGCCTCCTTTCCTCTCTTTAAAAGATTTCTTCCACCTCATCACGAAAATAAACCTGTCTGTATAAGCGCGGAATTACGAAGATCCTTCATTTCGTAGCCAATTATATACTTCTATACTAAAAATATACTTCAATGTCAGAAGTTTATCAACTTATCGACAAAGCTTTTCAACTATTAATAAAAATGCAAATTGAAATAGTTATGATTCATCCAAGAATTACTGAATATTTGAGCTCACATAATCTAATCAACAATCAGCAATTCAGTTTTCAGTACAGCAGATTTTTAGGATCTTTGTGATAGTAATTCATTGACACAGATTGATAAGAGTTTTTACAAGCCGTTTGAATGGGAATCAGTTGATTATGGAAGGTATTTTGCCTTTCAACAAAAACCTTCCATTTTTGCGAAAAATTTACTCTTGAATGAATTCTATGAAATGTTAAGGAATAATTGACAGTTTTCAAACTTCACACTCATACAAAAAAGTCCCACTTTACGAACTTGTATCATAAATAGCTATTTTTCGAAGTTCCATGCCATTTCTGCATTTTTTTAAATTTTACAGGTAACGGTGAAAGTTAGTGACACTTATTCATGACATTTTTCTTTAATTTGAAGCAAACATCACGTGAGTGTATAAACAAAAAATATTCTGTATGTTGCCGACTTTATAATGTCACTTTTGTATCGAACATGCTCATTCTTATCTAGTCACTGTATTGTTAAAAAATCTTGATATAAAAATCACTTGTCATATACCTCCTATTATCGGAATACTAATAAATTCTTTCAACCAGAGCGGGTTTTCGACTGAGACTGTATCATGAAGTGCAACAACACAAAAATCTTGAAAAGGGTCACCTACCTGATCCAACCCTTATTCACTGAACCACCCCCTGAAGACGAAGGTAGCTATGGAATAGATCTCACTCGAATTAGTTCTTCAAAGACTTTTGTCCGTATTTCTATCAATAGTTTTGGTGATTTGATGGTGCAGTTCATAAAACAACTATGAGTACTGAGAACAACGAACCTTTTACTCGTATCAAGAATCTAGAGGACTGTGTAAACAAAATCAACAGCGCCCTCAAATCCTTTTCCAGTGAAGTAGACGGCATCAAGAATAATTTGCAGATGATAAGTGAAATAATCAACAAACTCGTTTCGGAAAACAGAGACGCAGGAGGAGGAAAATACAAAGTTTTTGGAAAGTTCGTGGAGGAGAGTTTGGAGAGGATGCCGAAAAACGATGCGGAGAGCGCCGTTTTGGAAATCGTCGAAGTGTTGCATAAACATAAAATCGATTGTGGAATGTAAATCATAAATTGTGCTTTGGTGTGCTCAATAAAACGTGTTAGATCTGTCCTGGTGTAAATTTAATGCTTTTCATGAAAATCCAATAAATTTGCCGACCTGCACTGAGAGATAAAAGATATTTATGGATTTGTGTATTTAACTCTCGCCAAAACAAAATTCGTGGGCACAAAGACAAGGTAGTAAACGTCGATATTTTCAGTTTTAAGTGAGTAGTTTAGAATTTTCGATCATGCTCCAACTCATTTTGGCGGTTCTTTCTAATAGACCAAGCTATAGAAGTTTTTTTCCACAAAATGAAAGAAGCAAATGGTAATTTTTATAACATGGTTCGTTAATGAAAACCCCAGTTTTCGCAACAGTAAAATCGCTTAGTGGAATTTTTTAAACAAGCAACAGTGAAAAAAATAATACAATTTTTTTGGTTTTTTGGAAATATCTCAAAGATTTTTCAAGAAATCGGTTTAGAGTCATTGTAACTTTTGTAGAGATTCACAAAACCTACAAAACGGATTCTCATACGACCAGATCGGTGCATTCTCCACTGAGAAAATCCGGGAAAACCTCGAAAAAGGGGCAATTTTTAAAAAAATTGTAAATTTATATATATATATATCTGAAGCTGGACAAACGATATTGCGGAAACTGATAGATAATAACATTTGATTCAACTGTGCACAAGATGTTTTCTACCCGATATGTAGTTCTTGCAAAATCGCGTTATATGTAATTTAAGGGAACATCTTGCAAGATGCGCCGACTTGAGGAAAGTAGTCGTATTCCAAATCTGTAAACGGCATCAGGACAAAGAGATCAATATCTACAATTTGTATATTCTGAATTTTCACCTAAGATGTGGGAAATGTGTTGAAAATATCACTGAAGTCATCTCGAGTGTTAATGCGACTTCGGGTGCACTTTGAAGCATTTAGAGTAACTTCCAGTGACATTTTCAACACATTTCCCACCTCTCATGTGAAAATTCAAAATATATAAATTGAAGATATTGATCTCTACTTCCAAATGCCGGTCACAGAATTTGAATAAGATGATTTCCCCTGAATCGGCGCATTTAGAAAGATGCGCCCTTAAATTGTTTATAACGCGATTGCGCAAAAACTACACATCGAACAGAAACCATCTTGCGCACAGTTGAATCAAATGTTATTATCTATCAGTTTCCGCAATATTGTTTGTCCAGCTTCAGGCTTACAAAAATCATGAAATTTTGAAAAAAAAAACTTTTTCGAAGTTTTTCAGGATTTTCCCAGAGAAAAATGCACCGATCTAGTCGTATAAAAAATATTTTGTATGTTTTGTGATTCTCTGCAAAAGTTCTATCGACTGTTTGAGATATTCGCAAAGAAACAAAAAAGTTGTCATTTTTTTCACCATTTCTTGTTTAAAATTTCCACAAAGCGATTTTGCTGTGGCGAAAACCGGTGATTTAATTTACGAAATATGAAATAAAAATAGTTTTTCATTATTTTCTATAGTGGAATAATAATTGTATCCGAGGTTCATACGATTTAAAAAATAGCTGATATTTTCAAGAATCTGAGTGATTTCCTTTCAATTTCATCACACAGTGGTTTGTAATACCAAAAAATTCAAACATATGTATATACATATATTTCGTTCAACACTGGTTCGAGAAAAAGCAATTTCATTAAATTGTTTACCCCATCTGTTTCCCTCCGAGAAATTATCTCATCGAGTGTGTTTTGTCGATGTAGGCTTCGCAATCAATCTTCCAGCAGGCCTTGATAAACAAATCTTCATGAGAGCTAATAACAAATCGATGACGTCTACTTCCTATATCGTCGTTTATAATAGCGAGTGGGCGAATTTCCTTCCTCAGTTTTGTCTTATCCCTTACTTCAGACTGAACTAAATCTTTTTCCTTCTTCCTAGCCATTATAATTTTATTAATCAGGGTAACGTTTTCCCGCAAACTTATTGAAATACAGAGTGACCTATGTATCAACTACCACTGTACGTTTTTCTACTTGTTGTTCGATTTGACTGATTTTGTTTTGTATGAAAGAGCTTCAATAGCTCTATCATACCGCCATAACTTTGAGATAAAATTCGAAATTCCGAGATCTTATTTGATTTTTTTCAAACCCAAGATATACATTTTTTTTTATATAAAATTTGTCCATGCCACTGGATTTGTGATAATTTCAAACTGGTTTAACAGAAATTACATGTAAAAATAATTATGAAAATTACATTATTTTGAAGGCATACTTTAGTGTATGCCACGCCACGAAATAAAGTCTATCAATGACTAGATGAATTTCACTGCTTTCATCTTTTGTTTTTCTGACTTGTTATCTGTAGCAATATCAGTTTCGAACTCTTCTATTAAAAATCAGTTTTTTCAATGTGAATATACTGTTGGTTGAACATTTTTACAATTCAAACTGATGTAGCCCATTGTAAATTACAATGTTTCACACATGTCATATGCCCGACAATTATCCGAAATATTTCGAAAACTCAATTCAAATTTTAATCAAATAAACAGGATTCAAACTATGCCAACCACCTCATTGACAATAACCAAAACTTCACACAAAATACTGAAATTGTACATATTCAACCTAAAGCCTGAAATTAATAGCTATTTGTATTACTAGGGAGGAAAGTGCCACTTTTCCTCCCGCAGGATGTAGTTTACTGCCCGACGCGAAGCGGAGGGCAGTAAACATCCAAGGGAGGAAAAGGCACTTTACTCCCATGTAATACATATGATTTTTCATCCTACCCACTCAATAAAACCTTTTTGTGACTTTGTTTGCAAATAGACCTATTCTTACTTGATGGAAAGTATAGACAATACACTCATGTCTATCTGAGAATCTGCGGTGGTGCAATGGCTAGCGTCTTGGGCTTGTAATCCGAAGGTCCCGGGTTCATCTCCTGGCAATTACAATTTTTTTTTTCAAGAACGTTATTTTACTTTTTTCCTGTTACTGATTTGAATTATTGGACATTTAGATAGCTTATACATTTCGGATTGCTATTGAGTGATTTTCTCATAAGTAATGTTATGTGCCTATTTGAATGAAGTGTCGATAATTTTTTTTCTAAGAGCTGCGCTTGTAGAAAAAATAATGTGTGTTTTTCGAGCACAAAGTGTCATTGTCGTTCACCAAAGATTAATCTCTTTGTCGAGCAACAATCAATCACTTTGCGCTCATATACAAATAGCTATTACTGACTTTTGAAACACAATTAAAAATCATCAATAATAGAAAAAAAAATTTAGTAACGAACAGTCGTTGCCGACCGATTTTAACCCTTTGCTCCCATATACACCTACTTTGTAGGCTTATAATGGCAAGTACCTGTCCTCACTCTTCATTAAACACTCAATCCAACTAGTCAAATACCTATATAGACGAAAAACAATTACTTTGCGCAACAGGAGTCAATGCCATCATCAGACGAACCGAATCGACAAAGAAACAATTGTTACAGAACATATTTTTTGTGTAAATTGGTAGTTTTTATTTACTTTCTATTTATCAGTTATCTACTCAATAAGACACATAATATAGGTATATTTACTATTGGCTTCTCGCATGTTGAGTGATTTCCATTGTGATAAATTCAACATTTCCACTGGAAATTAATAAGACATTTTCATCTGGATACATCGACGAACTAATCAAAACTTTCAGTGGATGAAGAGAAGAGTTCAATCCTTGTGGAGTTTTTGAGCTCAAATACACGTAAATAATTATTTTAGCGTAATAAATCAAGAAGTTCAGAACCAGGAATTAAACTGTCAGGCCTGTGTTCAATAATTAAACTCACTTTCAACTCGTTTCATCAGAATCGAAACCGACATTTTTGTTGATGGGGCTCGGGTTCATTTTCTTTCTCTACAATTAATTTTGCGATTTAAACACGATTTTATCTCGATAGATTATGTCTGTCCAGCTGTGGCTTACCTACTCACTGCAAATAAATTACGTTTTCAAAAGTTCGAATGAGTTCTGTGCTAACGAAAATATCAAGACTTGCAAAATTTACTGAAATAAAACAAAGTCTTGAAGATCCTGATAGGGCGAAGGCAGAAGTTGAAGATAGGAAATTTTGTTTCAGATGAAATAATTGTATTCTCTGATGTTCCACAAGGTGCCCATTACTCCAGGCTTTTGTTCAATATAGTTGTGAATGATCTAGGCAATTCAAATGTAAATAGTTTCTTCGTAATGTTTGCAGAGGACTTGACATTTTAAGTTATAGTCACTGATTCCGATAGACTGGATCTTCAAACTGTTTTAGATAGCCTAACAAAATGGTGCGATCATTACTTACTGAAGTTGAATATAAACCATATTCACATGAGTTTTTACAGGAAAAACAAAAGAGTAGATTCTACTTATTACATAGATTGGAATGAACTGAATTCTACAAAATGCATAAAAGATCTTGGTGCTCTATTCGATTATCAACTCAACTTCATTGTACACATAAATACAGTCTGTACCAAGTTATTCAAAATGTTGGGATTCCTATTAAGAAACTGGCAAGACTTATCTGTACCCACAGTCAAAATTGTTTACTGTGCTCTTATAAGATCGCATCTAGACTACACGAGTGTTGTCTGGTCTCCTACGTATGCTGTTATATTTATAATTTTTCAAGATTCTGTTCCTACAAATTACATCAACCTGTCGATGATTACTCATCCTTACTGCATAATCTGAATTTATCTAAACTAGAAAAAAGAAGTATTGTTTTTTCAACTAATTTTTTTCTTATGAATGGCAAAAAATTAAATGTTTAAACTTTTAAACTTTTAAACTTTTAAACTTTTAAACTTTTAAACTTTTAAACTTTTAAACTTTTAAACTTTTAAACTTTTAAACTTTTAAACTTTTAAACTTTTAAACTTTTAAACTTTTAAACTTTTAAACTTTTAAACTTTTAAACTTTTAAACTTTTAAACTTTTAAACTTTTAAACTTTTAAACTTTTAAACTTTTAAACTTTTAAACTTTTAAACTTTTAAACTTTTAAACTTTTAAACTTTTAAACTTTTAAACTTTTAAACTTTTAAACTTTTAAACTTTTAAACTTTTAAACTTTTAAACTTTTAAACTTTTAAACTTTTAAACTTTTAAACTTTTAAACTTTTAAACTTTTAAACTTTTAAACTTTTAAACTTTTAAACTTTTAAACTTTTAAACTTTTAAACTTTTAAACTTTTAAACTTTTAAACTTTTAAACTTTTAAACTTTTAAACTTTTAAACTTTTAAACTTTTAAACTTTTAAACTTTTAAACTTTTAAACTTTTAAACTTTTAAACTTTTAAACTTTTAAACTTTTAAACTTTTAAACTTTTAAACTTTTAAACTTTTAAACTTTTAAACTTTTAAACTTTTAAACTTTTAAACTTTTAAACTTTTAAACTTTTAAACTTTTAAACTTTTAAACTTTTAAACTTTTAAACTTTTAAACTTTTAAACTTTTAAACTTTTAAACTTTTAAACTTTTAAACTTTTAAACTTTTAAACTTTTAAACTTTTAAACTTTTAAACTTTTAAACTTTTAAACTTTTAAACTTTTAAACTTTTAAACTTTTAAACTTTTAAACTTTTAAACTTTTAAACTTTTAAACTTTTAAACTTTTAAACTTTTAAACTTTTAAACTTTTAAACTTTTAAACTTTTAAACTTTTAAACTTTTAAACTTTTAAACTTTTAAACTTTTAAACTTTTAAACTTTTAAACTTTTAAACTTTTAAACTTTTAAACTTTTAAACTTTTAAACTTTTAAACTTTTAAACTTTTAAACTTTTAAACTTTTAAACTTTTAAACTTTTAAACTTTTAAACTTTTAAACTTTTAAACTTTTAAACTTTTAAACTTTTAAACTTTTAAACTTTTAAACTTTTAAACTTTTAAACTTTTAAACTTTTAAACTTTTAAACTTTTAAACTTTTAAACTTTTAAACTTTTAAACTTTTAAACTTTTAAACTTTTAAACTTTTAAACTTTTAAACTTTTAAACTTTTAAACTTTTAAACTTTTAAACTTTTAAACTTTTAAACTTTTAAACTTTTAAACTTTTAAACTTTTAAACTTTTAAACTTTTAAACTTTTAAACTTTTAAACTTTTAAACTTTTAAACTTTTAAACTTTTAAACTTTTAAACTTTTAAACTTTTAAACTTTTAAACTTTTAAACTTTTAAACTTTTAAACTTTTAAACTTTTAAACTTTTAAACTTTTAAACTTTTAAACTTTTAAACTTTTAAACTTTTAAACTTTTAAACTTTTAAACTTTTAAACTTTTAAACTTTTAAACTTTTAAACTTTTAAACTTTTAAACTTTTAAACTTTTAAACTTTTAAACTTTTAAACTTTTAAACTTTTAAACTTTTAAACTTTTAAACTTTTAAACTTTTAAACTTTTAAACTTTTAAACTTTTAAACTTTTAAACTTTTAAACTTTTAAACTTTTAAACTTTTAAACTTTTAAACTTTTAAACTTTTAAACTTTTAAACTTTTAAACTTTTAAACTTTTAAACTTTTAAACTTTTAAACTTTTAAACTTTTAAACTTTTAAACTTTTAAACTTTTAAACTTTTAAACTTTTAAACTTTTAAACTTTTAAACTTTTAAACTTTTAAACTTTTAAACTTTTAAACTTTTAAACTTTTAAACTTTTAAACTTTTAAACTTTTAAACTTTTAAACTTTTAAACTTTTAAACTTTTAAACTTTTAAACTTTTAAACTTTTAAACTTTTAAACTTTTAAACTTTTAAACTTTTAAACTTTTAAACTTTTAAACTTTTAAACTTTTAAACTTTTAAACTTTTAAACTTTTAAACTTTTAAACTTTTAAACTTTTAAACTTTTAAACTTTTAAACTTTTAAACTTTTAAACTTTTAAACTTTTAAACTTTTAAACTTTTAAACTTTTAAACTTTTAAACTTTTAAACTTTTAAACTTTTAAACTTTTAAACTTTTAAACTTTTAAACTTTTAAACTTTTAAACTTTTAAACTTTTAAACTTTTAAACTTTTAAACTTTTAAACTTTTAAACTTTTAAACTTTTAAACTTTTAAACTTTTAAACTTTTAAACTTTTAAACTTTTAAACTTTTAAACTTTTAAACTTTCAATTATTATTTGAAATTGAAAATTATTTGGGTAGGTAGGAATTGTTGTTCTGTTTGAATTTCTGCAGGCTGTAGCCTCAGGGAACACCTCTCGAGGCAGTGAGTTCCAGAGTTTGTTGCCGTTCTGTGAAAGAGATCTTCGGCATGTTTTTGGAGTGACAAACGGATGTGACTGAGGTAGATGGGTCCGTCTCGATGGGACTGCTTGTTCGAACTACTTATTGATATTTCAGAAGAGCATAAAAATATCTTTGAAACAAAGACAGATCGCTAACCTTTCCAGAGAAGTGAGTGAGCTTGTGAGCTTAGCATCACCGAAGAAACGAATGGCTCATTTTTGGACAGAATGTAATGGTTTTTGTTTGTGTTTAGGAGCTGCACTTCATATATGGAAACAGTATTCCAGGACAGGTCGGATCTGTGCCTTTTAAATCACAATCTACTGACGGAAAGGAAAATAGCAAGAAACAGAAAACCAAGTTTTTGTAAGGCACTTTGACCTCACATGGCTTTCTCATGAAAGGGTACTACTGATGGTAATACCGATCATCGAAATGGAAGACTTTATTGTTTTGGACATTCCTGACACAATTATGTTGACCACTAGAGAAAAGACATGACAAGTTGTTGATCTCCATTTAAAAATTCCATCTATAGTTATATCAACTCATTCTGAACCGGAAGAAAAGGGGAGGATAACTATAAAGTTACAGAGAAGTAAAGGACACATGAACTCAATGTTGAGGATCTAAATTATTCATGACTTGAAGATGATCGTATAACTCAGAAAAACAAATCCTTGCTGTGTTTCAGACGAGAACTTCAAGTTGAGGCTATGTGTAGTCTACCATAATATAAAATGAAGTGTTGAATGTTCATGCTTCAAAACTCCAACCACTTATGCGGCAGTAGTTTCAAACTTTGAGGCGCATATTCATAGATCGAGATAGGGTGCCGACTTTGCAATTAATTCCGATTGTTCTAGATCGTATATATGGAAATTAGTCACCGCTGGCATGCCAAATATGTACAGGGTATATCAGAATTGAATGCTGATACGAATGGGCGATAATCCTTGGATAATTTGAATAAAATTTCCTCATCTGAACATAGCTCCGCAACCACTTAATTTCTGGGACACATGATGTAGAAAATTAATTTGAAAAATCAGTTTTTCCTCAATATATATATTTCACGTCGATCCGAAGTTTCAATAAAGTTTCTCGTCAATCAACATTATACCAAATTAGGAATAAAACAATTAAGATTGGAGTATCTACTAACAGGTAATTCATCCTCACGAGTAGTTTTCTATAAGTGTTTGAAAATGAAGGCTCAATATTAATTTCAGGTACCTAACATAAAATGATTTTTATTTATTTTTCTAGCCACTAGCCATAGGATTCTATTTGATTATTCCAAGTTAAGAAATATCCGTTTTCAAGCAAATTGAGTTTATTTAACTTCTCAGATATTTCGAGTTCAATTATTTCTTAATGCACACGGTTTCCATGCTGATTGCCGTAATTGCCGTTACTAATTGCTATCCAGCAACGAGGGGTCGAATTCTTGGGTTGTTATAGAATGATGTATGAAGTAGCCCCGTTGAGAAAATTATTACTTCAATGAAGAAAACTTTCAGTCAGTGAAACATTCAAATCGGCCCAAGTCAAATCCAATGTTCACTGTAGATACATAACTTGTTACAAGCATGTTCACGTGTAAACAATCCTACAGCAGCCAAATGAAAATATTTAGCATTCTAGATGAGACAGTACAGTCTAAATATTCTAATGTTGATAGTTGTCAGTGAGGTGGAGAAGATTAATGTCCAGAATTGCGGAGTGAGGCTTGAATCTCAGTATCAGTGGAGAGTTGAGATAATAACTTGTATGACTCTGATTTATTTCAAAAATGTATTCTTTCCTACTATCGTGAGGGAACATTGAAGTGGACTTCATTTAAGATTACGTTACAGTCTATCATTTCTGTTTTTGGATCAATTTAATATCTGATTATCTGAATATCTGTTACTGAGAGAAATTAGTCCCGACCTAGGTGAGTACTTGGAATAATCACATTGTAATTCGAAGAATTTTTATAAAATTTCTTGGAAATATATCAAAATAATTTTTTTGTATGCTCGATATGTGTATTGTATCGAGGGTTCCATATAACTGATCCGAAACATGAGACATTGATGACATAGGCCATAATTAAATTCCAGAGGGAATGAACATTTTTGGAAATAGTGGCATGTACAAATCCAAAAGCCTATCATTATATCAGGTTTTTACAGATATAATTAACATGCACGTCTAGTAACAGATTAATAATAAACGGCAAGATCTTTCATTCGGATAGTCTGTGAAGCTGTTCGCATCGATTATTAGTTTAATGCTTCTGCCAATTGGTGTCATCGAATATTTTCTTCTGAAATGTATTTAATTGGAGCCCACTTTACCTTGTTGTTCTCAACATCTAACTCAAAACAAATGCAGTTGTACTTCAATTGCCTAAAATTTGTTATTTTATTCTGGTCCAATTCCGTAACTGTGTATGGTTTGCCTATAATTATGGCACATCTTATTAGTATAACCACCAGATTTTTTTATGTATTTTTCTATGAAGGAATGTATTTCATCACCCTTATTTTGGTTTGAAAGAGTCTGTGTTGAATTATTAGTATAACCACCAGATTTATTTATGTATTTTTCTACGAAGGAATGTATTTCATCGCCCTTATTTTGGTTTGAAAGAGTCTGTGTTGAATTCATTGTAGAAGACTTCCTGATATTGACCTGCTGTCGCTTTTATTTCTGGTTCGTAGATCAACCATTCTTTATACAGCTGATACAATTTGACAAACGCAAAATATTGTTCGGCACTTCTAGCTCCAACGTAATGTAAATCTACAAACAGCAGCTTTGACCGTAAAAAAACAATAACATCAGGAGTCTATGATTCAAAAATGCATACAATAATGCTTTATTTTGAGTTACACTTCCGTTTTTATTATCATATTGAAAAAAACTTGAAAAGAACAATGCTGTAACTCATTTTACAACCTTACATGCTACATCGACGCCCCCAACGAATAAGGCAGTATCTCATTTTGAGCGATTTTACAGTAGAGGTGAATAAAGATAATTTTCATTTGGAAAAATTGATGTAGAAAAAAGTAAGACTGCCAAGCAAAAAAATTCAAAAATTTATTTGAAATAATGATGAAATACGATGATTATAACAGCTCCAAATATGCTAGAAACCCATTCAAGGCCTAGTTACAACCATAAAAATATTAACAACCTTTTACGTGTTCAAACGATTGAACTCCTCATAACATAAGTTGAATTACCACCATATTGCGTCTAGCTACACAATAAATTAATTATAAAATATTATCCGAAGAATAAAGTGGCAAAACTGCTTTGTTCTCATCTTGGTGTTGAGAATGCAGAACAAAGTACTCCGTATTGTCACCAACAGCGACATTTACATTCGGTTAGTATCATTGCGAGAGCTAGCCGATATTCAATCAATCGAAGAACATATCAAGCGAGTCTCTGATAAGTTCTACCGTTTCTTCATCCTTGGAAGTCCATTGACAAGGGACATAACTGCAGTCAGAGCCCACCATGGCAGGCCAAGAAGGCATGATGGGCCGATCTACAAGGCATTGAATATCTTCCATGAGCACCCAGAGGCCGAGTGACCACTACCTCCGCCATTAATTGAAAAGACGAGCCAAGGCTCATGTAACCTCAACGTTTTAACCCGGTTTATTCTATCTTTTTTCCGGGAAGCCACCCACTGAACCCCCCCCCCCCCCCTGATAATGAAGTCTGATGTTTCACTCATAAAACGTATAACTTTGAGGAGACGGGGACACTTCACATTAAGGTGGGACTTAGCACTTACGGCAGAGGATAAACCTACACAACACCGTAGGCCTTCATTGTAGGAATGAGCAGAGTTTTCCCCGCCCGCTGAAGGCCTCAGCAGGGCGGGGATAAACCTCACTCCAAAACCCAGCATTATTCCCTCTTTTCCCCTCCTGTGGCAAAGTGAAAGTTTTACTGTGTTTTATATTTCATCGTCCAGTGTTATACATTTTTATATTGTAAAATGGATATCAATAAACCTTTTTGCCTTTTGCCTTTGTTGAGAATTGATGATATATTAAGCGTAACGTAAGATACCACCTTTTTGGGACAAAAATGTGAGTGTTACTTAATTGTTCCTCTCAGATAAATTTGGATCTATGGGTCTCAGAGATACTTCCATAATATAGAAAGATTCGTCTTTTTTAGCTGAGTGTGCGTATGTGAACATCTCAAAATGGACGTATCTTAAGTTCCTGCCTTGTTCGTTGGGGGTGTCGTCGTATTCTCCAAATCAACAAATTTGACGCAGGAAGCAAAAGGTGTAGTACCCTCTTTTTGAGGTTGAAATGGTGCACGTAAAAATACAACTTTTGAAATTGTGAAAGGCTTTCGCGGCCATCGTTGAATGAATGATGGTTTTTCTGGTTTTTAGGCCGACGTATATTTCGCCAACACGAGTGGTTGGCATTTTCAAGAGAAATGTTTACAGCTTCGATCACTGAACACAACTTGTTTGGTATGCGTTGTCTCAGCCAGCTAAATAAACGTCGGCCTAAAAACCCGAAAAACCATCATTCATACAACTTTTTTCAATCGAGTATCAGCCAAACTATTGCGTGTTGAGATACGTCTTTTATGCCACTGTGTTCGCCTTATTTTGCTGAATACCAAATACTTCTCAGTTCTAATGAACACAAAAAGCACACTTACCTGACTGAATGTTTGAAGATATTTGAATGAACAAGATGTCCTGACAGGACAGCTCATTACAATTTTCCTATACAAAGGAGTATTTTGGTCGGAAATCCATTAGAAAACAACTACTTTCCTGGCTAATACCACGACGAACGTTGAATTACATCTAATGAATTTACGTGAAGAGTTCATACAAGGCTTTGTCTGCAAATGCTGTTGCATGGAAATATCATCGAAACATTTGGACCACCTATAAATCGATTTCGGTGTGTTGCCCCTCATCTAATCGACATGTTATTCCTGAGATATATTCTCTGCAGCGATGAGAACTAACTCTTTCCATAAATTAAAAGTTACTCAATTACCGCCACCTCATTTCTGAAACAGGATGCATAATGAACAAAGTTTGTTTTGGTTCAGATAAATCACAGCTGCCATACACGAGACAATTTCCATTGCCCCTTTGATCTCGCTACACCCTCAATATAGAAAGGCCCAATATTTTGATTTCAGAATCTGAAGAATAATCTGTTTCGAGAGCATTCGTCACAATTTAACTTATATTTCACTTCCAGGAGTTAAATTGACGGTTCATTGTAAACAAAACGTAATAGTATATTTCATTACGAGATCAGAAAATAGTCTTTTTCCGTGCGTGCGCGATATGTTCCCGTGGGCAAGCACGGAAAAAGCATTTATGGACGAGTAATGAACGATATTTTTCATTGTATCTACATGAAAACCACAGATTGCGGGCGCACGAAAACAAAAATCCCTTTTCAGTATGCTTAATATGCATGTAAATATAGTGTTTTCAGATAATTATAATGAAAACATTTTTCCGGCTACATCTTATATCTGGGCATATACAGATCATATATTTTCGGAATCAGTGTCAAATTTCACGCAAATAGTGCGAATTTCAAATAGATCTGCCAATTTTGTATTTTTCGTCCTTTTTAGGGGTCTGCCCCTTACAACTTTTTCAATTGATTTTTTTCTCCTTAGATCACCTATAAATTTTCAGAATATACTAATTCGACGTTTCTGAATCGATTGACGTTCGCTGAATTGGTCTATTCTCAACCATTCTCGAATTGAATTTTTATACAAAATAATTTTTTTAAAATTTTTGTTTCGTGATTCAGGATTAGCATGTCGAGATACATTTGAGGCAACTATAAATTCTTTGAAAGTCGTTAATTTATTTCCGAAAATCATTTCGCTTCGTGATTCGGAATCAGCTAATAGAGATAAATTTAAGGCAACTTTGAATTTATTCAAAAAATGATAATATATACTAATTAAACCATTCTGAGTCGACTGGAGTTCGCAGAATTGCTCTATCGCTAACCGTTCTCGAATTGAAAAGTTCTAATCGAGTTGATAGGATTTTTTCATTTTAAGGAACATCAAATATTTCAGAGACATGAGATCACTAAAAATCGTCAGTAGCTCACCTCTTTATGATTTCTGATGAACTATTTTTCGAAGTTTCTTTTCTGCGATTTAAAAAAAGGTCAGCTGGCAAGTTCTATAACAATATTATCGGCCGGAATGATTTTTAGTAGGCGTTATTCTGTAATACAAATGGAACTTAAATAAGTTATGTTCTAATATAGAATTTTCAAAATCGTTCAAAATGCTAAGTGCTCGAAATTTTATTAGTGCAAGTGCTCAATGATTAGTACTCGCGAGCACTTTTTTTCAGTGCTCGGTTCAGCTTTGCCATTGACCCTCTTCCATTACCTCATTGCTATGCTCCATACCTGAGAGCAGAAGCTCAATATAACAAATGCTGCGAACTTCAAACAAATGTTGCAGAAAAGTTACGCTAGCTCCCGGACTAAATGGTTATTATACGAAAATTACGAATTCAGAACAAAACTGCATAACATTTTATTAGAAGCACTAGACCTTTCCATAATCCAGTTAGTAGTTGCACTCGAAATTGGCTACACTGAAACTCTCATAAAAAAGTAAGTGGATTGAATAGCAGACTTGAACACTAGAACCGTTATAACTCTAAAACTCTAATAAAATTATTGGTTAAATCCCTACTCCCATGCAGCTATAGAGATATTCGTTGATTACATTTGCCACTCCTGTATTACGCTGTCGCTATGCTTTTTTGCGATTTCTTTGGAATGTAGTGTAGTCAACATGTACCATTTAAAAAAAAAAACAATAATTTTTCTACGACAGTGCGTAAACAAAGCTTTTACGCACTGCTGACAGTGCGGAAAGTAATACTTTTTCGCACAAGTATTTTGCGTCAAATATAACTCAGAAGTCTTCATTTCATAATACGACTACCATTCATATCATTAAACATTCAAATTAATGATATAATTGCTACAATTTGGCAATATAATAACTGTCGAAGAAAAACTTTGTATGGAACATTTTCTTAAAGGGCTTTTTTGTACTCGCGTGTTTGTTGAACTCGGCTGCGCCTCATTCAACAAACTTCATGCTTATACAAAAAAGTCGTACTTTACGAACTTGTATCATAAATAGCTATTATACGCGGATGTATTGATATCTAGTTAGCCTAGACCAGTATCCTGCATAAACAAAATATTGCGTTACCATAGCAACGAACAATAACTTATTAGAAGTGTCAGTGTAAAGTTTGACGTCATAAAAGTAAACCAGAGTTACGCAATAAATTAAAAGAAAAAAATTATCCACCGAAATTGTGAAAATTGAAGTATTGGAGTATCGAGCCATCATTAAGTACCTGTATTTAAAAGGGTTAAGATGTAAGCAGATTTACGAAGATATGCTTAATGTCCTTCAATGTCCTTCGTACGCGATCGTGAAAAATTGGACTGCAAGCTTCAAAAGAGGTAAATTTTCCATTGAAGATGATGACCGATCGGGAAGGCCAGTTTCTGTGTCAGTCCCCGAAAATATCGATGCAGTTCATGACATGATTTTAACAGACCGTCGAATTGGGCTAAAACGGATATCTGAAGCACTACATATTTCATACGAACGCGTTCATCATAAAGTTCACGTCAATTTGGACATGAAAAGAATAGCTGCAAAATGGATCCCCAAATGTTTGAATGTTGACCAAAAGCGTGCAAGGGTAGTAGCATCGCGTTCGATGTGTGCTCGATTTGAAAACGATATAGACTTCTTAAACCGAATTGTTACTGTGGATGAGATTTGGGTACATTTCTACGATCCAGAAACAAAGCAACAATCGATGGAATGGCGACACTCCGGTTCTCCAAGACCTAAGAAGTTTCGTGTCCAAAAATCTGCTGGGAAAGTTCTTGCTCCAGTTTTTTGGGATTGCCATGGAGTAATCATGATTGATATTTTGGATGTAACGATCCTTTTGTGACACCGATTATATAATTGACATATACTCCTTACTCAGTAATATGTCTCCAACTGGTTCGTTTACAAAGGTTTGTCTCGGGGATCGACGCTCAAAAATCCCTGCATGCTCGCGGCTACGCTTGAAGTGGAGATGGTCGTGGGTAAAACTAAAGGTGAGCGTTTAGGTGACTAATAGAAAAACAAATTCACCCTACCTGTAAAAAAATAATTGTGGGCACCACCTAGTTCCCTTCTACAGCAGGTTCGAAACTGGCTTCCTCCTAAAGAACTAGAAAATCGGAAAAAGGAAAGACCAATTCCCAAAACTATAACCCTGTATATTTATAATTTGGAACAAAACACACCCTGTACATTTATGGAAAGTTATATGGTTTAAATGTTGTTGTGCCAACGGTAATTTATATGATGAATTAAATTGACAATGTTTTTGTTTGGTAATTACGATAAATTCATGTATTATTATTATCTTCGGTATCCAAGGTATCACTATGAAACGGAATGCTTAAAATAGTTTCATAAACACAAAAATAAATTCCTGGTGAGTGAGTAAATATTTATACCGTACGGAAAGTGTACCCTCTGAAGATTACCAAATTATAAAGGGACATCGGCGAATGGATCCATTGGCAGAGGTTTATTAGGTGCAAATCGTGCGCTTGTATATGATGTTATGGGCTTTCCGCAGATATTTTACAACAAAAAGTACCTTTGAATACCAGTATGTTATTTACCTTCTTAAGATATAACTTTACGAAAGTTCATAAGGGTTTCAACCCTTCAAAATAATATTTGACTAGTAAATAAAATAATAAAGATATTCCACACAGTTTTTAACCACTTATCTGTTGGTATATGGACTTTATTCATCCGAAAGGACTCTGGAACAGGAATTCTCTGGACTCGCAGTCTCTAGCAGCTACTTACAGCTTCCAGATGAGTCTGATAGGACTCCAAAATAGTTTTCTCAACGTATTACAGATTCAACATGAGTATGAGCCTCTATCGGGAAATGTAGGCATCCCACAGGAAAACTTGGACTCGGACAGAAACGTAGAACTCCAACAAGAACGTAGGACTCGACCAAAAACTTGGGCCTCCAACAGGAACGTAGGTCTCACCCAAACACTTTGGCCTCGAACAAAAACTTGGCCTCGGACAAGAACTTGGCCTCGGACTAAAACCCTAGGGAACAAGAATACCAGCATTACTCTAACGAATAGCTTTGTAGATATAAATGTTTCCAATTACTCCCAGTCCTCTACGTGATTTTATGAGTTCACGATGAAAATTGTATGTTGAACAAATAAGCAATCGAACTGCGATAAAGTAAGCTAATAATCATTCAAAACTCCCCATATAAATTCGACAATTGACTCGAAATAGTGAATAATTATTATTTCAAAAATAAAAGGAACAAGATGGCTGTGTGTCGAACAGCGCCCTTATTGAAATTACATTTAACACATAGAAAGAAATAAAACATGTAAAGAATTATTTACCTTGTTAACAAGGGTTCCACACAAAATACAACAGTTGTAGGACGACGAGATGAGTTATGTGATGGTGATCCCCTCAAGGGGTTTGAGAAGGTTATCTTAAAAAAAAACCAGCAAGGTTCCAGAACAGCGCTCCAAATCCAATGACGCTTCCAAAAACCACAACGCTTCCCAAAACTACCATACAGCAACAAGATTAAGGATCCCCGACATGGGATGACACAAAGGTCACTAGATATCTTCAGATATTTTACTTGAATGCAAGAACCTACGGCTCTTCACAATAACTTTTTCATCCAGTTCCTACTAACACGACAGCTTCAGCTAGACTGCTCTAACACGGAAGTCCCACTACCAATTCCATTGGTGACTTCAAAATACAGTGTAGCCAACGTACCGACTCTAAACACTCTACCGAAGTACGTTTTAGTACGTTTTACTACACTTACTCTGTGGACCCTGTAACAATTAAATTCGACGACAGACAATACTAAATTACACAAAACAGATCTAAAACAATACCAGCACAAACTAAGTCAAACGATGTGATAGTTATCATAACAACAGATAACTGACTGATAATAGTCCGCCACTCGTAACCATGACGGTGTAGGATGGTGTTAGTAAGAATTCTTCGACAGCGAAAACTACCCAGGTACGTCACGTCCGTTGTGAAGCGGGCTCTGACAAATTGATCAGCGCGTCTACAGCTAAATCTATATAGGAGTGAGCGGGGCAGAGCTAGAAATTAGATGTAAATTCGTAACGTTGAAAATGAAACGTTACATGGATTAAGGTAGAACAATAACTGGAGATTACTATTCGACATTACTGACCACTCTACGGGAAAAAATGAAAGAGAAAAGACGCGGAAAGCTATCCAAAGGTGGTTTGTTTTTGCAGGACAACGCCCCTGCACACAAATCTCGTGTTGCCATGCAAAAAATTCGTGATTTAGGGTTTGAATTACTAGAACACCCCCCTTATTCACCAGATTTGGCTCCGTCCGACTATAATCTCTTTCCACAACTGAAAAAAAGATTAAAATGTCGTAAATTTTCTTCCAACGAGGACGTAATAAAAGCTGTGGAGGTCTGGTTTGCAGAGCAAGAAATATTTTTTTTGAAAGGTCTAGAGACGTTGCAGGTTCGCTGTAATAAATGTATCCAATTAAGAGGAGAATATGTTGAGTAATAAAATATTTTGACATTGAAATTTTGTTTGGTTCTATAGTAGGCTAAGAATATTTCAATATATCCTCGTATAGTCACCGAAAATTTTGATAATGGTGTCATTCGGTTCGTAATGTCATGGAGAAAGTTTAAGGAGGAGTGCCGAAAAAAAATTAAAAATGTATAAACAAATAGGTAAGTGAAAAAAAGTGGGGCATTGGTTTTTTTTAATATCTAGATTTTTTTTAAAGATTTTCGAAATGTCAAAGAAGATCTGAAGAGATCAGCAAATTTTCTGAAAAAAAGTTCATACTTCCGAAACTGTACATTCAATATTTATAATTTTTACAGAGCCCTGAAAATAGAGCCAAAACGGGTAGTCTGGCTTCCGCGCGCGTTGCATCACTCTGACAACAACAAAAAATAGTTTAACAAATCAAACATGAATATTAAGGAATAAAAAAATTCATGAACTATTGGAATACATCAATTAATGCAATAATCTGCAGGAAAAAAAATTATCTCAATTTCTCCATAAATTATGCATTTGTTAATTACCAATTTTTTCTAAACTTAATGTAAACATAAAAACCCCAGTAATTATTGAACTTAAACCTAGGATTTTTTTCACTGAATGAAGTTATTCTCAATAGGCTTACAAATAGATAACCGTTGCAAAAATTGTAAAATTTAGGGTTTCCATTTTTTATTAACAATTGAAAAAAAAAGTTAATGAATTTTAATTTTTCAAATATCTGTAATGTTCCGATTCCTAAGAGTTGAAGCTACATAAAAATATTTTTTTCAAATTTTTTACCACCATTGTTTAAAAATTGTTCTAAACAAAAACATTGTTTATGAGCAAATCAATATTTTTCTGTTTGTAATATATTTATTGATGAAAATTAGATTCTTAAAGAAAAAACAATTCACTAAAAAGCATTATTTGTTGCTAAACAAAATTTTCTAACTATTGTCTGTCATTATTAACTGAACATTTTTCTTATTTAAGCTTCCTTATCTTTCAATATTTATATAAAAAAATAACTTTTTCCTCTCCATAACTTGTATAAGGCTGAAGATGGATTCTTGCTAAATCCGAAACATGTACCCCCCAATTTAAAAATTGTTATAAAGTTGTGGAGATGATTTTGTGATTTTTGTATATTTCGACACCCTGTATTTCAGATGGGATGCATTTTTGTACATACCTAAATAGGATCTTTACACCTCGAAATGAGGTGAGGAATCTGTATGCGGAGTTCATCGGTCTTATTCTGACTCACCCTGTATATAAACATATTCAGATAAGTGATGAGACTGTTTTACTTTATGGTGCGCATCTTTTCGAATGATAGGTTTTTCTACCCAACTGAAGGATCTGATTTTGACAACTGAGATATAAACATTAAAACATTCTAAAGTAATCCCAGGATACTCACTAATTGAGGACGAGCGATAAACTACAAATTCCGTTTCCTTTCAGATCCTCCTCTCCAAAAAACCGAATTTATCGTTTTCAGTTATCCCCTCTAGGCAATAAATTAGTGGAAAGCCATTATGTCGCATCCCCTTTTTCCGCAAGGAACACAACACATTTTTCACGCAAATTAAATGTCGCCTGAAAAACCAACTTCTTTTCAATTTATGTTTGCTTTATCTTAAAATAATGTGTTTATCTGATTCAGACAGCTATTATATCGTGTTAACTTGAATTTGGTTGGGTTAAAAGCACAAAAAGTGAAATATCTACGAAAGTATGTCCAATGGTGATGATAAATTGTTGACGAGGGTATGAAATGGGGAGCAGCGATAATGAGGGATGTTATTAGAATCAAAGGTTCATTCAAGTCATTCATGGAAAAACAGCAAATTATAATTTGGGACGCCCAAAACAAAATATGTATACATTCAACTTCACCTGTATTGAAATTACAGAAGCTGAATTAATGGTGATCTGATTATGAGGTTAAGGGTTTTCATCCCTGAAAAAAAGGGAGCCAGAAACAATTTTTATGTTTCTGATTGATGAAAGGTTGTATGGGTGTTTAAAGATGAAAATAATTCAATAAATATTCTTCTTATTCTATTTGATCAATGGAAAAAATATTTCTCCACATTTTCTTGCTTTATTATATTCGAAATGGAAAATGTCCAGTTTCATCAAAGTCAACTAATAAAGGTGTGGTTTAGTCGTCATTACTAACTTTCTGACTTGGAAATTAATTTCTTCTAAATGGCACTCCCCCAGGTTGCTCCTCCCACACGGCTGGTGAAGAAAAGAGAGCAATTTAATTAAATAAAAAAATTAACTAGTGGAAATTAGACAAAAGTGTTTTTTCATTAATTTCATTAAAGTTACCATGAAATTCCTCAAAATAAACAAGTCATCAATTACTCAAAAAAGAGAGAACACATAGCCAGTGAGAAATCTGGTACAGAGTCGGATCGGGAATGGCAAGAGATAAAACTCATTCTGGTCGAACGAAACTTAGAAATATTATAATACTTACAATTACTAGCTTGTATCAACAACAGGTGTTCATCACTTGGAGTAGACGCCCTCATGACATTTTTATATTAGGAAAAAAGATGGCGGCTTCAGAATGTTGGACGCATTTCATGACTTCTGATTCGATTCAATTCAAAATTGTTATATAGAAGCTTTTGGGTTGGGATGTCATAATTTTTGTTACAATTCAGAATTCCACGTGGTGGCTCCAAAATGGCAGACAAAATTCCTGATTCATGCTCCAATTCTATTCTTAGTTGGTATAGGTATAGAGATTTCTGTACGGAGTTCATGATTTTTTTGTCAATATTTGACGGCTCCAAAATGGCGAACAAGTTTTGAAATTATGGCCCGATTCTGTTGAAAATTGGAATGTAGGGTTTCTTGGGATTGCAGATTTTGACTTTTTTGTCAAAATTTCAGATGGCAGATATGTATGAGTCGTAATTTCCATCAGTAAATTGTAGATATATAAGGACGGAGAGTCAAATTTTTTTAATTTTGTGAACAAAGTTCGGCAAGAATCTCTATATCTCGCATTTCTTAATATTCTGATCGCTTTTTTCTTTTGAATGGAAATTCCACTTGCAGCAGAATAATTCATGTATGCGTTGGCGATCATCGGTGATAATGGAAAGCCCATAGAGAGTCCGTCTACCTGAGCAATCTTTTTCTTGAGTAGGAGCATTGTTTATATAGAAGTAAGATAGTTAGTCAATGCCTGTGTAATTGGTGTTGGACGCAAACGCGAGTGTCACCTAGCGTGATTAGTTACAAACATGAATATTTGATGTCATTTTAATGCATGATCCTTCAAAAAACCCTGATTTTAATGCTGTCCCATTGTTTCAATCAAGTTACGACATGACTTGGATGCAAGCTCACTATCGCCATCTACATGTCGCATCCATTTTGATCCAATTATGATCCCATAAGATTGACTAACTATCTTCTATATAAGCAATGGTAGGAGGTAATCTAATCTTTTAAAGTTATTATTTTTGAGAGATTTTTCTATGTGTACAATATTGAAGGTGGTCAGAGGACCTCGAAGAAATAATATTCCATTTACAACATTATGACTTCATGTATTCTTTTATTTTTTGTCAAAATTCGATCATAACTGTATGTAGCGTCTTTAATAATATCTGGATGGTCCCTTCAAAGTATTAAGTAGGACAGTTGATTAGTATAACAGAATCTCGCTTGCTTACCTTTCGGCACAAAATAAAGAAGTTTTCAAATATTGTTTCTTGGCTATAACAAAAAACATATTACAGAATATTTTTTCAGATCTCCCGGTGGATGACAGTATAAATCAAGTTATAAGTAGATCAATACATGGTATGGATCGAATCCGCAATAGAAGATGAAATATGCTACTCGTTCCATAAAACTCTGAGGATCTGTATCCTCTATTTCTTGTTTATCCCTAAAAATATATCCAACTTCTTATAGAAGTAGTCGTCAACATTCACTGGGCAGTGAAATCGATATAACTTCGACAGGGTTTATATTGGAAATTACACGTATTGAAAGTGAAACGGGTGAAAAGATAGATAGATGATAGATTTTATTTGACGACGTTATATTTTGTGTTTGTTGAAAGTCAGGTAAAGTATAAAACATCAATAAAAAGTGCTGTAAAGACAAATACAATAGAACTATGTGGTTTTTGACAAGGCATTTTCAGTTGAATTTTCCAAATTGAAGTTTGAAATCGTATGATTTGAACATTTGGCCACGTTTGAAAACCAAGTATCTGTCAGAATTTCTACAGTATATTTGTTCTTACCTTTCGATACCTTTGCAAAGTTGGACCCAGAGTATCTTGTAAACCGCTGTTCGGTCAAATAAAAGTCCTTAACTATTCGTTATTATAAGATTGTGATAATCTTATAGTACCTGCATCATACCATTTATTTATATATACAGAAAAACTGGAATCGGATTTAGTTTCCTTGGAAACTTTTTGTTAACGTTTTGAGATTTGGCATTAGATTGGCAGAATAATGAGTTCGATTGGAAATCGACAGCAAGTTCTTTAAATCACTTTCGGTGGACACCGTTGCCATTGTATAATATGTGTTTACTTATAAACCGTACCGAAATATCGACGTTATATCCCAGTGTTTCAAGCTTGTTGCTATTATCTGAGGACTTTAGAGTGCTCCATACTGTTTACATTTTATTTCACATAATAATTAGAGTTGTCACTTTTTTTCTTTTCAGATGGAAGCATCCTAATTGCTATTTTAGAAGCTAAACGCTGTTTTCCAGTTGGTGAGTGAAATTTATATTTTCTGTTTGGACATTGATGGAAATCGTTTATTTCCATTCCATCTTCCTGTCAAACAGAGCAAAAATAGGCATTAAGTAAAAATGGACAAAAAACAATTAGCAACTACATCAAATAGATGCAAGTTTGATGGAACAACTGTTGACAAAACTATTCTTATAATCGACGATGAATTAGTTTCAAAAAAGGAATATAATTAAGACTGAAAAAGAGTGTTATAGATTATGACACAGCTAAGATTACAGAGATCTGGCTGTCTTTGGTAGATATTTTCATTGTATATGGGTACTCTCCTGAAATTGCGTTCATAGTCCTCCTCCATTGACAGTTTCATTGAAATCGACTTGACGGTTTCAGTCTTTTCATTTTTCTACCATTAGTCTTGAGAAGTGACGAAGATTCCTCCCCCCGCTTACATTCTTCACATACCTACTTAGAGGAAATTCAAAATACTATATCTCATTCCTCATCCACTTCTAATTTTCGAATTGTTCTCGGAACCTGAATGATAATTTTTTTTCATACGTATCTGAAGATACATACTGCAATCCAAAGAAAATGTAGCTCTTGAAGGATATCTGAAGTTCCATTAGAATACCAAGTATTTCAAGACTTACGGAAAAATTCTTTGGAAACATTTCATTTGAAAACTTTTAATAAATCCATTATTGGTATTGGTTGGTTGGTATTGGTTTTGTGATCGTATTTCGAAACATTCTGCATGACCTTATCGTGATTGTTCATGATGGTTTCTCATAAGGTTGAAACATAATAAAACACACCATTATTTGAACTGTTTAAAAATATCGATTTTGCTGCAGGTGCACTGTTTGGTTTTGGAACAAATACGAATCTAAAGAATTATTATTTTGATAATTTCTATATAACTTAATGAAATATAACTAGTCTCACAGAATTTTTTAATTCATTTTTATTGATTTTGATTGTTTATAGGATTATAGACATCGTATCTTGATTACTGGAATTTCTATCATTGACAGTAATGGATGTTTTGCAGTGGAAGAGTGACTTGATGCAAATGTTAAAATTCGTATCATAAATATAAAATAAAGTTATTAATACATTGGCATTCCCAAAACCCAGTAGAAATGTTAAATTTGCAAATGTGAGACTATACTGGACCATAGATATCATTAGGGATAGTATGTAAATCAAGTTTGGCATCCAACATATAAAAAAAGAATATACCAATCTGAATTCTAGCTTACTTTTTTCTACAACAATACTCGAACTCTTCAGTTTGATAAGCCTCATCACAGACACAACACTAACTAATATGAAGACCGCAAAGTAACTCCCTACAAATACAAATGCCATCCAATTGTAATAGAGATCAAAATAACACGATGAAGATGTAAATACGATAAGTATAGATAATACACCCCAAACAGTTCCTATAATGAATTTAGATGAACGTCTACATCTCAAAGCACAGCTTCTTTGACTGAAAAAAGTTATTATGTACCAGTCCAATATGAGTATACATATGAAAACCTGATTTCCGATCATGAACACGTGGATATTATGCTCATAAATACATAAAATACCACGTGACACAATTTTTTCCAAACTCAAGAGGTTGAATACGTGTGGCACCGATACTGTTACCACAAAATTACAAATGCACCAGTTTGCTACGTAAAAATTACTCCTGGTGTGTAATATATGGTATTTGAATATCGTATATACAATGATAGCATTAGAAAAGGCTGCTAAGAGTGATATCACAGCGATAAGTACTTCTAAGTAGTTTGTAGAGTAGACGAAATATTCAGCGTCTATGTCCAGCGTAGAGTTTTGAGTGACATTTTCACTGCCAGCACTGGCTGTTTCTATGGTAGTATAGTGACCTGCAATGAATGATTGGTATTATGTCAAAGTCAATAACAAAATTTCACTAATATGAAAGCGATGAAATCATAATGTGATCATGAAGAGAGATATATAAACCTAGGTACGAAAAATTCGATATTCTTTAATATCGAATATGGCATTTTTCGACTTTGATCACCTGGGAATATTAAAAAATGCAGATTTCCCGCGACTATCACTTGATCCTAGAGAAAATTTTCTGCAGAATCCGAAAATGTACTTGTTTTTGGAATTCACTTGCTAGTTCATTTAGAAAATGTCGATGTTGTGGATGGATGCTTTTTTCGTGGAAAAAACTGTAATGTTTCCGTTACCCCCCTGTCAATTTACGTTTTTGATGTGATTTTCGGAATCTGCTTATCGAGATACGTTTGAGGGGAATTTCAGATTTTTTGAAAAATGGATTATAAAAATTTTGCAAAATTTTAAATTCTTCAATATCGAATATTGCATTTTTTGACTTTGATCGTCTGGAAATGTTTTTAAAATGCGGAAAACCCGCGAGTATTACTTGGTCCTATAGAAAATTTCCATCTGAATCCGAAAATGTACTTGTTTTTTGAATTCAAATGCTAATTGATTCAGAAAACGTTGGTTTACTGTGTGGATGTATTTTTTCGTCGAAAAAGCTGCAATTTTTCAGTTACCTCTTCGTCGAATTGAGTTTTTGAGGTGATATTTGGAATCAGCGCGTCAAGATACGTTTGAGGGGAGTTTGAGATTTTTTGGAAACTGTATTATAAAAATTTTCGCAATATTCGATTTTCTTCAATATCGAATATTGCATTTTTCGACTTTGATCGTCTGGGAATATTTAACAAATGCGGAATCCCCGTGGGTATTACTTGATCCTATAGAAAATTTATTCCTGTATCCGAAAATATACTTGCTTTTTGAATTCAAATGCTAGTTCATTCAGAAAATGTCGATTTAGTGGATGGATGCATTTATTCGTCTGCCCTGAAAGCTTCAAACCTTGTGCAATGAAAAATAAGATTGAATTTGAGACTGCTACATTGGCTAGTTTGAGTGCATTGAGACCAGCAGAATTTTTTGACTGTGCTCCCCCCTCCCCCATTGAACCTAGCTGTCGAGAATTTGTGGGGATTTTAAAATAACTTCAAACCCCGTGTTGGATAAAATCAATCACCCAGTACCAAAAGTAAATGACTTGCTTGCTCAGTTTAAAGGGTGGAGAGAAATTCTTGAATATTGACTTGAGTCTTCAAATTGCGTGACGGCAAAGACCACAAAATTAATGACAATTATTCACACTGAGGGGTTGTTCTTTGTGAAGAAATACCCTTTTAAGGAGCGGCTATACCGAAATCAATACAAACGAAGTTGCCAAATATATAATAAAAGTAGAGTTTGTTCGGAATTATAGTATCCTAATTAATATTCTTCACTTAAGGTAAATAACCACATGTAAACACCCTATTGTTAAGAGATTATTCATTTCTGAGGGTTACACGTGGTGTACAACCGGTTGACGAAAACAAAACTTGCATAAAAACAACAACAAATTATTATTATCATTGTCAAGGAATTTAATGTTACAACTGTCTACCATTGTGATACGAGTAATTTGATTGTTGTAAGAAGTTCTCACGTTATAATTTTTTATGAGTTTTGTACTATTATTTTCACCTACCTGTTGTAGAAACAGTCATTTTGAGTATGACATCTAAACTTCTCCCATCAATATTTTGTTGATTGAAATATCCGACTGATTTTCAGAAAGTGCACCTGAAAATGTTAAAACAATTATCTGTAGATGATTTCGAATACAATATTGACGCAATTAACTTGGAAAGGATATAACGTTATAAATACAACATCATTGACATTTGCTATGAATTTTGGAATTCTGGAAAAAGAGCAAATACCTCTGCAAATAAATATAAATTTAATGGGAAAGAATTCTTTCAAAGTTATGTTTGAATAAAAATTATTATTGAAAAAATATTTCTAACTTGGTTAACAATGGAACATTAAAATTGATAAAAAAATATTAAACAATTCTGATAATTTCTTTTGCTTCTTTTTTGTTACGTCTTCATGGTCATAACGAAGAAAAAAGAAAAATATGGTTTGCAAATGAAATAAGTTAAATTAAATTACAATTGAAATTGAAAAGAGAAATTGATTTTGAATTACATTTTTTTCATAACAACTTTGCTTTAGACATGATTTCGAAGGAATTCTTTGACATTTAGTTTATATTTATTTGAAAAGAAATACGCCCTTTTCACTCCCAGGAAAAATCAAAGGTAATTCTTCATTCAGTTGGATGCATAAAGGAATTATTTAAATTTCAAACAACTTTTTTCAATAGAATCGTTTTTCAAAACTAATTCTTGGTTAATTATTGGCCATATTTTACATATTTATGAAAATATGTTCATGCGTTTTTCTACCACCCGGGAAAATAAATAATAATGATTTTTACAAAAACCCCACTTCGAAAAAAAAATTGGAAAGAATTATTTCCTTTGGAACTTATTTCTAAAATCAATTCTTAAGGATTTATTGGTCACTTTTTATTGGGACTAAATAATCGTTTTCCCGTTGTGAGGAGGATTCGAGTAAAACATTTCCAAGACTGCTAACCTCGTTTTGAAGAAAATTGAATTTTGAATAAGCTTATTTCCTAATGAATCTTTCCTGTAAGACCGATTATCGTTTTCCTGCTCTACCAGGAAAATGATCAAAGATCAGTGTTTCTATGCAACCCAATCTTGTTAAATATTTAACAGAGAAAATGTTTGAAAAACTGTAATAAGCAATATAGTCAGATCAACAAGTTGAAAAACGCGAAAAATAGAGAAAATGCTCCTAAAAATATGAGCGATTGCTCATTGGATTCGAAATGACCACTAGAAAAATTATATTTAAGGATTTCACCACAAGTAAAAAATTGCCACTGTTATCAACAAAATAAGAGAAAAAATAAGGTTTTTTCACCAAAAACTCAAAAACCATCAATATTTAAAAAAATTTGAAAAAAGTTCAGTGAAGGCAAGTAAATTTCCATAAAAAATACAGATTCCTGGAACTCTATCTTCATTAATGAAATTTTAATTAAACGCTGAAAATAGTGCTGCAAAAGTAGTATATTATAGAAAATGATTTTTCTATAGCATTTAATGTTGACCTAAAAACTTTGAATAAATCATGGTATCATTTGGATACTTTTAAAAGTAAAACTCCATTGGAAAAAATGTGTAAGTCTATTATTCAAAAAGTTATACTGTTGTTAATTAACATATTTTTTTCCAGCATCCGTTTTCATGAATAACTACGTAAAAGTTCAAATATAAATCGTTGACTTCATTGAGCCGTTCTAATATACCTACTCTACAAGATCACACGATAACAGTTTAAAAGAGTTTATTATTTTGTTTCTTATCATTTTTTATGGCTGAAAAAAAATTATATTTCCAAAAAGTGTTGTTAAATAATTTTATTATGACGAATGTTTTATTGTTGCTGTTTTTACATCTAATAATGGCAGTAATCAATACATGTGACAATTTTTTGCCGTCATTTGTTCATTAATTAGTTATAAACAAATAAAAAATATAATTATTGAATAAAAAATTATTTCCATAATGCTTGGAAAAACAATGATTTAAAGAATTTGTTTTTTCTTAAATACATTTTTTGATTGTTTATACTCGTTTTTTCCATATTTCAATTGTTTAAATAATCAGTCAGAAAATAATTTCGTTCTTAAAAATCATAATTTGACCTTCTCAATAGGTCAACAAAAAAAATGTCTATATTGTTGAAAAATTTGTTAAAATTGTTTTTTCCGTTAGCCAGCTGTCGTCAGCTTACGAGCGGCAGCCCTCAGAAGTCGAAACTTGTGCGAGCCAAGGATTAACGGGGTCTTACCTTTTTATGTGCGATTCCTAGCACTTTCTAGGGCCATCATAAAAATTTCTGTAGCCGCCATGGTTTGAACCATCGCCGACTGACAGCCAAAGGAATTGAAACAATGTCGTTTTAACCACTCTGCTACCTGGCCTAATTTAATTGTTTGTTAACTTGACAATTTGTTATAAACAAATTCTTACAACAGTTTTTTTTCTGGAACTGAAAAAATTACAAAATGAGCCATAAATAACAATCAAGAGAAAATATTTTTTCTGTTTTTTTTTTTTGTAATAGGTTACACTTTTTTATATAATTTTCAATTCATATATGGCTGTTTTCGTAATTTTGTTTAGCTCCAGAAGAAAAAATAAAACCGTTGTTAGAATTAGCTTATAACAAATTGTTGAGTAGATAAACAATAACATTATTTATATGGAAAAAGAGGTTTTTTTTGGAATATGAAAAAGAAACGATTATAAACAATAAAAATTTTATTTGAGAAAAAAACTTGAATTCATTGTTTTTCCAGAACAGCATTACGGAAATAAAAATTTTCCTTAAATATTATATTTGTTTATATAATTTATAAACAAATGAGGGCAAAAAATGTATTTTGTTTAAGATACGTAAAAAAATCATTTGGCAACATTTTTTAGATTTTTACTTTTTCTTTAAATATAAAACATTATAATAAACAAAATAACAAACTTTCACATTCGTGTGATCTTGTTGAGTGTGTATATTATAAGGGATCCAGAAAGCCAAAAATTTATAGGTCAATTTTTTAATCTTTCACGTCGTTATTTATGGAAATGGAGACTGTAAAAAAATTGTTATTAACAATAGTATAAGTTTTTGAGTAATAGACTTAGATATTTTTTTTCCATAAGATACCATAATTTATTAAAGATTTTAAATTAACATTTAATGCTATAAAAAAATTATTCTGTAAAATACTGTCTATTGCAACGGTACGCCCGTGCTGTAACAGCATCGCGGAGCACTATTTTTAGCGTCACAAAAAAATTATCAATGATGAAGATAGAGTTCCGAAAGTAGGACATTTTTATTGTGAATTAACTCTTCATTACTGAACTTTTTTCAAAATTTCTTAAATATTGATAGTTTTTGAGTTATTAGCAAAAAAATTGAATGCCTTTTTATCATCTTATCGTGTTAATAATAATCGCATTTTTTTACGTGTGAAATCCCTGAAAACCATTCTTCCAGCGGTCACTCCAAAGCCAATGAGCTGTCGCTCATATTTTTAGGTGCTATATCTCCATTTTTCACGTTTTTCAACTTGTTGATCAGACTAATAGAGATGAATGATGGATGAGGTATCCTTTCTGATACATTCCTCTCAGGTTTTTTCGCATTCAGATTCAGTTCCACTCAAGCTAATGTAAATGAAGAACTTCTCAAACTCACCCTTCCATGGATAAAATCATCAACGAACGCACTTCTACATATTTTGTCCGTGCCAATGCTAGTGTCACTGAAATTGCGATTTAAGTGAATTACCTACTGAATTAAATTGTTACAGAGGCCCAACAGCTCTGCTTATTCTAGTAGAGATTAAACTCAATTAGAACATTATTTAATAGAGTTGGTTATTCTTGAACATGACAGTACAGGAAATAATATTAATGGCTTCCAAGTTGATGTAATTCATTACGTCGTCCCACGTGATCTTTCGGGAATTTCGAAGATTGCATCAAATTATGTAATTTTTCTTCCAACTTACAACTTCCGAGGGCTCATTAGTATTTTCTGAGATCCCAAATAGCAGGAAGACTATAGGACCACACGTCTTAAGGAAAAAATTCTTTCATTGGAGTTTTTAGAATTTTGTAGCTTCAAAGTGTTTGAATATGGATATTTGGATAGGCTGATACATTTTCTTGATGAACACAATAAACTGACCTGAGTTTTCCTATCCATAATTTTCTTCATTTTCGGGATTAAAAAAAAACAGATTTGAGTTTTTATCAAAGTGTGATGCAGATGATTTTCCTACGTTATATTTTGATCTGGACAGAGCCCTTAGAATTTAGTTGCCGCTGAATTTTCGTGTTCCTTTGAAATCATACACGGACTATTTTTCGTACATTTAAATTGGTGATAAAATTATCATTTTGACACCAGTTTCCAAAGGACTTCACAACGCTTCTTATTGTATTGTCTGTGCTAATACCACTATTGAGGTTTAATCTGCAAACATCGTTATCAATCAATTCGTTACATAGTCGGGCATGTCATTTACAAAAGTATGAAAAGCAGTGGTCCTAGTACCAATCCGTGCGGTACACCATTAACCAGAGAGTAATTGAGAATGTTTTCCTTTTCAACAAGTTCAAAGTGTTTTTGCACATTTTTAGATTTTCTTTACACCCTGTATGATATTTTGTTTGAGCGCTTCATTACCAAACACTGTCCTTATTCTGTTCGAGTTGAAATCGTCTTGCATTATATACTACAATGGTGGAAGTAAAGGGCATTATTGAAAAAAATATTTTTCTTTCTCAACATTTTAGTTTCTCCCACACGAAAACTTTTGTATGCAACACTTTTTGAAATAACCTCGAATTAATCGTCAAAATGGCGAAAAACCGATTTTTCCGAATTTAATTTTTTTTCTCGCGTATAAAATATTCAATTCGCATGAAAATTTGTAAAAATACGTCTTTTTTGGTGTCGAATAAGCATAACTTTTTTGCAATTAAGAAAACAACTAGATTTCGAGTAAATAAATTTTTCAAAAAAATATCTTTATCTTCCACAAATTTCTTTTAGTTCCAGAAAAAAGTAAAACCTTTGTCAGAATTTGTTTTCGACAAATTGTTAAGTTAATAAACAATAAAATTATTATAAAGAACAATAATTTTTTTTGTTCACCTATTGAGAAGTACATACAAATTATGGTTTTTAAGAAGGAAATAATTTCCCAACTAATAATCATTTAAACAATTGAAATATAAAAAAAGATTATAAACAATAAAAAAAAATACTAGGAAATAATATAATAATAAAAGATAATATTTTTTTAAATCATTGCTTTTCCAGGACAGCATTATGGAAATAAAAAAAAGTCATTAATATTATATTTGTTTGTAACTAATTCATAAACAAATGACGTCAAAAAATTGTAACCAGTATCAATTATTGCCATTGTTAGATGTAGAAACAGCATAATAAAACATTCGTTTAAAAAATTATTTAAAGATATTTTTTAGATGTTTAATTTTTCTTTAGTTATAAAAAATGATAAAAAACAAAATAAACTTTTGTCGTATGTGATCATGATGAGTAGGTATATTAGAAGGACTCCAGGAAGCCAACAATTTATAAGTCAATTATTTAAACTTTTACGTCGTTATTTATGAAATCGGAGAATGAAAAAAAAATTGTTAATTAACAATGGTATAACTTTTTGAATAATAGAACCACACATTTTTTTCTGATGGGGATTTATTCTTTCAAGTGTTCACATGATACCATAATTTATTCAAAATTTTAAGTTGGCATATAATGCCATAGAAAAATTATTTTCTGTGATATACTGTCTTTTGCAGCGGTTCGCCCGTGTGTAACGGCCTCTCAGAGCGCTATTTTCATCGTTAAAATAAAATTGTAAATAAACAAGATAGAGTGCCGAGAGTTGCGTCCTTTTTATTGGAAGTTTCCCCCTCTTTACAAAACTTTTTTCAAAACTTCTAAAATATTTGTATGTTTCTTTTTTTAAACTTCGATAGCACAACTAGAGTGAAAATAAAATGGACGTTTTCACAATAGGTGCGTAAAGAATGACATAACCAATACAATATGAAAGATGCGTTAGCGATTCGAAAATGTGACAATCACTCACACAATCTTACCCTCTTTCCTCCGATGCTTCTGCCTCTTCGGGATTCTTGTTCTGGATGTTCACGTGTTAGGGGCGCCCCTGATCCAGAACGTCGGGTAGTTGGGCACTCGACTCCAAAGGGCACCACACCAAAATATGCACAAATTATGTATGAAAGCGAAATAGCGAGTATAGTACAAAAGTAGCGTAGGTGAAAAATGAACACCTAAAAGATTTGATCTCTATGGCGATAAATCGAGTACTGCTCGTTTTCGGTGATCGTCCAGCCAAGAGGCTTTCTTTCGAGAGGAGCAAAAGAGACCATTCAGTGTCGTACTGGGTTCATCTGCTAAAGCGCATCTTACACATTGGAAATCATAAAGTATTTTAACTTACGCGAACCTAACAATATTGATAGTTTTTGAGTTATTGACAAAAAACTAAATAACTTTTTTTCATCTCATTTTGTATAACAATCGCAATTTTTTACGTTTAGTAAAATCCTAAAAAATCCAAGGAGCAATCGCTCTTATTTTTCACGTTTTTCGACTAAATACTTTGTTTCCAAAATTGATATTGTTGTAAGTAACTTCGTTGCTAAACAATATTTTCATATGAAATTTCTCTGTTTTTTTATTTATAACGACTACTAATCCAGTAGTGTTGTCAAAGTTGAAGACAAAGACTACCTAATAAACTTTTGGCCGTTTTTGACAAAGAAAAAAAATGAGTGCTATGGAAATGAAACTGAAGTTATGAACATTTGTGTCAAGATACACTTTTTGCTGCTTGATTTAAGAAAAAAATTGAGATGTACTGAAAAGTGCTTAATCTACAGGGGTGGTTCCATTTTAAATGGGTCACACTGTAGAACAACACTTTGTAGGAGCGCTTCATTGCGAAACACTGCCTTCATTCTGAAATCGATTTGAAATAGTCTTGCATATACTACAATGGTGGAAGTAAAGGGTATTATTGACAAAATGTTTTTCCTTCTCAACATTTATTTTCTCCCACATTTACTCCATTATTATAAACAACTTGCTGCTCTTGAAATTCTTCGACGTAATCTCTACATTTACAGGTAAGTACATGTCTGAAGAAAGTATTGAAATCATTGTCAAATTTGAATAATATAACAAAGAAATATATAGGTGTTAATATTGATATGAAAAATGTTACATAAACGATACTTAGTATGGTGATATAATCAATTTCAACAAGTACTCCAAAGACAAGTGCAACCACTGTCGGAAGATAACATACAAAAAATGTATTTGACAGGATAAACGGTAAATAGTTTCTATCAATGTCGTTTTGCAAATTCCATTTCTTTATTGCGTGCATCATATTAATTATAACCATAAAGATAAAAAACAACAAGTAGGACATAAATAAAGTAATGTGTGCTAGACCAAGAAAATTGTTATAGCATATATCAACAGCTACAAATATTGCACATAATATATACACACTTGTAATATAGAAGATGAAGTTTTTAACGATGTTTTGAAATTTGTTCGGGTAATATAACCTCAAATACCAGTACATCATGAGAAACGTTATTAAGAAAATATCAGCTAAAAGGAAAGTGTGTTCCAACTGTTCTACAACACAATACACCGTCAAGTAGCGTCCAATCAAATGCGACCAATAAAAAACGAATCTGGAAGTTATAGGAGTAGACAGCAGAAAGAGGGAATTAACAATTGCCCAATGTAGCAGTAGGATGTTCGATTTTTCTTGTCGGAGTCTTCTATACCTTACGATGACGAAGCAGATGAGGACATTGACGGCTATGCATATCAGAGACAGTACGGTGAAGAGTTCCAAAAATATTCGGAAAGCCAGGTCTTCGGCTTCGCGATGAAAGACGAATTCTCTTTCTAGGTCCGACTCGTTTCCGGTAGAATTGTCCATAGAGGAGTTCATTTTCTGTAAATGAATGTATGTGATAATTTTGAGAATGCAATATTAGAAATTTGGGTAAGTTGTTCATCAAACAAACAATTATCTTCTGGGGTGGACAAATTATTATTTTCTATCTTTATTTTCTGTAAATAGATTTATGTAATTATTGTCAAGTCAACATGTACCATTAAAAAAATGCATGGTCACAGGAAAATATGATCATGGTGTTATTGGATTCATAATGTCATGTAGAAAGTTCAAGGAGAGGTCCCAAAAAGAACCGAAAAATGTTGCAAAAGTTATAAACAATTGAGTGAAAAAAAAGTGGATCTTTGGTTTTTTTTTAATATCTCGAAAAACATTAAAGATTTTCGAAATTATAAAAAAGATTTGAAGATCAGCAAATTTGCTGAAAATAAATTGCCGAAACTCTACCTCCAATATTTATAATTTTTACAGAGCCCTCAAAATAGAGCCAAAATCGGGTAGTCTGGCTTTCGCGCGCGTTGCTTCACTCTGACGCAACAGCATTGAAAATATGAACAGGATGTTCATAAAGTCAGTTGTGGAATCATCTGCGACTGAAAGTTGGAATTTAGTCGCTATTTTCCATCGTACAAGATAACCTCTCTTGGAAGGGATTCATGTTTTAAAGAGAAACATTCTCAATTGAAAATTGAATCAATACATGACTCCTATGGAAATGGAAAAAACCCAGAATCGATTGACACCATGACAATAATTTTCGGTGACTGTACATTTTTTTTAAATGGTACATTTTGTCTAGACTAAAAATATTTCTCTCAATGTATGTACGTATGCAGTGGAGTCCCAGTTCAGATTGTTTCAATTTTTTGTTTAACCGTCTACTGACAAACCCTTCAATCCTTTCGGAACTAGCATGAATTTATATTTTATGATCTTCTCAGAAAACAATAATTATTAGTGTTTTTCAATATAAGTTCATCTTTGTGCTGGATGGAGAATTTTTGTTAATCGATAAATTTCCTAAACTAATGAATACATTACCTGCAGTTTGCAGTTTTTTTTCTGTCAATGCATTTCTTGAATGATGAAACAATTAAAACTCTTCATTACTCTTCATCACGACAATTTATGAAAACAACAAGATAATATAATAACTGTGTTTATTTTCTCACATATACACAAAAATTTCATCACAATTGCACAGACCCATCAAAAACAACAGGTTCTTCTTGTAGTTCATCATCTTTATATTTGAAGCACTTACATGAAAAAATATGTTCAAAGAATGTCCTATAATCTTTGTCAAACCTATACAATATTATGAAAAAGTAAATGGGATTCAGTACAGCCAGAATAAGTCCTCCAACTACCAATATCAAAGAAATTACGTGGTTATAAATAAAAAATTGGGACAAAAAAACTAAAAGTAAAGGACAAACAGATACGAAATATGTGTTTGCTAAATACAAAGACATATTAGAAATATTGGAATCGTTGACAAGCCGTCTTCTTTTTACTAGGTGAACAATATTCATTATTATCATAAATACAATGAAAATCAGATAAGAAAAAAGCAGAAATAACTCTGATATTGCAATAATTCGATGGACACATGCATGTACATGATAGATTAGACTACCAGCAACCAGTAAATAAATCACAGCTAATTCAAATATCAGATATTTAACAAACTTCCCATAAGTTACGGGGTGATACAGTTTCAAATACCAGTTTATCAATATAAGTACTATCATGTATAAGTTTGCGAGCAAAAAATTAAATTGAATCTGTTCTAGGGCGCAGTACACTGAAAATCCTTCAAAATAAGTGTTCCAATCCATCGATAACCTATAAGTGATTGGCGAAGATATCATGAAAAGGTTATTGACAATCGTCCAGTTCAATAGTATAATGTTCGACTTGTCTCTTCTGAGTCGCCTGTATTTTATAATGACGAAGCCGATAATGATATTACATGCAATGCAAACTAATGACAAAATTGTGTACAATTCTATGTAAATTTTCACAGTAAGGATAGTTTTTTTGAGTAATTCTTCGTAGACATCTTCATGCGTCCTGTTTTCAAATGCATCGTTTAGGCCAGTAGAGTTTTCCATATTCTGAAAAACAAGAAAAGGAAATGGGGACAGTAAGAGAAGTGGCATGCAAGTGATGAAAGTTGTTGAAATGAGAAGTGGATGCAAAATGAATGAATGGTATCTGCACGTTTTTTTCTATTTTGGCTCGCGAGTATTTGAATGAAATGTATAAGACTCTCACAGCCGTATGCATAGTCAATCGCCAGAGACTCGCCAGAGCTTCGCCGTTCGCTACACAACGATTATAATGCACAGTCGAGCTCCAAAAAAGTGATATCTACGAGATAAGTCAAATTTTGGCGAAACGCTGGCGATGTACCACTTTTTTAGAGCTCGACTCTGCATTATAGTTCTTGTGTAGCGAGCGGCGAAACTCTGGCGAGTCGCTGGAATTGACTATGCATACGGCTGACAGTCTTGCCTCATAGGTCCCCTGACTTGAATAACCCTGAGTTTTTCATATGGGGCATCTCAAATATCTAGTGTATACAACACCAGTGAATAGATTGACAGGTTTTCATCAATAACACTCCAATAAAAAAATTCTCTAAAAATTATATGTCACATTTCTGTCACTGACACGAATTATGTAAATTCTCATAATGATAAAAAAAACCGTATGCATGAAAATGATTTCAGTGTTACATTTTGCGATACTATATTCTGGTAATTTAATTTTATAAATTAAAACTTCTGCATGTTTTATTCTATATTCAAATTATAATTTTAAGCATTTTCATTCCTGTGATTGTATATTAATATTGCTGTTTTTTTAGTTAGTTCAGTGCAAGGGGGAAACATCTCCTTTAAATCTCGTACAACTAGAAATTTTGAGTCGTTTGAGTCAATTTTGAGTCATTAAATCTCCGCTTCAGTCAACGGTTTGATTCTTTCAGTCATCGTCTTGAGTCTTTCAGTCATCAGTTTGAGCCTTTTAGTCCTTTCAATATTATAAATCTCGACACATTTTAGCGAGATGTTTCCCCCTCGGTTCAGTGTCATTACTCTAACTGAGTGATATTAGAAATGTATTTGATTCTAAAGATTGAGTGATTTTAATCATTTTTATTCATGTGAATCAACATTTTTATTTCTGTGTTTTCAATTTTATATTCCTTACTAATAGTAGCAAAACATTTGAATATTTATAAATTGAGTGATTTTAATTTCTGTTTTAATTTTATATTTTGGACCATATTTTACACCATACAGGCCATATCAAGCATCTGATACTTCTGTGATCTGTGGTGATGTATCACCAGATACCATAATGAATCACAGTAAATCAGGTATCGAATTTCTTCAACAAGCACGACCTATTTTTCAATACTAAAAAACTAAAGTTATTCGTATCAAGAACTTTCAAAATAAAATCGAAGACATTTGTTTCACTGTTAACAACATGACGTTTTACATGAAAGTGTTGGTATTTTCAAAAGCTTTTATCTAAAAAATCTTGCAAGCTGAATTAGAACCACTTCATCTTATCTTATGGAATTGAAATTTCACGTGTTGGTTCAGTTTCAATGAAAATACATTAATGTAGAAGAAATTGCGCCCCCCCCCTGCCAGCTAGATAGTGAAATGGTAGGGTTTCGGAAGTTTTATTGACAGATTTGAACTCAAAAGCGAAAAATAAATTTGGTGGAAAGGGGGCTCGCCTCAACCCTGACCGTCGATTATTACGGTTTAAATAAATTTCACCCAAGACTGATAGTAACTTCGTGTACACCAGGGTACATTGGTCAATGAATATTCATAAACTTTCAGAATATTTAAGGGATATATAAATACTGATTGTGATCAAAGAAAGGTTGTAAGATCATTTATTGGGAACATACGCTGATAGAATACTTCAACTGATGGAAGTTATCATATCAAGATAGAATATTTTAACTGATATCAAGTAGCCATGATCTCTATTTTCCTTTTTTCTAATTTCATTCTATTTATTCGACTGTAGTGACAATTCCCATACAATGTAGATTTGTCTGAGTGTAAATAAAGTTTTATTGTTAGTATTATTACTTATGACTCACGAATTCGAATATTATATGCACTTCAAACCATAAGACAAACTTCGGGGGTGTTTGAAAGAGTATGGGCATCAATAAGAAGAAGAGCGTAGGAATGTATAAGAGGTGGAAGAGATCCCTTTCAACAATTGTTTTAACGTAGTTTCCTTGTCATAGTTTTCATTCTGAGTTTTCGTAATGTAATAAATCATTGCCAAACCAGGTTATGTCAACTTTAATTTTCAACAAGTAGAGTAGGCTCAGCAGGCCGTGGTGGTCGTGATGGTGGAGCTACCTTTCAATCATAAGGTCGTGGGTTCGATTCTACAGCATGGTCACTGGTCTCGTGCATGGTATCACATGTTAAAAGGTGGGGGCTACGTCTTCCCTAGCTCGCGCAAGTCTCTCGAGGGGTTTCGCGAATGGGTGCAGCCGGTAGAGGGCAATTTTCTTATTTCAAACTGAACACCTTGTATTTCATTACATTTCTGAATTTGCCAGCATATCTTTGACTCACTTTGTGTAATAGTGCCATTACCCAAATATTTTAATTTTATTATATACATTTTTTTCTGAAAGTTTTTACAGTTACAGCACTACACCGAAATAATCATAACTCCATAGACAGTAACATTTGGAAAAGTGGAATTTCACAAAATCACATCTGAGACATCATGTTACGAACAGGTTCATTGAATTTTCAAAAATAATTTACAGGGTGGTCAAAATTCATACCTTAAATATAACATCGAGAAAAATTGAAACCATCCACTATTCTTATTATTTTTGGATACTACGGAAAAAACATCAAATAAAAGAATACCATATAGGTACCTGAAATACATCCCTGGGAAGTTATATCAGATTTTGGGAGATATTTGAAATGTACATCATTTGAATCAATGCCAAACCAGTTCTCTGTGCACAACATATCTCGTTTGGGGTATTCTAAACATTTCCTGAATTCAATAAGTATGGCGAACGCGATAAGATAATCGACAAAACTTATCGTGTTTTCGCAGAAAGATTTCCAAATCCACACAGAAAAACATTCTGAGAAGACTTCTAAGAAACTGTCGTGATTTCGGATCTTTCTCGTCTGTTATCAACAAAAAAAACACCCGTAAACAATGTGGACAACGAAATTGGCCTACTTCACAGCTTGTTCAGCAAATTCGTTCAAGGATTGCCTTAGAATTTCGTGTTCGTCAATAAACCGGATTTCTCAATTAATAACTATGAAACTAGTTAGAGTAGAAAACTGAATTTTTGGGACAGTGTTGAGAAGTGAATAATTAATATATTAAATAATAATAAAGGAATTTAACCGAATTAATAGTTATTTACAGGGTGAATTCTGAAACGTTGATATTTTGTCATTTTTTTCATCGAATATTTTCATGATCACCCAATATATCACAACGAAATCATGTTTATACAGTATCAGCTATCTAGTATATTGAATGCCAAAATAAATTTATCAATATTTCATTATTACATCGAAATTTCAGACATTACTAAAATGTTTTTATTTTTCACTCTGTACCTAATGATATAATATGCGCCATCTGAATTATATTTAGTAATATGAAGGTACTTTGATGATAAGAGCGAAAAAAAAATGCAGTTGGCAATTTCAAATCCCGAAACAATAATTAAATAAAAATTACTGATTTTTAACTTGAACCCTGTATTTCAAAATCCATCCATCAACGAACTTTGCGATTCTGCAGGTTCAATTAGTACATCTAATACTACAATATACTAAAAATGCAGATAATTTCACCGAGAACCATTTTACCTATACAAAGTGCGTGGTCCTTTGCCTAGAGTGGTGTGTACAACCGCCATAATAGTCATTTTTGGGTAGCTGAAAACCCAAGGCTCGTTCGCTGACGCAAGTTCCAGCATTCATGGAGACCATGGAGTTGAAATGTTTATTGTGCTATAAAGAATAACCTGATTTTATGTTTATATAATTATGATGTGTTTTTCCGTGTTTTCCCGAGAGTTTTCCCCACTTTCCGTAGGTGCTCGCGTACAGAACAATTTTTTTCTCAAATTACTCTCCAAATACTGCTCGTGTACCAAAAATCATTTCAATTGGTTCTATTTTCAAGTTTTAGTAACATTTTGGCCATAGCCTCTGGACTAATACATTTGATGATGACTAAACTAATCAATAATTCGCGAAATTCACCCCTGATGATTTATCAGTGGTGTAAAACGTCACATATAGAGTGGAACGACTTCTTCGAAGTGTACTCACCACTATACGTGTTTCAACAGGAACTATCCAAATATAGCTAATGCATCCTAATAAACATTTTTACACCGCTGCTATGCACAGAACTCGTTTTGCTACTAACAAACTGATTCTCGGGCTAGCTAATAACAATTTTAAGGTCACACGTTAAGACCGACCAGACACGATGAACAAATTGTTACGTGCACGCTCTGTTAATTGATTGAATGCTAATTATGAGCCTTATCTGAATTTCTTCTGTAGGAATTTTTGCGTTCTATTGGAGTTTACGATGTGACTAATTTATTATCAGTAGTAATCAGCCCTATGCTGTTGCATTTCCGTTGAACACAACCTCAACGTTATCCGCCACTTCCGTTATTTTGCTAAGATCGGTATGCTGTATCACAGCTGTATCACAGGCCAATCTCTTTAGCGAAAATGAGGAAAAAATAACGAAACAATGCAAACTTTCACAACATTTTTATTTCAGTGCTCAATGAAATAATAAAAAATTTCGCCCGCTTACATGGTCGGCAACATTGTTGAAAATGTAAATTATAAACAATTCTGGTTATTTTGTAGAGAAAACATGCAAAATAATCGCAAAATGACGAAAACTAAGAAAATGTCACCCTTTATCGTTTCCCAATTTTGCGATCATTTCCAAGTTTGGCATCAGAGGAAATGAATTATTTATTCACACTTTTCTTAATAACTGCCGAAAAAAATCTAGAAGAGTGACAAACGCAAAGAAACGTTTCTTCGTCTCGCCGATGACTTGCAATCTGAATTGATTACGGAAACAATGCAAAAGGTTTTTGAATTGGTCGGGAACAAAAATATTGTCCAAAACCTTTAATTTAATTTTTACTATAGAGGTTTTTCTCCTATAGAATAAAAGACTAATTTTTATAAGATAGTTAATGAAATCCCCAGTTTTCGCCACAGCAAAATCGCTTTGTAGAATTTTTTGAACAGACAATAGTGAAATAAATTACAACTTTTTGGGTTTTTGGAAATATCTTAAAGATTACTCAAGGAATCGTTTTACAATCAATGGAACTTTTGAAGAGATTTATGAAAACTACGGAATGGATTTTCATACGACAGGATCGGTGCATTTTCCACTGAGAAAATCCGGGAAAACCCCGAAAAAGAGACCATTTTTTTAAATTTAAAATTTTATTCAATCTGAAGCTGCGCAAACAATATTGCGAAAGCTGATAGATAATATTATGTGGTTCAACTGTGCGCAAGATATTTTCTGTTCAATGTGAGGTTTTTGCACAATCGTGTTATAAACAGTTTGAGGACACATCTTGCAAGATGCGCCGATTTAAGGGAAATTGTCGTATTGAAATTCTGTAAACGACATCTGGAACTAGAGATCAATATCTACAATTTGTATATTTTGAATTTTCACCTGAGAGGTGGGAAATGTATTGAAAATGTCACTGAAAGTTGATCAAAACGCTTCAAAGTGCATCCGAAGTCACCCGAAGTCGCACTGAAGTTAACTCGAATTGAGTTCGGGCGACTTTGGATGCACTTTGAAGCAGTTAGAGTAACTTCCAGTGACATTTTCAACACATTTTCAACCTCTCAGGTGAAAATCCAAAATATACAAATTGCAGATATTGATTTCTACTTCCAAATACCAAACGATTTGAATAAGATGATTTCGAACGAATCCTTCAATACTTTTTGAGATATTCGCAAAAGTTGTAATTTTTTTCACTATTTCTTGTTTGAAACATCCCACAAGGCGATTTTGCTGGAGCGAAAACCAGGGTTTTCATTTACGAACTATCTTATAAAAAGTAGTAAAGGCCGTTTGTGTCTTTTATTTTGTGTGGAAAGTCTTTCATTTTTATCTACAGCTTGGCCTATGGGAATCTTATCAAATTATAAATTCGTATTTTACTGATATAGAGAACTCTCAAAATTCAACCATAACTTTTCTATTGAGAACTTTTGGAAAACTATTTTTCTAGTTTGAAGTATATGGAGCTTAACAAGTGTAGCTTTGAATGTGAAATCGCCACGCCTATTGATGCGCTGTGGCAGTACAGTCCGAAACAAGAATTAGTTACTGTACTAATCAATTCTCTTTATCGTCCGAATACTTTCTCATCCTAAATTCGCGCCTCTCATACGTTTCTCGAAATTCATAGGTAGATTTGCCAAACTGTAAATTGTTCTGCTTGAAAAATAACTATGACAATGATACTTAAATTCCGAGGAACAACTCTTAAGTTTTAATCATCCATCTATCACTCTCCAAAGATGCTCAGCTTATTTAAATTCTTTAAAATTACGAATTTATTTGCAATAATTATTATGCAGAATCATGAAGAATATCTTATGGACATTCATGAAGCATATCTTATGGACGTTCATGAAGCATATCTTATGGACGTTCATGGAACATATCTTATGGATACACTAAAAGGAGACAATACAATGAGTTTTGTGTGAATAATAACCTGAAAATCATGCAGGAAAATTCCAATTATTTCTGTAATTTTAGAACTCTATTTTTCGGAAGTTGCTCATCAAAAAATAGCAAGTAAGGGCACCATTGAAAAGAAAGAATTTAAAACTATTCGAAATGATGTGCCTCTTGACCCCCTTGTCATATAAAATTCTAATGATAACACATATCCCTCCTGGGAAGTTAAACCACTACAAATATTCATGGAAAATAAAATTAACTTGTTTTTACGATATTTCATATTATTTTTTGAAAGGAAGATATTAAGGGTGGGAAGTTTTCAAACTAACGCCCTGATTCATTTACTTGCTTTTAGTCGTTCAGTTTCAAGATGACTCAACTCGAACAGGTAGACAATAGTGTCAAAAGTTGTAAACAACAAAACATGATAAATCGTACTGGTAAAATATTTTGGAATTACTGTCTCGGTGATTATGGAATTTGATCGATGATGAAACGGAAACGACTGAATGGATTCGCAGACGAAATGATGATTAGGATAGAATACTCACCGTTTGGTGAAACTTTCGTTCGAAAGTTTCGAAGGCAACATAGAATATTATACCGCGACCGAGCTCACTATACTGAATTATTCATAATAAATTTAAATTATGAAATACCCAATGTTAATGTTGATCTGAACTCTTATCGATAGCCATACCCCGGGTTATCAATAATAAACAAACAGCGAAACGGAATGCTCAAATATTATGCGCAAGATTCTTCGAACTGAATATTCGACTGAACAACAAAAACAAACGTATTTCAGTTCGAAGTGGTAGAGGTAGAGGTAGAGGTCAGTCAAGTAAGAGTATCAACTCCTTTTCGTCTCTGTATTCTGTGGTGGTAGACAATATTAAATTACTGCCCCAAAGGCATATATTTACAGATATCGTGTCAAACTCCACTACAAAATAAAATGGAAGGTTGCAAAATGATACGTGTGACACAGGGTATTCTCTGAAGACAGGGTCACTGGGAGATAAAAAAAACGTCACGTGTTCTCGTTCTATCAAATACGTGAACTGTTGGTCGAAATTCTAACTTATTCACTACAAATAAATTTTAAGAGAATCTCAAATTTATTATTGAGATATCAAGTTTGGACTTATCAATAATTGCATTATCGATACTTTGTAATAAATATAACCTCGTATAATAATTATTGAAGGCACAGTTGTTGTTAACTATGATTCAAAAAATGAAAACTACCCAAACACCACTTAACTACTTATATTACGTTAGTCCTATTTATACTACTTATCTGAATGGCAACATCAAACTACTAATCCAATTGTTTACCAATTTATCGGATTCACCTGTTCTACTACTTATTGTAATATTTTTATACTCTATTTCAAATAAGAGACTTCTCAATGTAAACATGTAACTTCGACTGATTTTTGAACGAACAGAATGTGAATCTTCCTAATGTATGACACTTGTCAGAGTGGTCAAGCTCACTCATTATTAATTTGCCTATTCTTACTGTTTGTCTAATTTTTTTAATTTACTTGCTTTGGTCCTATTTCTTTTGAATTTGTTGACAAAAATATTTTATTGTGAAAAGGAGAAACCTTCATTGTACTACGACTTTGGTCCATGAATGCTTATCAGCATTCATACTATTTTTACACTTGAAAATTTCCAGACTTTCGAATACATCTACGGTCTATGGTATATGGTACTGAAACTGTCTTATTGATTTCAAACTTGTTTTATCTAATCGGTGGTCATGATCCAAAGAATTTTGGCTCACAGTCGATTTTTTTGGTCTTGAATATCGGATATGAGCTCTTTGAACAGTACTCTCATGGTCTGGCCCAAATGTAAATCCAACATATCTAATCCATTCCCTATGAAAATAGCTCAAGCTCTTCCTTTTATTTTAAATCTACCCATGAACAAATTAGTAAGGCAGAGAGACATATGGTTCTCTTCGAGTTGTTCGTAGAATTAGTTATCGAACTGAAAGCAATTCTGTCTCATGCAAAGTCAGACTCTCATATATTGTTACTGAAACCGTTGGTCAGATATTCGAAAGGTTTTGGTATTAGGACACTAGGAAATAAAGAACTCAAGTACCTACATCAAAAGAGATCAAGATTTCTCCTTCTTCAAGTTTCACATTCCTAATCTAGTCGATAATTCCTAGTGAATATTTCATACTCAAAAGCTTGGGTGTGCCACTGGAAGATTCGCAAACTCGCGGAAAATATGAATTTCCACGATAAGACTTCTCGCTTATTCCAAGAGCCTCCACCTGTTGTGGATGGCTCAACAGCTGCTGATTGAGGGAACCTTCTGGAAGAGCATCTATGAGTTCGACGGGTCCTCAAAGGCTCGAAGAACTTGGCTGCTCCAGGCCCTGATGGGTTGAATAACTATTGTTGCAAACAATTTCAAGTCCCGAACGCCATCTGGCAAGAGATTTTAACTTATGGCTAGATGGGGAGTAACATGCTCATCCCCAATAAGGGAGATTTATCTGATCCAAATAACTACAAACCCGTAACATGTGGTGAACTGGGATATTCCTAAGGGAAAATAATAATAACAATAATAATTCTTTATTTCCAGTAGGTTTCGTCAAAGGCAGTCATTGTGTACCTAACATTGAGTATGCCTACTCTCACAAATATTATTGCACATAAAAATAAAAACACACAAAATAATGTTAAAATACAAAATAAATTAAAGCATTTTATACACAAGTAAATCAATGAGTAATGTGAAGTATCCTAATTAACTGACAATGATTTTCACTCGGGTGGCAATCAATTGTTTTGCAATCCTGGGTTGATAATGATAGTACCCTTGGCAAGCAGCATTTCTACGACTACCAACTAAATTTGTACCAAATCTGACAACAGATATGGTACAAATATCAGTCACTCAATGACGATCGGCAATAGACGTCGCACCGACCTAATTCCTACTAAATCTGACAATGAATTTTGTGCAAGATCTGTCTGTCGATGAAAAACACCAGTCACAGTAATGGAATAAAAATTCAATGTCACAGCTTGACAAACATAATTATAGAAGAATTACATAAAATTTGATAAATAATTAGGAAGTATCATTCAGATACTCTTGGGGAGTATAGTTGATCCTGTCTATCAATGAACAATTAACTCTATTACAAAAAATGTTGTCACTTTGAAAATGTATTATCTCATTCGACAATTTGTTGTAAAGAGACAAAGCACTGTAGGCAGATGAGTTTTTGTATTTAGAAGTTTTATGATTTGTTATTAGTCAATCGTTTCGAAGGACTCAAGGTTGTTTCTTGCAAATTTAACACATCTGAAAATATAAATACATGGAACAGATAGCAGTTTTTCTCTTTTAAAAACCCGTTTGCAATTGTCCCGCTAGTCCATGTCGAAGATGAATGAATGAATACGCTTTTGGCCCACAAAAACTGAATTATGATGAGTGATATAATTATGTGAAAATGCCATGGTAAAGTAAATGCTTAGTAAACTTTTTTTTTATTACACAGGATCTAATTTGTTTGATTGCAAAGAATGCTGTAGTGAGTTTATCGCAAACACTGTTGATTTGCTGAACAAAATTTAGACGTTCGTATAACATAGTTCCCAAGAATTTTACTTCTTGCGACTCAACTAGATTGAGGAAATACAGTTTTCAGTATTTGTACTTTGTGATTGTCTTTCTGGGGCTCATAAACTTCAAATTACTCATTAACCCTGTGTTCAAAAAAATTAATCATTAATTTACCCTAAACATCAATAAACCCATAGTTTATAACGTTATACCTTCATCCATTTTGCCCCCCCCCCCCATAGTTCAACCTAATAATATCACTTTTTTTTAGGTAATTATTTTTTCAATATTGCTATTTTAAAACGCCTACCAGTATTTTGAGAATGTATTCATTCGATTCATCAATGGATGGAATTGGTGCAAAGTAACATCCAACTGCATTCCATGAGCTTTAAGTTCCTATAAGTCGTGATTTTTTTGGAAAGGAAACATTAAATAGGAACCACACATCATACCAATAGAAGTATTACATGTGCTACTTTGATCATGAATCATCTCTCACAAATAGCTCCTCATAATCTGGCGTAGCCAAAGGCCTTCTCAAAAGTTTCTGAAAACCTGATCTGAAATGTTTGTTTGATCTCCAGAGTTGCCATACGGCAATTATAGACGTGGAATATGCCAAGTACTCCGGCAAAAATGCTATGGACCACAAAATTACATCTACGTGATGAAACTCTCTGAAAATATTCATCAGATTGTACATCACAAAAAGCGGTAACCAGCACAGTAAAATAATAATAGAAGTATTCAGCGCCCACTCGTCGCCAGCCAACAGCTTCGAGCTTCTGTTTTGTATACCAAAATATAATTGAACGATCACTAGGAGAAGGTAATATATGGTCAGAAAATGGAAGTGGAATTCGTTTGTCATACCCACTCTGAAGCAAATGCTGGCAGCTATGGCATACAGTATACCATGAAAAAAATATAAGAAGTAAAACAGATAAGAAAATCGTTGGTCATATTTGTTGAACCAAGAAGGCTTTTTTGATTTCACGATAACGTCCAGCCCGAATCCTGCCGCAGAGCTCGTCGTCAGAGCGATGGTGAAGTATTCGACTCTGGTCCAAGAACAGAACCATCGTACTTCCAGTTGACCATTGAAGAAGATGTCCAAAATTAAGTAGAAAAGTGGCATCGATATTATGTAGACGATGTGAGAAAGCGCAAAGTGCAGCAAGTATAGATTCGTTCTAGTTCTCAGTCTTCTGTATTTCATTATGACTATGATGAGGAATATGTCAGCTATGACAGAGGCGCTGCATAGAGGCAAGCTGAGGTAATCCGTTGTTATACTCAGGTATTCCAAGGCAGTTTTGCTAGTTTCGTTGGATAGTTTCACGTGCGGGTTTTCTTCCATCTTTTTGGCCAAATCTGCAATAAACTGAACTCAGTCAGTTCGATATCAAAATCCGAAATTGTTAAAAAGTCACACTGATTCTGCTATGGGGAATTATACGAGTAGTATTTATATTTCATGCATTCAAATTTCGATTACCAATTAGGTTATTATTTCATGCGTGAGAATTTTAATTACTATTGTAAATAAATAAATATCTATCTGTCCGAAGCACTTTTATGAATTTTACCTTCGGACAAACCCTCTATTCGACCCTTCTATAATCCTATTGATTTACAAACAAAATGCAATCATTCCAATAGTTTAATTTCCCAGTTATAAAAATTCCTTATATCTAAATATATACATGGTGTTGAAGTACGTTGCCAAACTTTAGTGGGTGATTCTTTTAATGATTCTAAGATGAAATGCTTATACAAACATAGGTTCGCTAATGCTCCGTTTTCAAGATACACGGTGTCAACATTTTTGAAAGAAATCATTTTTCTCGTAAATATCTTAATAATCGTTCAATTGATTTTGGTGAGAGGCAGTTTATTTAGAGTAGTTAGGAGCTAATTTAGCCCTGATTAGATACAAATTATCATGTCCAGTGGTGTCCCGGAAGGCACCTTAATCAATATTTCTGACAGAAATAATGTGCGCAACCGATTTTTTTGCAATATTTGTATTCTTTACGCTTTGAGCAACTAAAACTACAACTTTTTCATTTCTGGCATTTCTTGCGTATATTGCTTTGGTCTTGGAAAAATAAAAAAAAATCACTTCTTTGAATGTTTAACCACCAATCCATCATAATAGGCTATCCTAGTTTTGGAAATTGTTATCAAGATTAATGCAAGTAATAAAAAAATGGTCTTTTACTAAATATTATCAAAAAATGTTTTTATTGTTGTCCATGGACATGCAGTAAAGAGATTTTTATTTTTGAATAAAACATGAAATTTCATTCATTTATATTTTTTTCGCTCAGATTAACTGTTTTCGATTGAACTAATAATAGACTATAGAGGATTTTTCGGCTACAAAATAAAAGACGCAAATGGCCTTTTAAGACAGTTTGTTGATGGAAACCCCAGTTTTCGCCCAGCAAAATCGCTTTGTGGATTTTGTTAAACAACCAATATTGAAAAAAATTAAAAAAATTTTGATTTTTTGGAAATATCTCAAAGATTATTCAAGGAGTCGTTTTACAGTCAATGGAACTTCTGTACAGATTTATGAACCTACAAAATGGATTTTCATATGCATTTTCCACTGAGAAATTCCGGGAAAACCTCGAAAAATAGACCATTTTTCAAAAATTTATAATAGGTATCTACAAATCTGAAGTTGGACGAACAATATTGGGAAATCTGATAGATGAAAATATGTGATTCAACTGTGCGCAAGATGTTTTCTGTCCGATGTGTAAATTTTGCACAATCGCGCTATAAACAATTTAAGGGCAAATCTTGCAAGATATGCCGATTTAACAGAAATCGTCGAATTCAAATTCTGTTAACGGCATCTGGAAATAGAGATCAATATCTACAATTTGAATATTTTGGATTATCACCTGAGAGGTGGGAAATGTGTTGCAAATGTCACTAAAAGTTGATCGAAACGCTTCCGAAGTAACCCGAAATCGCAATGAAGTAAGTCGAGTTGAGTTGAGTTCGGGCGACTTCGGGTGCAGTTTGAAGCATTTAGAGTAACTTCCAGTGACATTTTCAACACATTTCCCACATCTCCAGTGAAAATCCACAATATACAAATTATAGATATTGATCTCTACTTCCAAATGCCATTCACAGAATTCAAATAAGTTGATTCTCAGATTTGTGAAAATTATGAGTTTTTAAAATGGTCTCTTTTTCGAGGGTTTCCCGGATTTTATCAGTAAAAAATGCACCGATCTAGTCGTATAAAATAGCTATTTACATACCAAGGGAGGAAAATCTTGATTTTCCTCCCGCGGTTAGTTTGATGCCAGACGCGAACCGGAGGGTATTAATATCCGCGGGAGGAAAAGCATTTTCCTCCTGAGGTATGTATATAGTTTTATCTACTACCTTTAAGGTCGTCATTTTTATAACGTCCAAAAAATTATAATGCGTGCATACTCATAAGAACAACTGCAGAAAGTTGTGGAACTATATAATGACAAAATATTAAGTAAGCGTTGCGTCGTCGTCATCGTGTTGACAACGATTTGTTGCTATGGCTCTGTTTGGTAATACAAACATAACAGTTGTCATAAGCTGTCACGTTGATTACCCTTTTAAATTGCTTCTAAGTTTTGAAAATGAGTTCTAGCGAAGACGACCTGCCAAAAGATCTCGCTGAAGAGGCAAAATTGATTTCAATGCATCTTCTTCCTGATAAAACGAGAGAAAAAGTACAATTTTTCTCCCGGCGGGAGGAAAAGTACCATTTTCCTCCCTTCTTTAGGGGTCGAAAATAAAGTTTTCTAGTGAGGTAGCAGAAAAAAACCATTTTGTAGGTTTTATAATTCTCTACAAAAGTTTTGTCAACTGTGGAACGATTCCTCCATTACTTTTTGAGATATTCGCAAAAAAGTTGTAATTTTTTTCACAATTTTTAGTTTAAAAATTCCACAGAGCGATTTTGCTGGGGCGAAAACCGGGATTTTCATTTACGAACTATCTAATGAAAAGTAGTATTGGCCGTGTGCGTCTTTTATTTTGCTTGGCTTGGCCTATGATAATAATGATTACTGCAGTGTTTTAAAAGTAACAATTGTTCAAAAGTTGAAGGAGGACATTTTGAGCCACTTTTGTTTTGTCTTAGTTATTGCTGAGTGTTTTCTTAACAAAAAAATTGCGTACCTACCATTTTTCTTTGAGTGTGGTTTTTATAAAGGGTGTTTCATATTTGATGTTTTTTTTTAATTTAAGGCGTTACCACTATGGATAAATGTTACAAACAATTTGTTGGCTCAACTGATTCATTTGTATTCATGAAAACCACGTAAAACAATTTTTCATTATGTTGTCCCAGGGACATGCAATGAAGTGATTTTGGTTTTTTCTGAAAAACAAAGCAAGATATGCAAAAAATGCAACAAAATCAGTGGCGAACATTATTTCTGTCAAAAATATTGGTTAATGTGCCTTCTGGGACACCACTGAATATGCTGATTTTTGATCTAGTTAGGGCTAAATTAGTCCCTTACTACCCCAAACAACACTGACGAATTTCAGCAAAATCAGTTGAAGTTTTATTAAGATATTGACAAAAAACAATTTATTTTCTTTTAAAAATGGTGACCTGAAAGCGGAGAATTACCGGGCCTATCTTTATATAAACTCTCAAACAGTCAACGAATCACTCCTTCAAGTTTGGCCATGTACTTACATAACACCCTGTATAAAGCTTTTAAAAATGTATTTGAAATTTTTGCATTTTCAGTGAAACTAAACTAGTATCTTTACTGGGATTTTGCCGATGACAAGTCGAAATTTCCATTGTTCGTGCAATATCAAGGTCAAAAATGTAATTTTTTGTAACAAACGTGCATCAATTCTGTTTACGTCCATTCATAATGTCCGAAGGTCATTTTAAAATACCGGCACTCAACCAAATCTAGTTAACCTATTTGTCTAGAATCGAAAACATATCCAAATTCATAATTTCCGCTAAGCAACAACTTTTCGCTTGTTTCCTATGACTTCTATTCCTATTACTGTTCATGTTCAACATTGCTGTTCAAAATAACTGATCACTGATCAAGATATACAGCGTATATATGAAGTTATGCCAAGTTCATTAAATCAGAAGAGAAGATCCATTCATTCCAATTCAGAAATAGACCAAGCTATGGAGGATTTTTCCCCCACAAAATAAAAGACGGAAATGGCCAATACCAATTTTTCTAAGATAGTTCGTTAATGAATATCCCAGTTTTCTCCCCAGCAAAATCACTTATGGTATTTTTTAAACAAGCAATAGTGAAAAAAATTACAACTTTTTTGGTTTTTTGGAAATTTCTTAAAGATTCAAGGAATCGTTTTGCAGTCAATGGAATAGAAATTTATAAAACCTACGAAACAGATTTTCATACGACCTTATTGGTGCATTTTCCACTGAGAAAATCCGAGAAAACCTCGAAAAAGAGACTATTTTTCAAACTTTTTTTTTGTTATTTCCGTCAACCGATTGCACCCATACGCGCAACCCTCGGAAGTCTTCGAGAGACTTGTGTGAGCTTGGAAAAACGCAGCCCTTACCTTTCAACGTGTGATGCCATGCGCGAGACCGGTGAATCGGTGGATCGAACCCACGACCACACGCTTGCGAGGCGAACGCTTTACCAGCCGACCAACACGGCCCATATTTATAATTTTTATAAATCTGAAGCTGGACAAACAATATTGCGGAAACTGATAATAACTTGTGGTTTACTATGCGCAAGATGGTTTCTGTCCGATTTGTAGTTTTTGCACAATCGCGTCATAAACATTTTAAGGGCGCATCTTGCAAGATGCGCCTATTCAAGAGAAATCGTCGTATTAAAATTCTGTAAACGGCATATGAAAGTAGAGATAAATATCTACAATTAGTTTACACATTTCCCACCACTCAGGGGAAAATCCAAAACATTCAAATTGTAGATACTGATCTATACTTCCAAATGCCGTTTACAGAATTTGATTAAGACTCGGATTAAGATGATTTCCCTCAAATCGGCGCATTTAGAAGGATTTGCCATTAAATTTTTTATAACGCAATGGCAAGCAATCTGGAAAGCTTGCAGTAGGTGGCGCTAGTTAGGCTGGAGTCTTTTAATTGTCATTTGTCAATGTTTAATATTGATGTTTGTCATTGTCACAGTGTCACACACATGTGCACAATATCTATTGAAGGCACAGTCCATGGTCCATGTCATCTGAATACTAAAACTGAATGAATCATTAGATGGCCATAGTATCTTGCAAGACAGCAGTCTCATCACATTTTTCAACTATTAAGCTGGTTTCAAAATAACCGTTTCTGTCATACGCATAAGATGCCAATCTTGAATCAAACAAGTTAAATTTAGTCATTATTCCAATCTGAAAAAGACAATTTATCATTGCTTGACTGTAAACTAGCACACCCTAGCAAATATTCGCAATTTTTTTGCGATTCCAAACATTCGGCGAAAAAATTGCGGTGAATGATGAATCAGTAATGCAGTACCTAATAACTAACCCCAAATACTGAAGAATTACATATATAATTCATCATTCACCTCATTTTTTCGCCGTATGAGTCGAATCACAAAAAAATGCGAAGGTCCGCAAGGGTATGAACGAGCCTTGAGTCGACTTTTTTCCCGTAATTTTCGCATTTCTATTTCTCAACTAATTTTTCAACTGCTTTACAGCCCAACCACTCATTTTACTAAAAAAGCTCTCAAAACCAACGAAAATTAATCAAAATACTAGTAAACACAATAATGGTAACAACACAGGCTGTCAAAAACGAAAGGACTCCTACTTCAGCGCTGCCATGCGGGAGCAATTTTGTACATCCCTGCCATTGTGCAAAAACTACAAATCGGACCGAAACCATCTTGCGCATAGTTTCCGCAATATTGTTTGTCCAGCTTCAGATTTATAAAAATTATGAATTTTTGAAAATGGTCTCTTTTTTGAGGTTCTCTCGTATAAAAAACCATTTTGTGGTTTTATGATTGTCTACAAAATTTCTATTGTAAAACGATTTCTGCAAAACCTTTTGAGATATTCGCAAAAAAAAAATTGTAATTTTGTTCACTATTTCTTGTTTATAGAATTCCACGATGCAATTTTGCTGAGGCGAAAACCGCGGTTTTTATTTACGAACTATTATATTAAAAGTAGTATAAGCCGTTTGAGTCTTTTATTTTGTGTGAAAAGATTCTTTTATTTTTATCTACAGATTGCCCTAGAAATGAAAGTGATTTAGTGAAAGCCGAGTTATTATAGATAGGACAAAAATAAACGTATTCTTCCCGGAATATGCGAATCTATCAATTATTAATATGATTATACAACCAGTCAGTCAATACGTACCCTGGAATGCAAAACAAACAACAAATATCTTCAAACGCTGGTAACCATACTAAATTTGTAACCTACTTTAAACAGTTAAATGGCTGCTTTGAAACCTACATACAGAGTTACAATTGATGAGAACAAAAGGTAATTTATGAAAATTGCCACAATGCTGTTTGTTCGCTTATATTCACTCTCGCATAGGATACAATCCAAACAAAATAGGAATAATAAAAATATCTTCAATTGCCGAATTGGAAATGTATAGAGAAAATTGAATTTGATGGTATTTCACCTGTTAATAGCAAACACTACCTTATACATGAAAGAAGTGTTGAATTTTGCTCTCAGCACTTTTGTCAATGGAATTATTTGCTCGTTAGATAAATCAGAAATAGCTCTAGGTCTTTTTATTGATTTCAGCTTCACACCTGTCAAGTTGCTATCAACGAGTTGCATTGAATGATGAGGAATCTGACTTGGTTCATGTTGGAGACGTTGGTCCACAAGGCTCAGTATTAGGTCCTACCCTATTTGTCATTTACATTTACGACATGTCTGATCTATTTTTTAATTTTTCATGTTATTCAATAAATAGCACTATTCCAGAACCAACATGTTATATTTTAGTAAGACGTTATAGCTTCAGTCTATTTTAAGCGATAAAAACGTGTTTTGTTTCTATATAACTCATCCGTTTGAAATATGAATTTTTGAAACTTTGAATTTTACCCCTACACAGAAAATAGTTAACACATCGTTTTTTACCACAAAAAAATGACGAATTGCTATGCTGTTGATTGAACAGACAAGGTAGCTTTTGATGAATACATTTGTTCAATATAGGACCTTTCTTAGCTACGGGGTGAGTCTTTTTTATGTCATTTACAATCTTCCTATTGAATAACTCAAAAACCATTCTGTTAATTTGGAAATAATTTCACTCAGACCGTTCTGATAACTATTATTATTATTACTATAAAAGTTTTGCCAACTTCATATGTTGCGTTTCTAAGATTTGCATTAAAAAATTTGGTAAATAATCTTTAAAAAATTTACCTAAATGAATAATAACATTTGAACAATTGAATTCATCAGAAAGCTAACTCACTTCTTGTTCAACCAACAGTAGCAGTAAATAATTTTTGTTTGGTTTAAAAAACTACCTGTCGATAGTTTTCACTGTATTCAAAATTTTTAAAATTCATATTGCAATCGGAATCATCTAAAAACAAAACACGTTTTTATCGCTTAGAATAGACTGAATCTATAATGTCTTTGACTAGTTGGTTCTGGAATAGTGATAGAAAAAAAAAAAAAACAAAAAATGTACTATAATAATAATGAAAGTTTATTCACTAATGAATACATACATAACTTTACAAGTGTATAATAAATACATTGTATGAATAAACTGAAAATTAACCTTACTAAGTAACCTTGTTGTAAGGTAAACTATTCAACTATAAAACTTTTTGAATACTAACAATACTTTTTATTTTTCATTTCCAATCTAGTTTCTGGATAAATTTTTCTACTCTGAAAATTTCATTATTTTTTGTATTAAAACAAAATAAATTTGACCAATAATTCATACCACGTCTCATAAAGATGATCTGCAAAATTAATGTTCTTTTTATTTTTGAAAATGTGGAAAAAAATTCTATACATAAACAATTGTACAATATCAAATTTTCTGGTTTTTTTATTTGTATAGAAGATCAAAAGGAAACAAATGATTTTGATGGTATATTATTTTTGAAATATTTTTTGAATCACTTCCAAATTATAAAGAAGACTTTTTTCAACACCACCCCATTCCAGAATATCATAACCCAACTAAGATTGTACTGAGGAAATGTACAACATATCAAGGTGCTTAATGTTGGGTATCACATATCTCAGTTTTTTTCATGCCAAAAAAATATGATGGTTCCATCTCAAATGATTGTCAATCCTTATTCCTAAATATTTGACACATTTAGTTTCATTAATTCTAAACTCACTAGCAATTTCGAGTGAACCTGAATTAGGCAAAAAATTCTTATATAAGGTGAAGGAAAGATAATTATTAGTTTTATCAAAATGTATGGTTTATAAATTCCCTCAAATTTTTTTTTCATATTTCCCAAATCTTCATTAGGTAATTATTTCTTTCAGTTTATTCCAAGTTGAAGCACTGTAAGAAATCACAGCATCATCGGCAAAAGCATGAATTTTTTCGATACAATCTTAATTGAATAAATAAATCATTAAGTATATATTAAATACTAGTGGTTCTAAGACACTACCTTGAGGTCCCCCATAATCAAAAATTATGGGATCACTGAACACTTTGTTAATTTGTACTTGTTGTATCTACCAGTTATATAACTTTTCATTGAATTTTAAGCCACTCCTCGGAAACCAATGATTATAATTGGACACGTTCACAAATAAATATATTTGATCCTGAACCTGTTTTATTTCAACTAACAAAACCGCTTTTTTTTTCTCACTCCTACCCAAGTACGACGTTTTTACGAACTATGACCGCTTATATCTCAAAAAATACACAAACAAAATCATTGAAACTCACACATTTTTTTTAATAACTCATCCCGCTATAACATAATGAAATTTCGGCCAATTTGACAATGAGCAAATTTTCCATATGTTTTCATTCATAGTTTGGTCCACCATGTACGTTTCTGCATCTCTGACATTGGTGGAGAGGCATACCATAAATCAATGAGTGTCGATTGAGTACTTACGTAGGTCAATAATATTTTTGTGAACAATTCAAGGAGTGATTCTTTCAAAGTATACAATGGGAAACCAATTGGAAATAAAATGTTTCAATTTACAGTATGAATTTTATTGAGCAATTCTTCAGTACACAATGCTAATAGAAATCATCATTTCTCTGAGGAATGTTATTTTTACAGAGAGATGGAGTAGTGATTTGGTTTCGTGTCTATGTTGGATATGAGGTTTTGGTAACTTGAAAGATCAATTTTTCAGCCCTCTTACAATGAACAAAATAAATATATTGGTTCTCATATTTCACAGAATGGTAGCATTATGGTAAGAATTCAGATTATTTTCTCCAGTAATGTTTTCTTCAGATTCATCCAAATCATCTGCATCATCACCATAATTTTGAACAGATCTTTTGAATGCCCTGTCATAAGCCTTCCGGAAATATTTGTTCAAGTTGCCTAATATAATAATAATGACGATAGGACTACCATATGCCAACCATTCTGGTATAAACATTGTAGAGTAGATGATGAGAAAGAATGTTTCATTTCCCATATAGTAAGTAAAGAACTCGTGGTACAAGTAAAGAGGTACCCAAGATAGAACCATAACTTTGGAGATAGTTAGTGCGTAGTTACTAGTTTCTGCAGAAAAAGTCCTCGTGTGCGAAAAATATTGACAGATTCCTAGAAAAATGCAAATTCCAATAAAAACAACTTTTTCAACTATATGTCTGATGATCCAGTGATCTGTGGTACATTCACCGATCGATATAAAAAATTTAAGAGATCCAACTAGGTAGATTATGTGAACTGAATATTTGTGAAAATTCTTAAGCTTTGTCCCCAACGCTGAATTGAAGACCATATAGAACCATTCTAGAGCTATTCCAAATGCGAAGAGATGGGAAAATAAATCACTAGATGATTCAACTTGTTCTACAACACAGTAGACTCTTGAATTTAAATGTCTGTGTGATCTTGTAACTTCAATTAAAATACGGAAAACTGGCATGAACACTATAGAGATGATATTAAAAATTGCATACTGTACAATGTAACCATTTGTTTTTGTTTTGAGTTTTTTATTTTTGCATATAATAGTTATTAAGAAAATGTCTGCTGCCACTACACATAAACATAGGAAGAACTTGATTGTGTCTGTCACCATGCCAAATGTAGTTATCACGCTGTATAAGTTACTCCTTTCTTCATATTGGATGTCATTTTCATCATATAAGGGGTCGACGCCTACTTCGCTTATGTTCAAACTCCCAGCCATGGTGATCCAGATTCTTGCTGAAAAAATATTCTGAATTGAAATTTTTTGAATGCGCCTTCCGAAGTAGCCTAATTAACAGAGATATTTTCGTGGGAAAAAATAATGAACAGCTGAAATTTCAGATTTAAGTAACTGGAAGTACAAAGAACACGATTGGTAAAAGTATCACCCGTTCTCCGCATAATTGAGCAAGAAAGAACCTCGCAAAATTCTTATGGAATTTGAGTCTCGGTGGATTTTAAAATCGGAGTGGACAACTTTTTTAGTTGGGTTCGGCCTCAAGGTTGACTAAATGAAAAGATTGAAGAACTCGCGGGAGCGGCTAAGATGAAAAATTGAATACTGCACTTGGGTTCAATCTTAAGTTTCCAAATTTTTCGTGGAGGATCTTCAGAGGCGAAAAAACTTAACTTCCAAAGGGACGACTTTTTGGCCAACTTTTCACTCCTTTCCACCCCTTTGAATTCCGTCTGTTTATTCCTGATAATCTTTTTCGTTGGTGAAATGTTGACCAAAACGTCTTCCTTCTGGAAAACAGGTTTTCTGGCCGCTGAAGAAGCTCCATGCAAAATTTGGAAGCCTAAGATAATTTGTTTATTTGGAGAACCCTGAGGCCGAGCCCTATTGAAAAAGTCATCCACTCGGATTTTCCCGAAGTAAAGACCATAACAAAGTGAAGGAACACAAAATTAAGCATATATAAGACGACAAAATTTTGCGACGAACGATTTTGTGTTCCAAAATTGTGCCCCTCAACCAAATCGTCTTCCACTTTGTCAGATGATTACTAGTCACTTCCTAAACAAAACCATCATAGCGGAAGACGTATATACAGGGTGTCCGGTAAACCTTGTACAATATTGAAACTGTTGATGGACCAGGTCATGACTGTTCAGAATATCGGAATTTCACCCCAGTAATAATTTCACCGTTTTCGAGATAATGGGCATTTTAGGAATTTCTAGAAAATCGCTACCTAGCCTTGGATTTTTGAGTTCCCTGTATACAAATTGAGATGATTTCAAATATCTTCGCTGCTGAAGATTACTGATGAGTGATGCTTTCAGACGTACAGAACAGTTTTTCAGAAAGTGAAAAAAAAATTTAAAGAAACGAGGGTAAAATGACAGATTCGAGTTTCATCAATTTTTTTCTTTAAAGTTTGACATTATTGTCTGAAAGAAACATAACCAATTGGGAGTGGACATTCATTTCAATAGAATGCTCATTCTGTACAGACTCTACCATAGTATAAAACAAACTGTTATATTGTTTTATTGATAATTGATATTTCGAATGTTTTACTCACATTGTATAATCCATTGTATGTATCCACGTAAATAAAAAGTTAAGATTGAAAGTCTGACAGAAAATTTTACTCCAAGTTTAATCATAACTACCGAAAAAGTTATTGAAATACGATAAGAATATTTTACACAAACAATAATTATTTTTGAAGTGATCTCCATTGAATTTGGCGATGTTTTATTCTAGGCTTCCATCAACTTTTATACTTACGCCCCAAAATTATTTTATTTCGATTTTATCATGATAAAATGTGAAAATGATTATTAGTAATGAAGAATAGACAGACTGCTTGGTAGCATTGAATAGTATATCAGTAAAATTAACTTTTCATGTAATTAAGCCTAATAAAAATATCGAAATGTAATGTCGATTCACTTCCACTTGGTTGTGTTTTTTTCAAACAATAATTTCAAACTGTTGTTAAAAAAATTGGTGAAACTCAAATCTGGCACTCATTTCTTGAAAAATTGTATCATTTTCTAAAAAACTGTTTTTTACGTCTGAAAGCATCACTCATCAGTAATCTTCAGCAGCGAAGATATTTGAATTGGTCCTAATTTGTAGACATGGCACTCAAAAATCCAAGATGAGGTTGTGATTTTCCAGAAATTTAAAAAATGCTCATTATCTCGAAAATGGTGAGATTTTTACTGAGGTGAAATTCCGATATTCTGGACAGTCATGACCTGATCTATCACCAGTTTCAATATCGTACAAGGTTTACCGGACACCCTGTATGTGTCGTCTGGTTGCAAAATCGGCCAACTCCTCATTTTTCAGAAAATCGTGTGTTTATTTTTCATTCCCACCTATTGGTAACGAGAAATAACAACAAACCCGGCTAAATCCTTGCGTTTTGTGGGTTACAAGATTCCGGTGTGGTGCAAAATCGGCCAAATCCCTCCGTCTGAGTTTTTCAAAACCGGCCATCTCCAAATCCGCCAGCTAGCGCCAGTCAAAGTTTAATTCAGTTGGATTCCGTTTTCAAAGTTTACTTTTCTGTTGGGTTCCGTTCAATGTTTGAATATTGTTTAGAGTATGAAATAGCTCCTGAGTTTCCATTATCTTTTTTCTTTGTTTTTTGTAAGTTTAATTCAGTAGGATTCCGTTTTCAAAGTTTACTTCTGTTGGATTCAGTTCAAAGTTTGTTTAGTAAAGTTATGATACAGAAAACATTTTGGATAATTTTTCATGCCTAAAACCTCATTATTAACGCAATTTTTGTCGATATTTTTTATCTGGTTTGTTGCAAAACCGGCCAACTCCAAAAGGGGTTGCAAAACCGACCAACTCCAAAATTTTTGGGGTTTGTCACCCATTTAATTTTTATTCAAAATAACCTGAACTACATCATATTAGAAATACAAAAAAATCCACAGAACTTGTTTTTGTTATGTGCCCCTCGGGGGAAATCATAAAAAAGTGCTATTTCTCTAATTCTAGCATATTCAAACATCGAGAAATACTTTTTTTGCGTTTCATTAAAAGAGTTGTGGGAAAAGGGGGGTCAGAATTTTCTTCATAAAATAGCACAAAATTACGCAACATCACCTACAGTGAAACATGTAAAAATTTTGTTTCCGGTTTCAAAAATAAATAGTCTATTCTGAGAACGGGTTGATTTCAACCCCAGTTATCAGCAAAATAAGTAATTTTTTGAAGTTGGCTCAATAGGAACGATGGTTGAGAATTATGTGGATTACAAACAATGATCATACCAAAAATTTATTGAAAATCCACCTAGACCACAATTAAAGGATTTTGAGGGGTTGAAAACTAGTTAGATTTTCTATGTTTGACGCAATTTCCAATGATGAGAACAAGGGAAGAAGTTTCAGATCAAAGTTGTTGCTCTACATTTTTGCCACAATAAAGGTCTCTACAATTTTTTTTTAATTCATAGAGTAGAATATTTTGTTTGACTATGTTATATGATACAATATGTTTATAGCAAGTCATATTTGGTTCACGTCCAAAAAAACATAACAAAACAAAAACGAAGTCCTCCATTTCGATGCTTGGCATTACATAAGCAGTACCCTCTCATAGGAAAGCCTCATGAAACTCATTGCCAGAAGTGTCTCTGAATAACATGGTTTTTCGTTTCGTGTCAAGCGCTATTTATTCACTTTCCGACAGTTGATTATGATTCAGAAGGCACAGATCTGACCTGTCCTGGAATGCTGTTCTCATATTTGGAGTGCAGCCCCTAAACACACTGAAAATTTTAGGTCATGTCCAAAAAGAGCCATTCATCTCGTCGGTGATGCTGAGCTCACAATCTCACTCACTCCTGTGGAACTCCAACAAAAAGGTTGGCGATCTGTCTCGGTTTTACAACAGATATTTTGATGGATGATGCTGTTCTGAAATCTTATCAACCGTTCCACCTTTAGCGGTCTCATCGAGACGAACCGTCGAACTCAGTCTTCACATCCATTTGTCGTCACTTTGAAGACATGCCGAACATCTCTTTCCCATTGCTCGTTCTTTCAACGAACGGTGAAGCTTTGGAACTCACTGCCTCGGGAGGTGTTACCTGAGGCATACAGCCTGCAGAAATTCAAGACGAACAGCAAAAAAATCTACTTATCCTCGGCTCTCACAATATTTTTTGAACATTACAGGATTTTTCTCATAGTGACAAATTCCAAAATATAAAAAAAATGATAGGGTTTATATTGGAATTAAAGGTGAAACAGTCCATCAAAACAATTATTTTCCAATATCCCATTGGCGATTAACTGAATACTTATTTTCCTCACCTATTGAAACGGTTCCAACACACTAATAATAATTCTCATTGATATCTTTGTCCAGTCCAAATATATACGCCCCCAGAACTCAAACAAGCCTAAACTGATCAAAATAAAAGAACAGACTATTCATAAAAACCACATGCCCATTTCAGATACCCTTTATCACTGCTCATATCCAATTGCTTCTGTTCGAATTGTCGGTAATCTCATGGGACTTACATGAACCCCAAGGGAGAAAATTGTCCATGTTATTTGCTGAATTTTGTATATATGCCTTCGTTGATATACATGGTGTCTCACGTAAATTATTACGGGTAGCTGATCTCTACAAAAAATGTACATTAATCTGTAAATGCAGATGGCTTCAGTGTCATAGGATTTTTACATTCAACTGTAGTCTAACAACTGGTGAAATTATTTCTTAGTTTTTCCAAGGTATGAAACATTTCTCATTTGACCAATTCATTTCATTTAATTTATTTTCAGTCACAAAAGATTACAGTAGAGTTACTATACATTTTACAATGTGATATGTCACTATATATCTAAGGTTAATATGTAAAAATAGAAATCATAGGACAGACAGGTCAACATATAAAACAAAGACATTTGACTCCTACTCTGATCAACAAGTTGAAAAACGTGAAAAATCGATATAAAACTCTTAAAAATATGAACAGCTCATTGGATCGAAATGAGATTCGGAATAAGATGAAAAAAATTTGATAATAACTCAAAAACTATTAATATTCAAGAAATTTTTAACAAAGTTCCTTAAAGAGAGAATTTTCGTTAAAAATTTCCTGACTCCCGGAACTCTATTTCCATCATTTATAATTTTAATTTAATTCTGAAAATAGTGCTCCGCGAGGCCGTTACAGAACAGGTGCACCGCTGCAAAAGACAGTATATTACAGAAAATTACTTGTCTATAACGCATAATTCAAGCATGAATCGAACATAGTTGAATTCAAATATCTTTTATTGTTTCCATCTAAACACTCTTAGAGTTATTCTTTTCCTATGTACATTTATTATAATTATGTAGTGTACTAGACAAATACATGAATCAAATTCTGACAACGGTTTAACTTTTTTCTGGAATAAAAAAAAGACATTAAAAAAACAGCCATATGATTCATTTGTGATTTAAATTATTTTGATTGAAAATCCTTCTGATACCTATATCTGAGATATTTGACAATTGATATATTTTGCGTTTTCGCAAGAAAACAATCATTTATTGAAATATCAAAGAATGTAATTTGCCTGTATCTGAATATATCTGAGTTATGATATTCATAAGTATGTTGTGCTGTCATAAGTCAAGGGGTATTTCTTATCGGATCCTTCTGTTACAGATTCTTTCAATGATTGATCTTTTTTGTCAAGTGGTTTACGTGATTTCTTGAACGAGATCCAGCACACAACTTTATATGGTATATTAAGCCCATCAAGCATGACTGCTATAATAATAGGACAACCATAAGCCAACCATTCTGGAATAAACATCGTAAATAAAAGTATATATCGCAAAATAATTGTGCTCTGGGTGAGACCCAAAAACTCTTTATACAGATATAATGGCGCCCAACAAAATAGCATTACATTAGCAATAGATAGTGCGAAAGATGCGTCTGAGTCTTTTGAATTTTTACTAACATATTCAACGTAATTGCATATTCCAAGAAAAATCAAAATGACCACATAAACTGTGTGTCCAATGATGTACCTAATCCTCCAGTAAACTGTAAAACAAACCCCATTCTGTATCACAAATTTCACAATACCCACAGCATAAATAATATAGATCAAGTGTCTTTGAATCCACTTCATTCTTGAGCCCAATATTTCCTGATGAGTCGACACTAACCAGAGTAACGCCAGCCCGAATGCGAATAGATGGCAGAACAAAATACAGGATGCTTCTACTTGCATTATCATGCAGTAGATATCAGGACGAAGATAAATAGACAACGAAGTCCTTTCGAGAAAGAACCACAGCATTGGGGTTGCCACCATGTATATGAGATTGAAGATACTGTAGTGTTTTATGAATATATTGGTGTTTGTTGGTACTTTCTTCAAGTTACTGATGAAGGTAATCAAGAATATATCGGCAGCTACTACACATAAACATAAGATTAATTTGATAATGTCCGTTACAAAGGTAAAGTAGGTGAGTGTTGCATTTATGGTTGTTTCTTCGTTGCTCTTCGTGTATGAGTGTACGTCGCTGCCATCACGTTGGCTGATGTTTAGTCCTGTTGCCATTTTGTTACAGCCTTCTCTGAAAATAACACGAAATTAGCCTTCTAACAATAAAACAATTAATTTTCGTACAGCTTGAGCAACATCACCCTCGTAATTTCTCAAATGCAATTTGAAACACGGAAAATGAGGAATAAAACTTTCTTTGAAAAAAACAGAATTCTTTGAGAGATCGTTTAATAACGAACAGTCGTTGCCGACCGATGATGAACCCTTTACTCCCATATACACCTACTAAGTAGGCTTATTAAGGCAAGTACCTGACAGAAAACAACTACTCCCCGGGCTAAGACCACGACAGGTATTGAATTAAATCTAACAGATACTTGTGCAACGTTCCTCAAAATATCAGAGGACGCAATTGCAAGTGCCCTCTGTGACCAAACAGCAGAATTGTTTTGATTTCGACAGGGTGACCACCTGCAGACTAGTTTCGAAGTTGTTGCCTCTCATCAGTGCAAAGGGTAGGTCAACACAGACAGCACTGAATCCGTCTGTTCCCCGTCCAAACCATTACACACTTCATCCAAATCAAAACAAAATTCTAACTGTTTGGTCACAGAGGGCACTTGCAATTGCGTCCTCTGGTATTTTGAGGAACGTTGCACAAGTATCTGTTAGATTTAATTCAATACCCGTCGTGGTCTTAGCCAGGGGAGTAGTTGTTTTCTGTCAGTTACTTGCCTCAATAAGCCTACTTAGTAGGTGCATATGGGAGTAAAGGGTTCATCATCGGTCGGCAACGACTGTTCGTTATTAAAACTTTCTTTGTTCTTATACCAATTCTATTTTGTAACTAACGTTACTGCTCTTTCGTCTTGTATGGACATCATCAAACGAATTGGTACTATAAACTGAGTTGATAACTATTTGACTGGTAGGTGGAAAGTTTACTTATTTTACCCCAAAATGTTGATACAGTATTTCACAAAACATCGATAAGGATGTCCTGAACATATACTTATGATTCTAATGGACAAAATGAAAAAAAATCCTTGTGTGAAAGAGGGTAGATTAGATACTCTTCTTTGATTTTTCCGATTAAATTAAAAAAAAAAAATCGGAATTGTTGAAACATTACATGAGGATGATTACTTACGAAATTCGATTTTACTTCAGGAACTTTCAAGTAAACTTTTCTCAATCTTGCATATGAATTGGATTGAGCACATTTTTTTATAAAACACAGGAAAGTCATAAATTGGTTGACTTTAGTTTATAGTTGGATGCAAAAGCATTTTATGTGGCTAAAAAGTCACGATTGATTTCAAAACTGACAATCATAAATCCAAACATCAAACTCACGACAGAAAACATGTTACGATGACGACCATCCAATTCACCTAAAGAAAAGATAAAGTAGGTACGAGAGATCTGCACCATCTCAGGAAATGCCAAAAATTTTAAATACGTCATAAGACGAAACATGGAACTTTGTTACATCCATGAGGATTTGTTTTTCTTGCTCGATACCATTTCATGATATGAAGAAAAGTAAAAGAATCAAGGCATAAATAAGTTGTACCAAACCCCATCATCAGCTATTACATAAGAGCCTGTACATTCAATGGACAAATAAGGATTATGACTTGCAACATCAGATCACCTGAAGAGGTGAGAATTTTCAAATGCTTCACTCCAGAACCATCAAAGAAAAATCTTTTTCGTCTCAAAGTGTTGATTGAAAGGCTTTCATATTATTAATTTTATTTATTCACTATAAAGATGTTTTTTGCTTCACCCTTTCGAATGAAAACACCAAAAGAGGGTGAAAGATTTCAGTCAATAAAAATAATAGAATTAAAAAGGGAACACGCAACCCTTCGTTTGTATCTTGCTAATTCGCTTGATGTTCATAAAAAGTGCTTGCTTTGTTTCACATCCCCACAAAATTAAAGACCTTGGAGCCACATCTAACAACATGCAGAATCAGGGCCTTTTCAACTCCCAAAGAGCGATGACACGAAAAATATTATTGCTCCAAATATGTTTTAAAATACACAACGCATATATAAAAAACTCGGAAAATATTTTTGGCGTCAAATTTCACTTGCAGCTATTTCCATTCGTTTCTGAAACTCAGAAAATTTCAAAATCTACTCGAGCGAATCAGCCAAATTCGAACATTCACAGAAGTCCTTTGGAAATAGATGGAGACATTGGTAGCACATTGGGCCTTTTTCAGAAACAAATTATTATGTTCAAAATGGTTCTTGAACATTTTAGAAGTTATAAATTCCTTTATTAATAAATAACAATTTAAGTGAAATCTGTGGTTTCCTTCAAATCCCCTTTAGTATTGAACAAAAAACAACTATACTGTCTCAACTTTTGCCAAGTTGGCGATTCTCGGATAACTTTCGTCAACTTCTCTCCATTATTAATTTCATGAACTTTCGAGAAATATGGACCATTCCACTCTATATTTCACTTTATGGACATTGAAATCTTCGAATTCCTAGATAGGACAATAATTGGGGTCACAATATTAGTGTACTTAATATCTGTCCCAATTAACCTCAACAGATAATTAAGTATAATATCGAAAATTTCACACCTTTCGCCAGTTAAAAAATTGGTTTTTGTTTAGTTGCCATGGCAACCTTACAAATTTCCGGAAATCATCATCATGGGCGAAATTGATAAGAGGAAAGTTGTCTGTCAAATATTTGACAAGTGATAGTTGACATTTTGTTTTTATGTACCTACATTGCAAATGAAATGTAATTTTTAATCTGAATGTAGATAATATTTCATAATGATATATTTACTAGATAGGTATTTCGAATGTGTCTGAAAATATTTTGAAGACTCCTTGCATTTCAACGATGAGGTCGATCGATGAAAATGTATAATAATCAAAAATGTCTACCTATCCTTGACTACAGGAATTTAATATTTGAAACAATTTTATTCAACTTATCATTTAGTGAAAACTTTCCAAACGCTTTCTTCGTACTACCTTGATTGATTTCTCATTTTTGTATTCTTCTACATTACAATTTTTATTCAAATAAGTAAGATGGGTATTTCAATTATGGGTGACTTCTTTTATCTTCAGAAAGTTCTTTGAAATATGCATAATATATATTTTTGTTGTTTTTCCATTATTTTTCATCTAATCATAAAGTATTCTCCGCAGTATTATTCTTTTGAAACCACGGGAATCTGAATAATGACTTTTAAAATTCGAATGAGAGAAGTTTCTTTTGAATGAAAATACCAATAAAAATCTCATCAACGTACCTTGCAGATCATTTATTCGTATCACTTTAGCATTGTTTGGTTTATGAACTGAATGTTATAGAAGTAACGTCACAATCACCATTAATCCTAAGTACTACTGTTATTCAAACAATTCAAATCAGAGTATTAAATTTCAGTTGATTTCGAAGTACGCCAGATATTGAACTATTTTATTTCAACTAACAAATAGTATCCTGTTTACATTCAAGTAATCAAGACACTTGTGGCTTTGGAAATGAATCAAAATGGTATTTATATAGATGAGATACTCATGAAAAAACAAATTTTGAGAAATAAGTCCCAACATATTCATTTCCGATTCAACCGGAACTGATTTCAGTGTTCGTTTTGATATATATTTCAGATTGGAAATAAGTAACGGATCGAGAATAATGAGAGATCTCTTGACAAAAAAATATACATGGTGCAATTGAATATAACACTTCTGTTGGGTCTCATGCAAGAGTTGTATTTTTATGAGTATTTTGATGAGAAAGTATGAGGCACCAGGCGCCGTTTGGGTGAAAAGTGTTTTTGCAAACATGTAAAGAATGTTGGCAAAAAAAATTATTAGTTGTGGCAATAATTTTTATTTTGCTTTCTGATATATTTGTTTTTGATCAAACACAATATATTTACGTTTCAAGCGTTCCAAATATATAAAAACGCGAATTCCCTTGTATTTATGAATTCGATCTATTTTATTTGGTCAAAAGATAGCAAAACCAATGCGATTTAAAAGGTTCTTTAAAATATTTGGATTGTTCAACGGTTTCAATTTTTATATATTATTCAATCTTCCAATGTACATGTACCTATGCTGCAGATATTTCTTCTGCTTTTTTCATTGCCAAATTGTCTTGCCGAAAAAAGTTTTCCTTACCAATTACAAGTTTATTTTGAAAAACTGAATTGTTAACGGTCTTGAATTTTATGTATTTTCATGTATATTTTTACTTTATATTGTACACATATATACCTTATTGACTTGCCGAGAACAGAATTTTTGTAACTTGGTTGAGTGAAGATTCTATTCTATTCTATTTTATTCTAATCTGTTCTACCGACTGAAAAAGAAGGAACTGTTTACTTCCAAGACACGCCGTTTTTATTGATCCTCATACTACAAAAAAATAACTTAATTTTTGTCGTAGGTTTTTCCATTTTCAATGAAGTCATGTTTGTTTCAATTGAAAATGTTTCTATTTTCAGCATGAATACCTCCAAGTGGTTATCTTGAACGATGGAAAATAGCTACTAAAGTGTGGTTTTCAGTCGCAGATGATTCCACAACAGATTTTGTGAACTCCTTGTTCATATTTCCGATGAATCATATAGGAAATCGAACGAATTCAATTTGAATTGAAAGATACAATGAATTGATCGCATCACACGAGAGAAAGAATTGAACATCGGATCTCCTTCCAGAATTCCCGGTGTGAGAAGATTATTTGAGAAACTTGGCAGTTCTTAATCAAACAATAAAAAAGTTTCATATATACTTGCCAAAAAGTCTCATATTGAGTTGAGGAAAAAAAGTTATCTTCCCCGGCAACAAAATTTCCGATAATCCACGAAAATAACCAGGAACTTTTCACGCATCATTGTTAGCGAAGTATCGCTTGGCATTTCAAATCCTCGAGGACGGGAAAGGCGTTTCAGAATTAATTTATTGACGATATTTCATCAATACTTCAGATCCAAGAATTTTTTAACATTTACGTAACCTTTCAATTTTTCCGACAGAGATGAAAATAATCACGGTAAAAACAATTTTGTTGTTACAATCTTTTGTTGAGATTTTATGTCGAATGAAAAAAATTACTTTCAACTGCATCAAAAACAATCTTGATAGACTGGCAGTATTTATTGAACGAACAAAATATTTTAATCAAATATTTTGTTATCATGAGAAAATATATACTTCGGTCGAGTACTTTTTTATGTATCGAACAATCGTATCAGAATTCTAAAGAGAAACATTCTCAATTAAAAATTGAATCAATACATGACTCCTCTGGAAATAGAAAAAACCCTACGATAAAATTGAAGTTACATTTTTGTAATATCTAACAGAAAACAACTACTTCCCCGGCAAAAGCCACGCTGGACATTGAATTACATCTGATAGATATTGAGAAAGACCCTATATAACTTGAGAAAAGAAATCTGAAAATTTGCATTTTCATTCAGATAGTTGATTATGTATTAAATGTCCAGTTTCCATTGGAGATTCTTATCTATGAATGAGATAAGGGAGAATGTTATTCAGAAGTATCACTCACAGAAAATCGCTCATTCCATTGATGCGTGAATTGCATCTCTTTCGCTAGGCCTCTAATACATTTTGGTCGACAAAAATCTATTTCACTCTTCTAAGATCATCAGGAAGGTCGGAAGAATTGGAAAACATACTCTTCAGAAGCAATTTCACACTGTAATGAGGAATTGTTGGACTATTTCTTGTGGGGTGAAACTTTGAAAATATTTTTCTGACATAAAACCTGTCATGGGTATGGCATGTTGATTTCATTGAAAATATGAACATGATGTTCATAAGCTTGACCACAATCAAAGAGACTAAACTAACAAGGAGGGTTTAATAAGCTCTAGCCAATCAGAATCTTGTAGCATCAACGCGTCATAGTGACGTACTTGGATATGAGTACAGAGTCGAACTCGAACCAAGCAACAAAACTGTCAGCAGTAACTCTCATATACCAAGAGCTAGTCCGTCACTGTCTATAGAGAACGGCGGCCATGACACGTCCAACTACGTCACATTTCGTCACAAATGTTCTTTCATCTCTTTCTACTAGTGTCCCCATTGTCTTATGGGAATTATACTCTCCTTGTTAAATTTAAGTCTCATTGGACCACAATGGGGAGTAGCCTAATAGTTTATCGGTATATCGTGCCAAGGCTATGCAGATAATATAGTCATAATCACGATAGGCAAATTCTAGAATATTCTCTGGGATGAAGTTCAACGTTCTCCAGAAAGAATTACCGTATTCATAAGAGCATAATACCATAGAATACACTGTTTAGGCTGTTTCTGAACCAATCTCGCTTGTAGCCATTTTCATGGTTAAACATCCAGAGGCCAGTTTTTACTGAGAAACAAGAGTTGGTCTTAAAATTTCGGGTCGTTATCAATAATTGAGTCATGAAATTTTGTGTGGTGTTTACGTTCGATAGTGGGTCAAGACCAATAGTTACACTTGAAGGAGAGTAATTTGGTCTTATTAATATTCAAGGCGAGCGAATTAGAGGCGCACCATTCCTTAATCTTGAATTAGTCGTTCTGAATTGTTTCCGTAAATGTTGAAGGATGTTTTCCGTGCCACAAGATGATGGTGTCATCAGCAAATAGTGTGAACTTGCCTTGAACATTCAGGAAGACCAGATCATTCAAGTATATCAAAAAGAGTACTGGTCATAAAACTGACCTGTGTGGTACACCGCAATTGATGTTCCCGCATTCGGAAGATTCTTGTGTCTGGTTCCCCAAGTAAGACTGGGAGCAATCAAGGGCACATCCTGGAAATCCGTAAAACTCAAGCTTTTTTAGCAATACTATGTGACTCAGATAGAGGTTAAGTATCCTATTGTTTAAACATTAAATATTTGTATTATAAAGTGGTTTTCATTAAGCAATCATTGATATTTTTTCAAGTTAGTTCTGCTATTGTTATCAATATTTATGTGTTTGTGTCCATGCATAATTTGGAGATATGTGGGAAGTGTTACTTTTAGCATTCCTCAGCGAGGACACTAGAACGTTACTGCTAAAAAAATTATGAGCCATTTTTATATGTTATTCTTACATATTTCACTGAATTATTTTTTTTATCTAATTCTCAGAAATTTCATGCTTTGCTTCTTCCGAATTTAATTTTGTACTCAATAGGTCATTTTTAAACGTATGAGTACTTCATGTCTTTTTTCTATTTGTTCTATATGTCTGAGTAATAGATGATAAACAAATTGTTCGATGCAAATAAAAAACATATAAAAATAAAATTCTTACCTGGTAAACGCGAAGTTCATCTATGTTTCACGAAAGGAAGAAATTGTTTTTAAAAATTTCGTTGCAAAATAATGTTTCTTCTTTTTTGTTCAAAATATTTTCACATATCGTGAAAATTGTATATTTTCTGTTTTTTAGTGAAAAATGAATATTTCCGTGGCATTTTTTTTTCACTACTCCAAGGCAGGATGTCTCTGATCAGGGACATTCCAAAAACTAAGAACGGATATGAAAATATAATTTATAAAATAGTGATCCTCAAAAGTATGGCAAATGAAATTTAAATAAACCAAAAAAGAACATTTTCCACAAAAAATATCAGATATCTGGAGGGACAAATACACTGAAATGGTTGAATTACATCAGAAACAATCGTGAAAATTATTTTAATTTTCAGCACATCTCCTCATGTAATACTTATAATAAAACTCCCTCATAAACACTCTAAGAGTGTACCTAAAGGCATAGCCAGTGCTAGTAGAGGACAGCTATTATTATTTTCCGTGTCGCTCCGGGGTGACTTACTAATTTTTGGTGGCGTATCTACTTTTCTGCTGCAGGAAAACGTAGAAAACCTACAGCATCACAGTGTAATCGTGACCTTGACCTGGTTTTGATACAAATCCTCGATTTTCCGAACCTTTATCAATAAATTATAAAAAATACGGATTTCTGTTGGTGCATTAAAGAGTGCAATCACCTTGTATTCAGCTCAATGGGAAGAAAACGTGACTAAAAGCCGATAGGTGCCGAGATTCCATGGGAAGGAAATCCATAGAGAGAGGCAGAAGAGACTTTATGCGAGTACCTAATATCTATTGTCTAAATTGCTACTTGCTTTATGTCAATTTCGTGGCCATTCCAGTGAGGTAATGTTCATTTCATCAAGATCTAGAGCACTCATTTTGTATTTCAAATATATTTTCATAAGAAAGTTCTATTCTCCTGGTAAAAACCATCATTTTCTTTTACTGATTTGTATGCCTTTTTATTTCCAAGCTTCAGGACTGTCTGAGTCTAAGTATCGTCTCATTATAATTTATTTTGAGAGAGACCCATCGAAATATTAATAAACATTTCTACCAAATTGAATGAAAGGCCAATTACGTAATTTTGGAAAACTGAAAGCCATTGACTTTTTGCAACCCTCAAAGGAAGGACACCCACGATCGACTAAATGTATAATAAGGTCAGGAGTTTCCTTTTTATTGAATATCCTGCTGATACAGGCATACAGTGCTTTGTACTGAAAATTTGATAACCCTTATTAGCATCTCTAATTTCCTATTGAAATCACTGAATCAATTTATATAATCTTCATATTCATTCTAAGTTCAACATAAGTCTTCCTCCGGAAGTGACTTAAACTTTAGATTTTTAAATGGTACACCCAGTAAATTTTCACCTCTTGTGTCTCCACATGACATTCTGAATACAACCTTTCGTCACTTTTTTTTCAAGCATTTTTTTTTTATTTTGAATTTTATATTTTTATTTAGAATGCTATGATACGTTCAAATCACGTATTGCAGCGCCAAAATTTTGGAAAAAATACAAAATCATTGTTCTCGATCAAAATGTATGTGCTATGTAAAAGTTAATTTCAATTTGAAATAACAATTTTTTTCAAATGGCAGCATGGTGGCTCGTCGGGTTAGGAAAAGAGACCATTTTCTTACTATTAATTTGATACCCCATACTGATAGGTTTTATACAAAATTCCATTTAAAAACTGCGTTTGTTGTTTCATAAAATAAAGCATCTTTTAGTATTAAAGTAAGATTTAAATGCATGAGTAAACTGTGACAAACACTACTGAAAAAAAAAACAAAATCACTAAGGAGGTCGTCTTCTAATTTTAACCCGCTTCTGCAAAAGTAAATAGGTATTCATTGTACAATTATTTGGAGAACATGTTAATGATAATATTTAGAAAGGGTTCAGAATAAATTTCTGAGATATTATATAAGACTAGAAAATCAAAATTACTCAATGATTCTACAACTTTTGAAATTGGAAACTTTATAAAATAGAAGTACACAATGATTTCACTCTAATATTCAAACTCTTGAATGGGATGATCAATAATTGTCCAGAATTGATTGCATTAGTTAATTTAAACGTTCCTAATCGCCTCCTCGGGATCTCAAATACATTGTACACACCATTTTTGTTATTGTTGTTATTGTTATTTCCGTCAACCGATTGCACCCCTACGCGCAACCCTCGGAAGTCTTCGAGAGACTTGTGTGAGCTAGGGAAGACGCCAAATTATGGACAAAACTCTCCTATTGGTAGTTCACTGAAGATAATCAATGAAAATATCTGGATGTTTTTGGTGGATCATTTATGAAATTTGAAACTTTTGTGAAAATTTTATTATAGTATGTACACTAATTGTAGATTTTTATATCTTAAATTCAGTCTGTTTCAGTCGTCAATATTTGTAGGCTTTTACATTTTAATTTGTCAACGCATTTCAACAGTGTAAAAGCTGTATTGTATTGTGGTTTTTGCCGTAGTCATTAAAAATAAAATAAAAATCAGTTGAAACATAATTTCTTCGACAAATTACAATCAACATTTTCCGTCTGCACTTTTATCAAAATCAGCTAAGTTATCATTCGCTACATAATACGTTTTTTCCATCTGAGAAGTTCTAACATTCGATTCAACATGTGTCATCTCATCTGATAGTTCAATGTGACTATTATCACATCTGAATATTGCTTTAAACGCAATATTAAAATCTGTATTACATTTATACAAAACGAAAAAAACCATGATTGAATTACATAGAACGAAGATTTCAAATATAACTTTGAAGAAAGATAAGAATTCTAGGAAAGTGCTATGATCATGGAACATCTCAGATGAATAAATATAAAATGACAATGGTAGATATGAAAATATTGCTACATTTGTTGCATAAACGACGTATTTTGTGCCTTCTGTTCTCACGTTTGAGGAAACGGTAAAATACCTCATAACATTAAGCATCGAAATACATATGATACCAACAACACTGATGGTTACACAACGAAATTTGAATCCTCGAAAATGGCAACTCAAGAATGTTGAAGCATAAATCATTGTTCCGCAAACGTACACAGTAAAAACGCAATTTGCTTTATAGTAACTTTCATATCTCAAACAAATATCGTATCTACAGTTGTTGAAGAGGATCCAGCTTAAAAGAAGAAATAGAGCACTTAACATTTCTGCCACAATCAAGCTGTCAGGTATATTAGTTATAAAACAATATAATGCATTGAGCCATCGAATTTTCTTGAATAGAAAATGAATTGTAGGCTGCAGTATGAGAAGCATCAGGTTCAACTGGCTCCAGTAAGATATTACGTTATTTTCCCAAGTTTTCAATCGATTGCACTTTTTAATAGTACGAATTATCATACAGTTTGCCACTATACTGAATGTCCAAATTATGATTACTACTCCCAGCCAGACGACTCCTAATTCACTTGGAAACTCCAGAAGCCTGTCCTCATCGATTTCGATAGTATCATCCATTGAAGAGTGGGGGTATGGTACTATTTTTCTTTCCATAGTAAAAACCATATTATCTGAAATCTATTCAAAATTAGTTATGACCATGTACTATCAGCAGTTATTGATTGGAACAATCGTGGAAAAATAATGCAATCGAATGAACATTATGAAACCACATTAAGTTGGGCATTGAGTTGTTATTTGAAAAATATAAAAAATTACCCACTCGGATGTGGTCATGTGACTTTAGCTACCTGTCAAAAGTGATATTCTTTCAAAATTATCGCAAAAAGTAGGCTTTTTTATTCGAATTAAAAAAAAATTGAAGAAAAGAGTTGTCCATTTCAATTTTACACCTATGTCTCGAATTTCAACGTTCTGCAGCTTTCACTTTTTGCCATTTTTTTGATAATTACCTTATTTCTGGAATATTAAAAAAATCGTAAATTCGAAAAAACTGTTTCATATCACTAATTTCAATAATTAATAAATTTTTTTCTCTAGAAAATAAGTATTACTGCTAACAATTTCTGTTATGTTTGATAAGTTGACGGATCTTCAAGCATTTATGATAGGAATTCATTTAAGTGGATTTCTTCAGTATCTAAATGATACCAGAGTCTTAATTTAAAACATCATAAAACTTCTTTACTTATCTAACCAAAGTAGATGACTTTTTACGGTACAAATCTAGTGATGACAACAACATTTCGAATAATAGTGTAAGTCCTTAGAATATTCCTTCCCCGAGGATATTTGGAGGGAAAAATTTGTGGAATCTTGTACATTATCATTCACAGATCTTTGAGGGAAACGCAAGTGCCACAAAATCTGTTACGTCATTATGTTTAACTATTTTAAAAATTCACCACACAACTACTGGGCTCTGAGGATGAATTCAATTAAATCCTAAACTTAGGCAAGAATATAACTGTTTTTTCTAAAACATCAGATTGGTCTCAATCTCAACTAACTTATAACATTTTATCATGATACTTGTATTAACCATCCTCATAATATTCGTGAACAACATGTGAGGCATAAGCATAATATTAAAAAGTATTTCCACCACTTCTCTACACTGATATATATTCCTCGGCACAATTTTAGGACGATTAGCAAGGTTATTAGACGTATTCGCTTCAAATTTGAACATATTAACCTCACTGAACATACCTAACCTAGCCTTCTAAAAGTATCCAGGAACTATTTTGTAGAATGTTATTGCCTTTTATTCTACCAAAGCTGTTTTCGGCGATCTCTCTTACGAAAAAAAAATTCAAAAACAAAATTTTTTTTTACTTGTAGTAAAAAAGTGTTATTTTCTATGAAGTTTCATAAATAGACGAATACGCCTAAAATGGTTTGCCTATCAAAATATGGTCTAGGCTATTTTATATTGGGATAATAATAATGGTAAAGGTAAGTTAATCGGGCTTTCTCTTGAATCAAAAACAAAAGTCATGTTACACGTAGTTGTATCTCCTGAACACGAATCCGAAAGGATTTCGTGAGGATCTCTAGTTCATGACCTTTTGAATTTTGATAATCGACCATTTTCAAACACGAGTTTTTCAGTAAAAAATCGCACAAAATGTCTCCTTTTTGTTGACATTTTTTTCATACCCTAATCAACTCATATTTTACAAAAAATACAAGTATTAAAACGAAACGTTTTAGAAATAAAATCAACCTCCTTATATTACTGTACTTAACCTCGGTCATTTTTGAGGTAGGTTTTATGAAGGTTGATTTTTTGTGTAAAAAGATTTGTTGTGGTGCTTGTAATTGTAAAATATGAGTTGATTAGAGTCTGAAAAAGTGTCAAAAAAAAGGAACCATTTTGTGCGATTTTTTAATGAAAAATTAGTCATTTAGAAAATAGTCGAATTCTAACATTCACAATGTCATAACTCGAAAAGTATTAGAAACCTCACGAAATTCTCTCGGATTCGTGTTCAGGAGGTAAAACTAAGTAACTAACGCCTTTTTTTTTTGTTTCGGGAAAAAGCCCTATACACTTTCCTTTACTATTTTTATTATTTCAGTACAAAATAGTCTGGGCCACATTTTGATACGCAAACCATTTGAAGCGTATTCGTTTATTTATTGAACTTCATGAGAGAATATGTTTCGTACAGTTAACAGATGGGTGAATGTCGACCTCTTTTCGGCTCTTGTACTTTTAGTTTTGACAAAAATTTGTCTATAGTTACTGGACTACCAATAGATTGAGATTTAGTCATTTGAGAAGGTAAACCATTCTGGATTATCTTTAGATTTCTCTTCATGTCCAGGCAGTATAACAATATTTACTAAGTGTACGATTGAAAAGGGTGTGCAGTTATACAAAGTTCTGGAATTAATTATAAAGAGAGGCTATGATAACCTGAAGGAATATAGTGATACTGGAATCCATACTAGTCTTCCTTCCAAACAAATATCTCACGAGTCCTCATATTCATATTCATTAAATCATGTTCAGTTGACAATAGACATTCACATCTAGATTTTTGCAGGTAATATCTGTTATTTCAAATATTCCTTCCTGTAATTGAAAATGTAAAGACAAAAAATGTTGAACTTGGCTGAATAGTGGCTGAAGACTGATGTTTGTTTCAGATGCCGCTCATGAGTTTAATTTGCGAAATCCGAAGAGATATTCAATCCATTTCGCAACTGACATTAACATGATTCATTTTCATGAAATGAAAAATTATCCACTGAAATGCCGAGGTATTGCCTCACTCAATCACTAAACTAAATTTTTAACGCAGCTAATAAATCAGAGATTACAAACATTCATCGAATCCATTGAAGCGCCACCAGAATGTCAAGCTGGCTTTCGTAAACAAAGGGGCAAAGAAAAAAGCAAAAAAGCAAAAAGCCATGTTAATTAAATGTACAATGAAACAGTATAACGACTCAAAAGACAAAGGAATAAATAAAACCTCAATAAAACTATCACTTTGCCACAGAACTGGGGTATTGGATGGAATACAACTGCGTTTTTACGAGGAGTGACGGTTTGTTCCTGCCCTTCTGAGGCTTTCAGAGGGCGGTCGAACCAGCTCACACCTGCTCAACATAAAAAATTCACCACCTCCACAAATTACGGGATCTTTGTAATTTTTTTCAAATTTGACAAAATTCTCAAAATCTGCTGTGGTTTCAAATTTTTTATATTTCCTAGGAAATCATTCTCTACATTCCCGACCAACTCAATTTTTTTTCATCATTATTTCCATAAACAATTCAAATTACAAACAAAATTTCCCCTCACTGGTCATGGGGGACATTGACGCAAGAAGTTTACAACTCGAGACCAAAGAATCGAAATTAGATGCAGAACAGAATTATAGGCAGAGAATTGGCCGTATCCTAAGAAGAGGATAGTACATAAAAATAAGATCACAGTTAGTATAAATAAAATGTTTCAATAACCCATAATGTAGTTAATAAATGATATGGATGACACATGTTTCGTAATACTCCATCTATATTATTAAATATTCATAATAAAATTGGTAATAAATGGATTTTGTATCAAATTTCTATCCTGATTAATTTGTACCAATTATAAACTAATCCAATTATGCCAAACATCGACAAACGTTTCGTTAATATTCCAACATCGAATTACAATATTCAGGTGTCAGTCATTGCAAAAGGTCAAAATGGTGCCAACTCTCCTTCTCACACACACGTCTTCATATCCTTCGAAATAACATACATGGTCTTCCACTGAAAATCATTACATCCGCTAATAGATAATAATATGAAAGTTAAAAATATTTTTAAAAATAAGTTTTTTATAATCAATTGAACTGATAGTAAAGCTTTGGAGTTTAATTGGGAAAACCAAGCTAGACGTTGTGTTCTAAATCACATAGATTTCCACAATAGACCTGCAAAGATGGCAGTGAACCAGGCCAAAGACCTAACCCCAAGTTCTATCTATTCTCACTATTGTTTGTGGAAATATGTGAAAATTAGTGATTTGTTTAGAATGAATGGAAATATAAACCAAAACTTTTTTATTCTCAACTATTTATATATATATCTCAGGGAACCATAGATATACTGAAACAAATTTGTTTCAACTCTTCACTTGCTCTCTATTTAAACTGTATTCTGTTGTATTAATACAGAAGCATATTCCTGGTGAAATTCTCTTTCGACAAAGCCATTCTCAAACACAACCATTTATGCTAAACTTGTGAGAGTATTTTAAAAGGGAGAGAACGCATGACGTACCTTCTGTATCATTTTCACCTGTTCAATAGATAAAAATTAAAACCACAATGGAAATTCCATAACTTTTATTGACTGTATTTTAGGGAGTGTAGGATGCACTTAAAATATCATGAAGAACGGTGAATAACAGAAGAATAATAAACGAGAATAAATATTTCATCTACTCTAAGAAAACTTAGACCTCGTCTCAAAAAGAAAACAACTGATTCACCTGCAGGGCTGAAAATTGCAGTACAACATACTTTGTTCGAAATGTATATGGAAACTGAGCTGAGGTTTCTTTCACAGGGTGAAGGAATATTTCCACTTGAACATATTACTAAACAAATGTTCTAGTTTTGTTGATCGCAACTGTATCAGGAAAGTCATTGGATTCATATTCGTTTATTGAAAGTTCCAACTTTATTCAATAGATGTCGCGTCTATTTTTCTTTTACATTGAAAAGCTTCACTCATTTTTGATATGCAGTTATATCAGTTAAAAATTATTAAACTTATTATTTCCGTCAACCGATTGCACCCCTAAGCGCATCCCCTTAGAAGTGTTCGAAAAACTTGTGCGAGCTACGGAAGACGCACCCCTGACCTTTTAACGTGTGATGCCATGCTCGAGATCGATAACCATGCTAGGAATTGAAACCCACGACCCTATGCTTGAGAAGCGAACGCTCTCCCAGCACAACCACCAAGGCCAATGTCTAGTCCTCTTTGACTATTAATTTCGAAATGCACCCATATTTAATAAATTTATTTATTCTAAAAGAACATGTTACCTTTCATGGGTTCTATGTACAAATCATCTTTAAACGTTTTAATGGAAGATCTGAGATTTGAATTTGAAAAAGATGATAATCGAACAGCTTCAAACGAAAATACTCATATTATTTCACATAGAGCGATAGTATTGGGAATGTAGTGTTGAATTGGGTGAAAAGTTACCCGAGTTAGAGGAGTCAAATATCAAAGATGAGTATGTGCTACTCACAACTAATAGAAAATGATTTTGGGGAACCGCAAGGCAGTGTATTGAGGCCCTTACTTTTTTTAATTTGTATAAATGATAATAATTAGGTACATGGATATCACGTAATTAACTAATTTGCAGATGAAACATTTACATATACTTACGATAAAACCATTGCAAGTGGTTAGGTTGAAAAGAATAATCATTCATTGAAAAATATTAAGTTATACCTTGGAAAAAATAAATTGAAACTTACTAAAACTCATTACAACAAACCATAAACAAAATAATATTGAAGGGAGTCCAATCAAACTTAAAAACAGTGAAAATGATCTAAAAATTATAAGAAAAATTAATTATCTAGGATTTACTGCCGATAACACAATTTCTTTGAATGAATATGCTGGCTTTATAAGAAGCAAAATATCGAAGAAACTGTATTTTTCTCTAAAGAGTCTTCATTATTATCAATTTATGCCAAAATAACGTGGTATAATTGCATAATTAAACATCATTACAATTTTTGTGGTTCTCTCTTTTATCTTCTTAATCAAAACAAATTGAACCAATCACAAAAATATACTCAGTTTCGATATCCATTCGCTACTCAAAATCAATGGTTACTCACGATAATAATATTTTTCATCGATATAGTTTATTGTTTGATCAAACACAATAAGTTACTCACCTTGAAAAAGAACTCCCACGAGTAACCAAAAAAAAAACTACGCACTCGTATTCAAGAAATATTTACTCAAAGCTGTTCGAGAATTAACGTCAACAGAATAATAACATTACGCCTACAAATGCGAATAAGCCTCTGTAATTGAAGAGTCAACTGCATCAAAATATAAGACTATTAAGTTCATCCTTGCTCATGAAATCGTTGAAACATTTAATGATGTTATCCGATTCGTATAGGGGCATGCATTTTGTGATTAATCTTTCTGCGTTCTATATAGACTAGGGTCAATTGCTCCTAGTAAAAAAAAATATTTTTGTTCCCATAATGATTTTTTTCTACATGCTCTGTGTATTACTGTAATTTCATTGGAATTTCATTGGCACGTTAATCAATAAAGCATATTCATATTGATCTGAAAACACTTCCTTAGAACCCATTTTTTCCATGAAAAAATAATTGAATATAACTTCCGTTTTTTTATGTTTTGGTACCAAGAAAATTCTGTAATGTTCTGAGGACATTGTGAGAACAGACAAAAATAGGAAGAAATTGGTGTTTATCCTGAATTTTTGCATGCTGTATGCCTCAGGGATCACCTCCCGGGGCAGCTTTGCCGTTCGTTGGAAGAACGAGACCTGGGAAAGAGATGTTCGGCATGTCTCCAAAGTGATGATAAACGGATGTAGAGACTGACTTAGATGGGTCAGTCTCGATGGGACCGCTAACGGTGGAACGATTGATGATTTTTCAGATGAAAGAAGAATATCTGTAAAATTAAAATATCTGTAAACCTTTCTGCGGTGTTCAGTTATTTATTAACCAAAATAGGGATTACCAACAGATTAAACAATCCAAAAACAGAACACTCTACATAATTATTCAGTTCAGTGAGTTGTGAACAAGAAAAAAAGAAATGATAAAAAAATGAACGAATAGAAAGTAATTCATACAATATGCCATAGTAAATTTAGTTATACAATGAGTGTGAAATTATTTGGTCTATATTTCGCTTACAAATTGTTGATGAAATACCTCTTAATTTTTAATTTGGAACAATTTGAATTCAGTTCGTGATATGTCGTTACAAACTCTGTTGAATATTCTAAGCATCCTACATTGTTAAATTATTTTTTCCGTTAACCAGCTGTCGTGTATGTAAGCATGAGAAGTGATCTTGCATTTCCAAAATGTTGGCAACTGTTTTGAAAATTCCCATAATTTTATTGCATTCGTTGATTGTTTTTCCCAAGTGTGGCTTTGAATGTTATCAGTACCTGTAGATCTTTCACTTCAGATACAGATATCAGTTCATGGTTTTCAATTTTGTATTCATAGTCAAACCTATTTCTGTTTCAGGTTAAAATGATTGAGACACATTTGTCAAGATTCACGAAGATGCTATTCGTATCACAAAACAATGAAAACTGGTTAAGTCTTCTTGTATCTTTCTGCAGACGCTCACTGTGCGATACAGTTTCAAGTGATCTGCATGAAGTAGAGGTGAGCACTATTTGGAAGATGTATTGATTTCATTTATGAAAATTATGAAGAATAACGGTCCGAGGTGACTTTCCTTGGGGAACTCCAGAGGATGATTCAAAGGGATCTGAATATATCCATTTAGTGCAAGTGAAAACGGTTTGACGTTTCAGTCATACATAATGTTATTTGGTAAAACTTTGAATGGTGGAATTAAAAAAAAACTGTACTAGGAACATCGACAAGCTTTATATTTTGATTTGATGAATTATGTTAAATCTGTAATAAATGTTTTAAGAAGTTTGTTTTTTCATTTTTTCTCTAAACATCCTAAGATCTTTGAAATTGACTAAGAGTATGTTAGTGCCCTTGAAATAAAAAATATTCATGAACTATACTTATCATATTTCAGTGCCAAGTACTGATCATTAATAATTTCTTTTGAATGAATCGTTCAAATGGGTCCTTAGTATACAGAGTTTAATATTGAGCTACACTTTAGGAAGATGTGGTATGAGTAAAAAAAATACGGGAGTTACTTTTCATTTTTCCCTTTTGGAATTATATTCCGCTAGAGAGTGCTTCATGAAAACAATTTTTGGTTACCTTTCCAATTGTTGCGCATAGAAATGATTGAGTTCTTTGAAAGTTATCATCAAGCATCTGCTTCCAGGCGCACTAACAGGGCAATTCTGAATCCACCATATATTAGGTTTGAAAAAAACTCTTAATTCAATATTATGAAATGAAACAAATATATAAAGAAGACAATACACTTTTTTGGACCAAACAATATGGTTGCTTAATGGAATTAAATATTCATTTGGTTCAAAAAGTTATATTCAATATATTATCAGATGAAGTAAATGAAAAACAACAAATCTGCATTTCAAGATAACTTGGAAGCATTGTGATTATTGCATCAAACAAACCAAACTAATTGGTTGAAAAAAAAACACTCGACTCTATCCAACCTTTTTTGTAAGGATCAAATATTTGTTTTGGAATTCAAATAAACTTCAGTTTTCTTTGTAATAATAGATTTATTTCGTCATATTGGAACACCAGATTTGTTTGAATGACAAATAGTTGGTTTGATTCAATACTGTTTCCATTTCTATGTGCAGAATTCTAGAGAGAATTTCTAAAAAAAATCAAAGAAATCGGTGTTGCTGTTCGACAGGATCACACTTCATACTCCAGATGAATTTATACTTGAAAATCACGGATAGCTTGGTTTTTTGAAATCTTGTCAATTAAATTCGGAAGATAAAGTTGTTGCACTCTTCAATTTTCAATTTACATCGATACACAAAAAATTTAGTACTTTCAAGCAACTATACGGACCCTTCTTAGATGACGTGATTCAATAATCTTGATTTAAAATACTGTTGATCATTTATTGAATCATGACGATGTCTATTTCACAGCACCAAAGCCTGGTCGTCATTATTCGAATAGTGGTTGTCTGCATGTGTATATGTATTTTCAATTCCATTATTGTCAACATCATAATTTTCACTCAAATTTTCTTCCACATCATTGTCAGCTGTTCTCTTAAAACAAAGAGAACAAGCTACTTTAAAGTCCTTATTTCGTTTCCAGAATACAAACAAAATCAAAAGAAAGTGGCAATGCGCTATTATTTCTGGAACGAATGCAGTATACATTATTACTATGTCCATTACAACATGGGAAGAAAAATATCTCCCTATGATATAATACAAAAATACGGGACCAAATGAGTATACGCAAACGTTTGATATGGTCAGAGCATAAACAGTTTTAGTGTTATTATTTTTCAAGTTGATCTTTCCAGCAAAAACATTGATGATAGAAAGTAGTACTGATACTGTTATGAATAAAATTACCACGAATCTAAAATTATTCATCAATGCCCAAAACACTGTGACAGAACAAGTTGATAACTTCACTGTAACAAATATGAAGGCTACCACATATATTCCTATGACTAAAAACTTGAAATAAGTATCAACTCTCTGCATGAGATATGGCTTATAACATGATATGAACCAATCCAGAGCTAATCCTAACCCGAATGAAAGATATAGACACAAACCAATATGTTCTATTAAAGTCTCGAAACAAAACCATCCCATACTGTATACGTTAATAATTTCTACTACGACAAAACTCGTTATACGTACCACCTGTTGGGATAAATCCAAAATACTACAGTTCAGGATGTATAGATTCAATCTAGATCTAATTTTCTTATACCTACAGAATACGAATATCAAGAATACATGTGCAGGACACATTACAGTTAATAAGACAAATTTTGATATCAAGGAGGAAACGAAGTAAAACATGTAGTAGTTTTTGAAAGCCAATTGCATGTGGTCTTCATTACTCCATTCCGTGATATCTGCGAAAGGATCAGCCTCGGCTTCTGAGATGTTGGAAAAATGAACTGATGATATTTTCTCCATTTCGTCAATGCCTGTAATGAAATAACTACAATGAAAATATTGATTGAAAGTTTGATTTTTACATGTTATTTTGAGACTGTAGTTTTTTTTTGGACTAAAATATGTATTACATTAACCGATTTATGTTACTGAAGTGAATTTCTATTTCATGCAGTGAGAAATCAAATATATAATGTCAATGCAGAACTAAGATGCCTAATCCCAAAATTCAAATTATGAGAGAGAGAGAGCATATGTTTATTGTACATAAGAAAAACTCTTGTTTACAAACACATGTATAAAAATTTACAGTATATGGATGAACATATATAATGTTACTGTCAAAAATTGATGAAGAAATCAGATAAAAATAATAATAAAAACATAATTATTGAGCGTTAATTGAATACTTTTACAATACATAAATTTGAAAATATAAACAAATTTAACAATAACTGTAAATGTAGACATTGAGCGAAAGTGTATCATCGTAAAATTCTTTCAAGCTGTAGTAGGGCCTCATCACTCAATAGATTTTTAGTTTCGTTTCTAAAAACCTGAAGATTCCTCTTTTTAAAATCGCATGGTATTTTGTTAAACATTTTCACTCCATTGTAGGTAAATCAGAGAATCTTCCACTAGATTGAATGTGGGAATGGGAAGCTTCAACTGAACTTTCTTCTACTCCAGTCTATCATAATAAATTTTAGAAACTGTCTCCTATACAAAAATTGAGACAAGAGTTAGGATTTTATGATTTTTAAGTAAAGGTTTACATGATTCTCTCAATTTTTCTCTGAAAAGGTACCTGATTGCCCGTTTCTGAAAGGCAAAACATTTTGTAATATTAAACAACTCAAGTGTCTGCATAATGCATTAGTACAGCCTCACTTAAATTATGGAATCATTGCGTGAGGGATTCATCGAATTACCAGAGGAATAAAATTGGAGTAATTCGGAAATGGATACTCAAAATTATATTCGATAAACCTTATCGATACCCAACCGAATTGCTATACAATGTAAGTGGCAAGCATGACTTGAAGGAAATATATTATGAAACATTTATAACATAACAGTATCGAAACAAGAACCACAAAATAGAATATATGTATAATACAAGATACAAACACCTTCCTGAAAAACTTTACCTGCAATACACCAAACATTAATTTAAAGAAGCTTTATTTATGTAGGTCCAAAGCTTTATAACATGTTGCCATCTGATATCTAGTCGATGAACTCCCAAAAGGTGTTAAACTCAAAAATGAAGAAGTTTATGTACCTACCATAAATCAAGAATACATATTCATAGACTTCTAGAAATTACCAATCAACTCATCCTTGATTATATTTATACCTATATATGTTAGAGAAAATATAAATTCATGTGTGCGTATTAATAATAATCATCACTTCAGTGCCCTGATATAAGATATACTGTCTTGTTGAAATATTTTCAGGACCAAAAGGCCTTTACTCGTGAAAAATGAGACTAATTTCATCTAATAACAAAACTCTTTCTTATACCTTCATCACCATTCGAGAAATTCAATAGAGTTATCAAATTCGATGTAACTTTGTTTCATTAAAAATATCTGCAACATTAATTTGTTGTCTTATCCTAATTAATAATAACATAGTTTTCTGAAATTCAAACAAAGCTCACAAACTCCAATAATGAAGTTTTCTCGGAAAACAGCACAACAGAAGTGCTTTGGTAACAATAAGAATGCAACTCAATTGTACAAGTTTTATTTTGTGGAGAGTTGTCATTATATGACCCATTCCAATACATTTTTTGTCAGGAGACATCCACGCGTAATCGTACTTACGCATGAGTAAGTCTTTTCTTGGAATCACTTTAATCATTTATTTAAAAAACACCACTTACCCCTTTCAAAATGTTCGTTGCTCACCAGTTCACTAGTAAAATTCGTAAAAGTTTCAACAAAAATGTTTTTTCTTTTGTAAACTCAACATTGATCACTTTCCACTTCAATTGCAATGAATTATTTGATTCTACTGAGATCCTGTTATCTATTCCTTTGTACAAATCGAATTGAAATGTTTGAATCTGGAAATTATCATTTTCCGCCTCCTCGAACTCGGTATAGAATTTCATTTTGATGGCACTGTACACATTATATATGACGAACGAAAATTAGTTAACATGGACAATCTCGAAGTATTCCCCTGGAGCTTCTTTTTTTTTTCATTAACACTCTTTTATTAGCTTCACTTAACTAACTTACCAACCGAAAATACAAAAATTTCAAATTAATAATGTGATAATAATAATAATCATATGAATTTTCAAATTTTCAACTAGTTCCCTATATCATCCGAATAGTCTGTAATTTGGCACACATATCCAGGACCGAGTGCATTCCAAGAAATTCATAATACTAATGTAATGATAATAATAATATAACTCAATTAATATATTACTTCGAAAAAAATTCTAGGCATTCCAATTTTAAATACATTTTGTACGAGTAATAAATATGTTGATAAGACTAAAAAGTTGAAAATAAAAGTATCTAGTTGGAAAAAATGAAAAACTCGCTTTAATCACTCACTTAAAATTATAAAATAATCAAATTGATTTGTATTAGTTACGATAAGTATATATGCATTCAAATCTTGCCAATATTTTAACTTCATTGTAGAGAAAACGCAAATATATATTTTTTTAAACAATACAGTTAAAAAAATAGATAGGGGGTACTCGCTCCCCCCTTCCCACTTTTCTTGAAGAAAATTGAAGAATTCACGAAACTAAAATTGGAAAAAATAGTGAAAAATATCTGACCGTCGAATATTATGGTTTGAAAAAGTTTCACCCCCCTGTACTCCCTCAAAATCTAGGTAGATATCGCAAAGGAATTTGGGAAATGTTCCAACAGTTTCGGACATAGAAAATAATGATGAAAAAAATGGATCACGAAAAAAAATAGGAAAACTCGTGAAATAGAAATTGAAAAAATCCGTGTAGTGAAAATTATCTGACCATTGAATAATACGGTTTCCAAAAATTTTACCACTCTTCCACCCTCGAAAGCTAGATAGAGAAAGCGTAGAATTTCGGAAAAATTTCCAACTGTGAATTAACAGGCAAGCGACTGTGCAACAATGACGTATTAATTGAAATGAACAGGCTAAGAAACATTTCCAAAGAAAACTAAAAACGAAATAAATGAATAAACTTTTTAGGGAAAAGATTTTATTTAAATGCATTGAAAAGAAGAAAATTAATATTAAAGTGAGTGAAACCCATCATTTTGTTACATTATGAAATTTTAAATGATATAAAAGCTTGTCGGGTGAATAAATCTTGAGGTTATTTTAAATTTAATTTATAATAAGAAATACATAGATACTTCTCGCGACAAGCTTTTATAACATTTAAAATTTTATAATGTAACAAAAAGATTAATTCACTTTTAAATTTATTTTGTACTTTTTAGTGCATTAATTAATTATAGAAAAGCTTTTTTCTAAAAAGATTTTTTAAAGTTTATTTATATATAGCTAAATGACCATATTGTGACATTTTACATTGCAATAGGTATTATCCGTATTAATAAATAAATAGATTCGATTTTCATACTTATGCTAAGAAAAATGAGATATTACCATCAGTTTTTATTTTCTTCAATTACTCTTCCACTGAAATTGATATTGATTTCAACTACTTCAATTTAATTCAAGCTTCTATTCCAAGATCATCCTCATATATATTCAATTCGCTAAAAGCCTTTACCTATAATCTCTACTGAGCTGGCGAAGGGAACTCAAACAAAGCGGCTGATGAATGAATATCCACTCTATAGGTTCTGATTTTTTTAATTTGCGGAATAGACGCATTTTGCATTGTTCGCTGGTAACTTTCGAACTCTGTCTCCGTACAAATTGAAAGCCATTACAACTCCTTTGATAAAGAGATATAGCATGACGCTACCCTGTTCTTCCATTTTAAACCTTTTAATGTTCTAGAAAGTTTTAATTTAACTAACAAATATTAACGATCCGTTTGAAGCTGCATGAGAAGTTTTCCCAATGAATTTATGGAGAAAAAGTTTACCGAAAGTGTAGACAATTTGTGCTTTGTCGTTTCTTATTGAAAGAAACCATACTTCATCAACAATTTGTTATATACGTAGTTAAAATAATTGCTAGGGTGCAGAGATTCATGTAGAGATGCTTTCAAATAGCTGAAAATTCTCACAGTTCCAGCACTTACATACTAGAGGCTAGTGCATACGTACATAAACATAAACTAATTTTTCAGTCCAATTGTCCATCGCATCACCACAATACTCGATCAAGAGATCTAGTTTTTCCAAATGCTCATAGAACTTTTATATATAAAAAAAATGTAGAGTACAATAGGTGTAAATTCTACAATATATTTCCAATAGGTATTAAAAATTCTATAAACTTTCATGTTTTCAAGAGTCAACTGAAAAACTTGTTACACCATTCAAGAATTTACGGATAAACTAACCTGAGATCTTCAGCTTCAATATATTTGGTTTTTAGTATCCACTTTTAATTGTTATATTTTAATTCACAGAATATTATTCTGGTGTTTTATATTTTAATTTTTACTGTCCTCTTGTATGAATTGTGTGTGGTTTATAATTTCGACTTTTATATGATCACATTATGCAATTTTCTATGTTGATACTTTTAGACATCTATGTACTTGACTTATTCTTTGTTTATGTGCATTGACATTTCAAGTGTAGTTTTCAACCACAGAAATAACCATACGGTGATAGTAATGAAAACACTGAAGGAAGATTAATCCGTTTTCAGAAATTTATTTATTTAGCATTGCTAATACAGTATCGTTTCATCATATAGATAAAAAGATGAAGTAGGTTGAGATATTATATAAAAATACAAATAAGAGACATTAAAGAACAAACATAAGTGATTATATAAAATGCTATTTGTTGATTAAAATATAGCAGTAGCAGCAGCAGAGCATAACATAGCTTCCTACTATGCTATAAAATAAATTGCATTAAACTTGAATTACTGAAATTGATCATTCAAAATATATTGACTGATGTTACTTTTACAAATATTGGAAAGTTATTATGAATTACAATTTCAGCATCACAAATCCTTTTTTTCGTAAACATCGGATTAGTGCTACGAACATTCATATTATTTTTGGTATTTAATTTAATTTATTAAAATCATTTTTATTCTTCTTTACAACTATTGAAAATTATTGAAAATTTTGAGAAAATCATGATTCAGAGAGACGGTTTTCCTCAATTTTACGCAATTTGATTGAGAAAAAAATCATGCCTATTCGACACTTAAAAAGAGGTATTTCAACAAATTTTCATCTAAATTGAATGATTTGAGTATACGCGAGAAAAAAATTAAATACTGAAGAATCTGTTTTTCACCAATTTGACAGTTAATTTGAGGTTATGTCAAAATGTGGAATACAAAAGTTTCGGATTTTTTTATTATATAACTTTTTTATTGAATACTTTTTGCTAGGATGTCGTTTAGCCGAAAATTACAAAAAAAACGTTTACAACCCTTAGCTGCATCCCCATTTTACCATTTTAATTGTTTTCGCGTTTAAATGTCTTTTTCCCTTGAAGTTGTAACAATATTTTCCACCTGATTCTTGCCTGTTATTTTTTTCTTTTCCACAAAAATCATAGACACCAATCTAATATATATTATATACAGTGGCCGCCAAAAAGTATGTACCATATGGGAAAAATTTTTATTATTGGAGTATTGGAAAAAATATTCTGGGGAAAAGTTTGTGCATGTCCGATAACCTAAAAATCGATTTTGACACATGTCTCGTGATCGCTAGAATGGCGGCAAAATGAAAAAAATTGCAATGCAAAGGCAAAAAAAGGGGTAAGATGGCAAGATATCAAAAAAAGTTATTTGAAAAAGTCACTTAGAATTCAATTTCAGGAGATAATTCAAAAAAATTGAAAATATCAATTTTTTAAAAATATTTTCCCATCTATTTAAAAATATTATTATTTTTTCTTATGAATAGCTTGACTATACTGAAACATTTGCATTTTAATGATAATGACAAAACTTTCTCATTTTCTCCATGCCAGAGGGCACTAAATTAAAAAAATTGGTTTTTGCCAGAACCCTCGCTGTTACATTGGTTCTTATCTAACAGTTATATCAGAATTCCAAGACTATGTGTTGATATGGCAATCTAGAAACACCATGTTTCCTGATTTTAATCAAGTTTCAATAATAATGCCGTATGAGCGTTTTACTTTGCACATAAACTTTAATAATCTTTAATTTGACGCACTATTTTCAAGTTTATGTGCGAAGTGAAACGCTCATGCACGATTATCATCGGAACTTGATTATAATCTGGAAATTACCATGTTTTTGGAGTGTCATGTCATCACAATGGTCGTGGAATTCGGATATAACTGTTAGATACGAACCGGTGTAACAGCAAGGGTTCTGACAAATTCCCATTTTTTCAATTTAGTGCCCTCTGGTGTGGAGAAAATGAGAAAGTTTTGTCATTATCATTAAAATGCAAATGTTTCAGTATAGTCAAGCTATCACGTGACGTGACATGTGTCAAAATCGATTTTTAGGTTATCGAACATGCACAAACTTTTCCCCAGAATATTTTTTCCAATACTACAATGATAAAAATTTTTCCCATATGGTACATACTTTTTGGCAGTCACTGTATATATACAGACCGTTTCTTTTATCATGTGGTAACATTGCTATATTCTAAACCGTAACAGATACGAAGACGATTAAATGGGAGAAAAGGTAACTATTGTGGAGAACAGTACAATAGTCAAAGGAAATTTACAGGGAGTCTCGCCCTTCCCGAGTTATACAGGGAAAACCAAAAATGCTGTTATTTGTTTTTTACGAATAGAACTGTTATTTCTGAAAATATAAAAAAATTTAAAAGGAAAGTTTTAATTTATTCTAAATGTACTATAAAAATGTAACAATGAATATTTGATTAAACGTTTCGTGTCAACACGGCCACCATCAACATTTCTTTTTCGAATACGGACCTGTCTATTTTAGTACAAATATTGATAAAGCGATAAAATCACAATTCAGTGGTATATCACACTTGATATTTTTATAACGTTTCATTTAAAATAACTAGCATCCTCAGTGACAACAATTTTTAATTACGGTCCTGTCGTTAGTTCTTTTGTGAATTATTTTGATTTCTTCAAAACCTATTCAACTATTGGCATACTTCAGACATCACCCAATAGGTTTTGCTTGGTTTCTATGGCAGTACAAATAAATGAGTTGTTGATACGTGTTAAGAACTGTCAGTCGTTTATACACTCAGTCATATCAAAGATGTATTCAAGGACTGATATGCTATTTGCTTATGCAAAATCAAATAGAAATCCTCTTTTGGCAAAAAATATGTATGGTGAGCTATACCCAAATCGTCGTATTCCAAACATTCAAATGTTTAGACGATTAGAAAGAAATTTGAGAGACGGTGGTACATTTGATAGAAATAAAACTAGAAAATGTGTTGTTACTGGAAGTATGCGGAACCAAATAAATGTTTTAGGTAAGCAAATATTACTTCATAAAGATTAACAAAGTGACGAAAATATTTTTTTTCAATTTAGGATTGGTCAGTTACAAAAATATTTCTAATCAAGATTGTTCTTTACGAGAAATTGCCCACGAACTAGGGATTTCTGTAAAAATCTACCAGAAATATTTTGAAAAAGAACAAATACAAATGCTACAGGATACGCAAAGTTCATCACCTCAATGAAAGGGATTACGGAAGGAGAGTACGATTTGCGATGTGGTTTTGAGACGTAGAAATAGGGAAGTTGGAAATATTTGTAATAAAATAATATGGACGGACGAATCAAAATTCACCAACAATGGTTGGTTTAACAGAAACATCCATTATAGGTGGAATAATACAAATGAACATTTACATAGAGAAAACAATTTCCAGGAAAGGTTCGGAATAAATGTTTGGTTGGGAATTTTGGGAACAAACATACTAGGTCCTTTCTTTTACGATGAGCATTTGAATGGTGGAATGTATTTACATTTTTTATCAAATGAGTTTGATGGCTACTTAGATGAATTGCCACTCCCCATAATGCAGCAATAGTAAGGGAACATTTAGATGCAATATTCCTAAGAAAATGGATTGGAAACAATGGACCAATTGCCTGGCCAGCTCGATCCCCAGACCTGACTCCTTTAGATTTTTTTGTCTGGGGATACATAAAGGATAAAATTTTTTCGACAACTAGTATAGATATCGAACATCTCAAACAAAAAATAAGAGATGCATGTAATAGCATTACACCCATCATGCTAGAAAATTGCCACAGAAATTGTATGGACAGACAACTTATGTGCATTCAACAAAGAGGTCGGCAATTCGAGCATTTAATGTAGGTTATCATGAAGAATTCATTTTCTGTATTGGTTTTATTTTCACTCAAAAATTCAATATGAAATAAATTGTTTTCTGTTTGTTTGATTTCTTCTACTCTTAAGTAAGTTTATTTCCGATGTAAATTGCTATCGTTCGTCTATGAAACTACAGATATCTTTTATTATAGTGTAAACATAATTTTAATAGATACATTTATTCAAAGCGTCACTGATAATTTTTATATCGGAGAGTTAGGTTTTGTGGAATCCATAAACGACCTAACGACAGGACCGTAATTAAAAATTGTTGTCACTGATGATGTAAGTTATTTTAAATGAAACGTTATAAAAATATCAAGTGTGATGTACCACTGAATTGTGATTTTATCGCTTTATCAATATTTGTACTAAAACAGACAGGTCCGTATTTGAAAAGAAATGTTGATGGTGGCCGTGTTGACACGAAACGTTTAATCAAAGATTCATTGTTACATTTTTATAGTACATTTAGAATACATTAAAACTTTCCTCTTCCATTTTTTTCATATTTGCAGAAATAACAATTCTATTCGTAAAAAACAAATAACAGCATTTTTAGATTTCCCTGTATAGCTCGGGAAGGGCGAGACTCCCTGTAAATTTTCTTTGACCATTGTACTGTTCTCCACAATAGTTACCTTTTCTCCCATTTAATCGTCTTCGTATCTGTTACGGTTTAGAATATAGCAATGTTACCACATGATAAAAGAAACGGCCTGTATATATATATATATAACTTGTGACATCTATAGTCACTCTATTTCACTTATATCTGTTTGTTTTAAAAAGTACCGTTTTGGAAAAATGTTTTATATTCTTAGCTAGTTTGCTAAAATTGCACACACTTCTATTCATCAATTTTACCACAAATTTATAACACAACGTTATTTTCTTCTTTTAATAAACATCGAACAACAAGGACCAACGAATAAGTTGTCTCAGGTTTATTTATAGTGAAAAGCGAGCATTGTGAAACATATAATAAAACTAGTGAACTTGTGATCAATCCTGTAATAATTATTATAGCTTGCTCGTTATGAGTGCTTGATTGAATTTAACCCAAATTCAATAGAACCCTCTAAGAGTAATCTTAAGATGAAGCCTGCACGTGAAGGGTGTAGGCATATTTATTGGAGGGCTGAAGGGTTTGCTTTCCTTTCAATAAAATACCCTCCAGTCCTTCACACATTTTATTTCGTCTAGTTTCTCTAATGACATTACTTTTGTTTTCGAGAATAATTGCTTTGGTTGAAGTTTATATGAAATGTTCAGTGAAACTGAGCATTTCTCACCATTGTGTTTTCAATTTAGGTGGTGGTATTCTCATTCTGTCTAGCCCTCTGGCTTTGTGGCCCTCGTCCACGAATGCCATAAAGTCATAAACACGGGTCTACTATTGCTTTTCCAATTGAGGAAAACTCGCTATATGATTTTCACAACATAAAGTTATTATGTGGAATTGTTAAGCTGTGTGCACGAAACAATATAATTATTGAAGGAAGAAATTTTACATTTCGTGCAAAAACATATTTATTAAAATTATAGCAGAGAGCTTTCGACTATCATGGTCATCATCAGTGCTGATCGTCAGGTGTACAAGAGCCAAAAAATATGAAAACATCATGTATCCAAAGGACGATGGAAAGTAGTTGAAAAATGCTTTTGAAAAAAATACTGCTGCGCTCACTTCTTTTGAATTCAGATTAAATATTCATTCTTCAAAAACTGAAAAATTACATTTCCAGTACTTTTGCTACGTTGAAAACAAAATTGCTGAGGATGTAGAATTTTATGGTGAGTTAAGAAGTCCATCAGTATTTTTCACCAATTTTTCGATTAACTTTCCCAGGATTGGAAACAACGAGATTGGTCGGAAAATGGATGGATCGGTGGGGTCACTATCCTTATAAATAGGGATCACTATTATACTGGTTTTCAAGAAGTCTAGGAAAATTCATATAGCAAAAGAATCATCATTAAAGTGAACCAGCAATTCGAGAACAAAGATTGGCAAATTTTGAAAGATTTTTATAGAAATATAACGCCAGAAACACGTGTCTGCCATTGCATTTCCAAATCCGATATATACCTGATTTTCATAGAACATAACATAAATTTATTATGCCTATTCCGAATTCAAATACGCTGAAAAATCCCATGATCCGTTTTAATTCCACCACCACTTTGTGAGTAATTCGAATTCAAATCGATTTTTAATTTCCGACAATGTAACCTTTCTCGGGAAACGAAGTAATATGCTCATGAATTTCGGAATATTCAACGGAAGTGCTTATTGGATATTTTTCGCGACGAAAGCTCTCGAAAATCTGCTTTGTTCGTGTACGATTGAAGTGTCTGAAAAATGAATCGTCGGTATTACGAGTTTGTTTGTTCTTCATTTCCCATAATTCCAACGGATCGATTAGCAGATAACACAAAAGATTCGTTTCGATACAGGGGAAAGTCGGATGAATCTACGCAGCGGGGAACTGTGCGCAACCATTCAAGATCTCTTTGAAAACTTCTTGTGACATCTATTATTCGGGTGCCCAACTGTAAGTTTCGCTCTTGTTTCACGAAAATGAGACATAGGCTGCGCTCAGGATGTGGATATTAGTGTGACTGAAGCCTAGATCGCTTTGGCCTTTTTACGAGTATGGCCAGTGGATGGAGTCTAACAGTCGTATGCATAGTCAATCGCCAGCGACTCGCCAGAGTTTCGCCGTTCGCTACACAAGGATTATAATGCACAGTCGAGCTCCAAAAAAGTAACAACTACGCGATAAGTCACATTTTGGCGAAACGCTGGCGATGTACCACTTTTATGGAGCTCGACTGTGCATTGTAGTTCTTGTGTAGCGAGCGGCGAAACCCTGGCGAGTCGCTGGAAATGACTATGCATACGGCTGTATAATAGTTCCAATATTCCAAACAACACCACAATTTTGAAACAAAAATAATGTCAAATGTTTGAACTACTGACACATGTCAAATGTCGATTATTATGCCCTTATTTTTTATAATTGTAACAACGTATTGGATGTCGTTTAAAGTTAGAATACTATTTTTTACTCACACTTCCTTTTTCATCATTGTTCTTTACATATTCATTTATGCGAACAGAATATGAATGAGGACTTTTTACAACTCAAATCTACGAAACATGTTGTCAATATGTACCAAAACTTCAATTTCTCTTCTTTCTTGAATATCTGATTAGATTTTCATTAAGGCTCTTTTTTTCAGTTAGAATTTCTGAAATTCTTCGTAAAAGCATTATTTCGAGTAATCAAACGTGAACGAAACAGAACAGAACCCGCCTCATTCTCAAATGTTATTCTATGATCGTTCTCGATTCTTGCAAATGTGAAAAATCAAGTAAGAAAAATGGTGATTTCCGACAGAAATAGTATGTGGCCATGACCACAAAACTTGTCCGCTTACTTGGAACTCTTATCTTGATTTCATGGATTAAAATTAAAACCTCCGACACCAAAACCCCCACATACCAATTTCTAATCGATTGTGGCCATAATCACAAAACTCATACAACATCTTGGGCCGCCATTTGCAACTTATGTATTTTGACAAAAAAATCTGGATCTGCGACCCTAAAGAACACCCATTAATCATTTTTGAATCGATTCTGACCATAACCACAAATCTCGTCCGCCATCTTGGAGCCGCCATTTATGAATTTTGACTAAGAATTCATATCTCTAATGAAAATTCCATAATGCATTCTCACCGGAATGTTGAATACTTGCCAAAAAATTTCAAAACATTCGGACGTCTCGAAGTGGTACATACAGGTGAAGCTAATAAAACAGTGTTTAAAATGAACAATTTTTTTGGGGGAGTCTTGGCATCGACTGCTATGGTCATTAGCCACGTGTTCTGGGTAGGCAGTGTTACTAACTCCTTACGCCACTTTAGGAGCAGCTCTGTTAATTTTCAACGCAACAGTGAATTATGGAGAATTATTCCCGAGATTAAATCATTCCGAAAAATAGAAAAAGCTCGCCCCGGCCGGGAACCGAACTTGGAACCTCTTGGTCACCAGACGCGTGCGCCATACACTGCGCTAATCTCCACCCAATCATATTATTAACGAAAAAAGTATCTCATCTTATCACATTTGATATAAGAGAGTGTTGAATTTGCCCCGATAAGAAATTCCAAAAAATTGTCAAATGGTAAAGTTCCATTTTTTAACGAAAACCTTGTTATCTTTTCTTTAATCTATTAAAACATATTATATCAGTCTAATAGAGTAAGTAGTCTGAAGCTCTCAACTCCTATTCATCATTGTTTCTTGGGAAACTAGAAGTACTTATTTTCTCGTAAACCAGTTCTTTGACAATAATTGAAGAAGCCTTCGGGTTTGACTAATTTTCGTATCAGTTACTGATATAATTTAAACTTGTTCTGGAGGCGTCTTTCCGTCCCGTTCGTTTATTTTTCAATTAATTCTCTCAGACAGAGCTTTAGAGCTTTCTGAGGACTACTAGAAAATATTTGAGAATGAATATCTCCTTTACACTCACTCAACAGTGATTACGCGCTATGAAATATTTAATGAATAATAAACGCTAGTAAACAGGCTCAAAGTATGCAACTAGCTTGAAAGTTTCGGTAGAATCTGATTAAGATTCTACATGTAAAATAATATGATAGACCAAGCTATAGAGGTTTTTTCCCCACAATATAAAAGACGCAAATGGCCTATTCTAATTTTTAAAGATAGTTCTTTAATGAAAACTCCAGTTTTTGTCCCAGCAAAATCGCTTTATGGAATTTTTTAAACAAGCGATAGTGAAAAAAATATATTTTTTTTTGTTTTTTTGGAAATATCTCAAAGATTATCAGGGAATCGTTTTACAATCAATGGAATTCATAAAACTTACAAAACGGATTTTCATACTACCGGATCCGTGCATTTTCCAATGAGGAAATCCGGGAAAACCTCGAAAAAGAGTAATCTCTTATAAAAATTATAAATTTTTGAAAAATAATTTTTTCAAAAATATATAATATTTACAAATCTGAAGCTGGACAAACAATATTGCGGAAACTGATAAATAATAATATGTGGTTCAACTGTGCGCAAGATGTTTTCTGTCCGATGTGTAGTTTTGGGGACGTATACGAATGTATTTTCGTGTTATTTCTACCGAGTTTATACCTGCCATATTTCCACAGGAAAAGATAAATTCTCGTTGACATTTTGTCTTTGTATGTTGTACAGTGAAATGATAGGAATTTCCTCTATCCTCAGTATTATCCACCAACATTCTATACATAACTCATCTCGTCGACATCCTCCTGCGACAATAATTAATACAACCATGAAGAGGAATTATTTAAAGCAAACTGTTTTGTAATAATTATGACTCCCTACCTTCACCATCAAAATAATACATTTTTAGCTCTTGTCAAAAACGCTTCAATATTTTTCTACGTGAAAAATGCTGTTTCTTTGGTTAGTATCTTTCTGATAGTCTTTTCAGGAATGCTATATTAGATTATTGTTCCTGCCTATTTCTACGTTTCCCTTCTTGGATAACATGGTTATTATCATCGAGTATTGACTCCATAATGACGACGCTTTCTGTACTTTTGATTTTTGTTGGAAGAATGAAACCAATGACTTACTACGGATAGACTTCGTCATTTACATTTCAAGGTACGGTCACATTCTAAGCAAAATTTTTCGCTTGTTTCGCGGAAAATAGTTGCCAATCAACCCAAAAGTCGGCAAAGCTAAGTTTCTGCTGAATTATCTGCTAATATACAATGTATATAAGCGGCATTTAAAATTGTGCTTAGAATGTGACTGTGTTGGCCGCAGCTAGAAATGTAAATAACGGAGTCCGGTAATATGTCATTGAATAAAACGATTTCTGTTGGTTGCTTCACTCATTTATCTTCACATGCCATTTTTGAAAGGGGTTAAACGCTGTTTCATATTGTACTCAGAATTTTTCTGGTACGAGACTATTTATAACCAATTTTATCCCTTCCTCTATGTCGGATCCTTCGCCAAATTAATCGATTTCTTCTGAATTCATATTCGTTTAATCAAAAATAATCAGAGCTTGTTATGAACATCTGTTGGTCTTCTACAAAATATCTCATCTAATTTCTTTTTTTTTTTTCGTTTCAGTTACTTACCACTGTTACGGGAAGGGGCAGCACTGTATATAAATCTCCACGTTGAGTGTTCTTGAGCAGGTAAGTGAGAATATACCATTGAGTTACACTCGTGCATAAAAATTACTGGATAATTTTACATTCCAGCGTGTTATCTTATGAAAACGGCAATCGCCTTATTTCATAGTTTGTAAAAGAGCCCTCCTTCAGAATCTGGATCCCTCCCCAAAATTTGAAAATAAACTCGTGCAACTTTAAGATAACACGCTTCCTTGAAAAAATGGTAATTTTTATGCATTTATGCAATTGTAACTGAAAATGAAACTTCATGAAGTGGTTATGCAGAGACCAAGAAAAAAATAATGCTAAAAAGTTCAATTTCAAATAAATATCACGAGCACCAATTGAGAACTAAACTTTTATATAGCAAGTTTATATGAAACTTTCGAAACTTCATGAAATCCAATATCAGATACAAAATGCCATTTGGATGTACGAAATTCATTTTAGTGCCATTATCTTTATTTGGCTTTACTTTATTTCACATGATACTGGATTTTACCGCAATCAACTCTCATTTAATAGGGTTTCTGACTCTCAGTTTCAGTTGGTGAAGGATGAAAAGTAAACGGAAACCATCGAACTGAATCCAAAATGATCATGTTATATTCACTAATATTGTTATAGACCTGAAACATCAGAAAGACCTCCAAATCATCTGACGTCTTTTATGTTCTTGTCTAATCGTATAGGCCGAGCTATAAGAGCTATAAGACAGTTCTTAGATGAAAACTCTGGTTTTCCTAGCCAGATCGCTTTCTTTATAAATAGTGAAAGAATTTACATTTTTGTTTTTTTTGCGAATATCTCGAAATGTATTGGAGGAATCGTTTTACAAGTCAATAGAACTTTTGTAGTGAATTATAAAATTTACAAAATATTTTTTTAAACGACCAGAACGTTGCATTTTTCACTGAAAAAATTTGGGAAAACTTCTAATAAGAGACCATTTTTCAAATATTCATAATTTTCATAAATCTGCATCTGGACAAACAATATTACGGAAACTGATAGATAAAATCATGTGGTTTAACTGTGAGCAAGATGTTTTCTGTTCGATGTGTAGTTTTGGCACAATCGCGTTTTGAACAATTTAAAGGCAAATCTTTCTAAATACGCCGATTTAAGCGAAATCTCCTGATTCAAATTTTATGAACGGCATTTGGAATTAGAGATCAATATCTACGATTCATATATTTTGGATTTTCACCTGAGAGGTGGGAAATGTGTTGAAAATTCATGTTTTTTTTTAATATCTCGAAAAATATTGAATATTTTCAAAATAATAAAAAAGATCTGAAAGGATCAGCCAATTTGCCAAATAAAGTTCCCACTCCCGAAACTGTACCTCCAATATTTATGATTTTCACGGAGCCCTGAAAATATAGCAAAAACGGGTAGTCTGGCTTCCGCGTGCGTTGTAGACCGTCAGATAGTGACATATTTAGGTGTCCCATTTTCTTCCACTTTTTTCTCACTTCATTGTTTTCGACACCTTTTGAGACATTCCCTCAAACTTTCTACATGGCATTACGAATGGAATGACACCATGATCATAATTTTCGATGACTATACAATTTTTTTTTTATGTTACATGTTGCACTGAAAGTATTTCGAATACTTAGGGCGGGTTGTACAAATCAAGTTCAACAACAGTTTAAGTAAACTCGCTTCAGTTGCTATGGATTAGCCAATGAAATTTCTAGGTCCTTAGCAACTGAACTCAGTTCAGCTAAACTGTTGGTGAACTTGGTTTGTACATCCACCCCTTAGGAAAGAAAATTATGTGAACGTAATGTGTTCGATGGAATACACATGTCACATTCTCTTACACTTACACTCCATTTTCATCTATATTGATAATATCAACCTTCGTTTTTGAATTCCAGATACCGTGATCAGGCATATCATTTGGGGCATGCTCTGAAGAAAAAAATGGCGGCCCTACTGAATACGACAACCAACTCCACGGATTCACTGTACGATGGAGAGAACCTCTTCCACATAATCCTCCAAACAGTTCAGACCATTTTATTCACCGTAGTATGTCTGGTTGGCCTCGTAGGAAACACCTTGGTCATATACGTCGTCATTCGTTTCTCCAAAATGCAAACCGTGACCAACATGTACATCGTGAATCTAGCCATAGCAGACGAATGTTTTCTCATAGGAATTCCTTTCCTCATAGCTACTATTTTACATCGCAAGTGGATTTTCGGTAATTTCGCATGCAAAGCTTACATGATTTCGACGAGTATCAATCAGTTTACAAGCTCTATTCTCTTGTGCATTATGAGCGCTGATCGCTATATGGCCGTGTGCCATCCTATATCTTCTCCAAAATGGAGGACACCTGTGATTTCTAAGGTTGTTTCTCTATTGGCCTGGACATTCAGTATCGTCCTCATCATACCCATTATTCAGTATTCTTCAGAAGTGGAATACGATGGAAGAAAGTCTTGTGTCATCGAGTGGTGTGATGAAGACTATAACATCAGCTACTTCAGCGATTACCACGCCAACTCCTCTCTAAGCAACAACACCACTTCCTTCGATAACCAAACTTTCGAGTTGGAATCTGTGGGGCCCAAAATTTTCACTTGGTACACTTTCTTCTGCAGTTTTGCTATCCCTCTCAGTCTCATCCTGATATTTTATTGGCTGGTCATAAGAAAACTCAAAACTGTGGGGCCAAAAAACAGGTCGAAAGAAAAGAAGAAGTCGCATAGGAAGGTGACTAACTTGGTGTTGACTGTAGTGACTGTTTATGTCATTTGCTGGTTGCCGTATTGGATCACACAACTCGCCTTGAATGGCAATGATGACATGTAAGTACGAGTATATTATTTATAGTATTTTTTTTCACAGGAGATATTTACACTTTTAGTTTATCAATCAGTGATTTGTGACCAAAAAAGTGCTGTAATTGATCAAATGTGAGAGAATATGATTCAGTCCAAAATCACTTTTGATGATTTGTTGGTAAAAATACTTTTCACTGCTTTGTTTTCTGAGATTTGCAACCTATCAAAATTTGAAAAGCCTGTGTAAGTGTAAGTGTGACAGTATTTTTTTGGTACTCAAAAAGGTAAAATCCTGTATGCATCAAGGAACACATCCCAAGTTAGTGAGTTCCAAAGCTTTGCCATTCAGTAAAAGAACAAGCCCTGGAAAGAAATGTTCGTCATGTCTCCAAAGTGACGGGTCACTCTTGATGGGTCCGCTAACAGTGGAACAAATGATGATACTGGGCCCCTTCTCCATCGGATACAACAACCCCTCGAGCCTTGAATTTAAGGATTCTGAGAGGATCAATTTCTCCCATGTTAGCTGGGATGATCCCAGGTTCCTCGACTTCTTTTCGTGTGCAGCATTGCACTCCACCAGTATCCTGTTTTTCTCCACAGAATCTGCATGTGTCGTTTTCCCTGAGCATAACTTTCTTAGATTTTCTCTGAGTTGGCAATATCTTGTTGAGTATGCCACATTGACTCTAGAGTAATACTTTTGATCTCTCTCAGTTGTCGAGCCTCACTCTGTATACCTAGTATTTCAAATGATAAGGATTTTTTATTAAAAGCCAAATGAGGTTTTTTTCCGTTTGGAAATTATTCTGTTTTTAATTGATATTACCTTGGAGAAAGTATGATCATTTACTGATTAATTTAATAACTTTATTTATTTATAAAGAGAGCCTTACGCCAAATGATTCATTTGGTGGCAGAGATTCAACTCCCTAAGTTCATTTATGTGCTTTTCCTTGCTCAAATATGGTATTTGAGCCGGCGGCGGAGGCGAACAGCCCTTATATGAAATATATTCCTGTTATCATTAACTGCTTGTTGAGGTAAATTTACTGAAGTTTATACACTAAATTATCGATCAGAAAATTTTGCAAACAAAACAGATTACCAGGAATAAACAGAGAAAATAAAGACATTCAAAAAGGTGGGAAGAGGGGAAAAGTTGGTTTCTAATTTTGTTAACAATTTTCCGTGACTGACACAATCGAAAGCCGTTATTGTAGACCTTGATTCTCGGAAACTATGTTGATTTTCATTTATAATTTAAAATTATTTCATGAAACTCATAAAACTGTCTAGAAAAGAGTATTCAAATAGTTTTTGAAAACTGAAAGCTATCATTACTGGTATATAGTTGTCCAAAATTGGCATATTATTTTTTTTTTTTTTTGAAACAGGAGTCATTTTTCTGCTTTTATCCTCTTGGAAAAGAGACAGCTGTAAATGATAAATTAACCATAAAAGTGAAAGGAGTTATTACTGTCTTCATAACTTTTTGAAATTACTTGAGCGCGAAAAACACAAAGAGAAAGTATTGATGGAACAGGCACCTTCACCAAAAAATCGAAAACCATTTTAGATGAGTGAAATAGCACACTTTTTATGAAATGTCTCTCTCAAAGTTTTCTAAAGTTGAGAAATGTAGCCCAAGAAATTTGTTGTTGCTGTTGTTGATTCAATTTTATCACCTTCTACTCGACATGTTAGAGAAGATTAGTTGGGGGAAATATTGTTGGTATGAAAAAATTAACCATTAAACCGTTAGATTTACACCAGTTTACAAAAGAATTTTCAGTATCTGCAATAAGTTCCTCTGAAGCATGTGCGGAGACCGCCAATGAGGTATCGTCCGCATATATAGATAGCATTTGCGATTCAAGGTGGACTGGTAAGTCATTTATAAAAAGTAACAATATTAGTGGCCCCAGCACAGATCCCTGTGGAACTCCTCTGTTCATAATATGAGAGTTGGAGAGTTGGAGGTAGCATCATTACTTTGACTATCATCTTCCTATTGCTGAGAAAATCTGTAATTCAATCCAAGAGTATTCCTCGGAACCTAACATTAAACAATTTATTCTCAATAACATTTATGTCCAAACTATCGAAAGCCGTGATAGGACAAAAAAATAGCCCTACCACGTGCCTTCCTCTATCCAGTTCCGTATAAACATATTCAAAAAGATTTGTATGCAGCAGTTTGTGTTGATCTGTCGGCTCGGAATCCGGTAAGCTTGTTGATATTCCGAAAAACTATCATTCTGCTGCAAACAATTTTTTAAAAGATTTGAGAAATAACACTCAGCACTGATACCGATCGATTATTAGATATATTTTCTGGATAATTTTTTTTGTGAATTGGAATGACTTTAGCAAATTTAAGTGACGATGGAAACTTGCCTACGATAATTGAAAGATTTATATTATAAGATGACTCAGATGAATCGATAGAGATTTAACATGAGAGAATCATGATTGTTGGTTTTTCTCAATTTCAAGCGGTTTAACGATTAAGAAACCATCAAGTTACTCTGATCATTTTGAAGTAGACATTTCAACAACTGAAATGATCACTTATAGCCCTTCGGAATGTAAAAAAAAATATCAAGACAACTGTTCGTGGAAGATAGGGGTATTTTTTTTCGGAATATGTACATAACTCGAAAACTAGTCGTCTTGTGAATTGCGAAAAAATCGGGTTTCAATCTGAAATAAATCATTTATACGTGTTATAAAAAATAACTACTGAAAAATCGGTTTTCCGCCAATTTGACGGGTAGTTTGAGGTTATTCCAAAAAGTATTGAATACAAAAGTTTTTTATTTTTTCATTATCTACAACTTTTTACTCGAACATACATTTTCCGCTAGAAGGTTATCGAATCACAAAAAACCTTATTCAACCCTTAACTGCATCCCCATTTTGAGTGTTTTCGTGTTTAAATATTTTCTTTCTAGTGGGTTTATGTTATTTTATCATGATGAAATGAGACACATTTTGAAACATTGGGGGAAAAAAGTTTTTCTTTTAAACCAATCAATCTCAGTTCAACTAACCCCTCGAAAAAACCATAGCAAAGGCTGATACAATTTGAATTTTTCAGATTTTCGACCACCCTTCATGTCCTCGTGTCCTGTTTGAGCTACTCCAACTCAGCAGTTAATCCGATCCTTTATGCCTTCCTCAGCGACAACTTCAAAAAGAGTTTTCTCAAAGCGTGCACTTGTGCTGCCAACAAAGACGTCAACGCCACGTTGCATCTTGAGAATAGCGTATTTCCGAAGAAGAATAAACAAGTTTCTGAAAGGTAATAAATATTATGGTAACAAATAGTAGAGAATATAATAGAATAGCCTTTATTCACCATAAAAATATAAGCAATTGAAATAGTGATTAACAGTGGAGTTGTTGTTGTTATACTGTATATGGGGTATTCCACTTAAAAATGTTGTGTTCCTGTCTTATTCAAAATTCTGTATTGTGATATTTGCAAATTAGGGCTTACAAGATTGCTATCAACTTTGCCTCGATACATTTCGTTTCTCCATATTCAATATATATACAGTGACCGCCAAAAAGTATGTACCATTTGGGAATAAAGTTCATCATTAGATTATTGGAAAAACTTTTCTGGGGGAAAGTTTCTGCATGTCCGATAACCTGAAAATCGTTTTTGACGCATGTCACGAGAGCACTAGTGTGGCGGCAAATTGGACAAATATACCATGAGGCCAAAAGTGGGGTAAGATGGCAAGATATCGAAAAAAGTATTTTGAAAAAGTTGCTTGGAATTTAATTTTATACTCACACACAGAGTTTTGAGCAATAAATAGGAAAAAATTTAAGTTGCATTTTAAAAAAATATTTTCCGATGTCTTTACCAAAATCAAAGTTTTTTCTCTGAATGGCTTGATATAGTGAAACATTTATATTTTGATGGAAATGATAGAACTATCCCATTTTCTCCGCCCCAGATGGCACTAAATAGAAAATTATAGTTTTTGGCAGAACCCTCGCTGTTACATTGATTCGTATCTAACAGTTATACCAGAATTCCAAGACTATTGCGGTCATGAGCATCATGAGCATCGTGCATGAGCGTTTCACTTCACACATAAACTTGAAAATATTGCGCCGAATTGAAGAGGCTTAAAGTTAATGTGCAAAGTGAAACGCTCATGCAGCATTATCATTGAAACTTGATTATAATCAGGAAACATGATGTTTGCAATATCATCACAATAGTATCGAAATTCTGATATAACTGTTAGATACGAACCAATGTAACAACGAGGGTTCTGGCAAAAATCAATTTTTTCAATTTAGTGCCATATAGTGCGGAGAAAATGAGAGAGTTTTGTCAATATCATCAAAATACAAATATTACACTACAGTCAAGCCATTTAGAAAAAAAATATTGATTTTTGAAAAAAGATTAAAAAATATTCAAAAATATTACAAATTAAATTTTTTCCGATTCATTGGTTGAAACTCTGTATGTGAGTATAATATGTAACGATAATATTCGTCACATTGATAACATAATTAATCATACCTATAAACAAATCATTTTTAACATCGTTATAAATATTTAGATTATAGTGCTTGAAGGCATCTTAAATTTCACGCAACTTTTTCAAGTTACTTTTTTCGATATCTTGCCATCTTACCCCACGTTTGGCCTCTTCGTGATATTTTTTTCCAATTTGACGCCTTACTAGCGGTCACGTGACATGTGTCAATATCGATTTTTAGGTTATCGGACAAAAATCCAAATTATTGGATTTTTATGTTAATGAAAAGAAGTCGAATATATTGAAAAAAATCTAATTCGTTGAATTTTTTTCAATATATTGAAAAGAAATCCAGTATATTGAAAATAAAATCTCGTATATTGAAAAAAAAATCCAATTTATTGGATTTTTATGTATTGAAAAGAAGTCGAATATATTGGAAAAAATCCAATTCATTGAATTTTTTTCAATGTATTGAAAAAAAATCCCGTATATTAAAAGAAATCCAGTATATTGATAAAAGTTCCAATATATAGGATTTTTTTCATGAAAATAATTTTATTTTATTTGTGTGACCCCTTGAAGCTTTCGCAGTAACTAAATGGAAATACAAAATCACCAAATAAACAAATAATATGTAAATAATTTGGTGTTTATGAAATCGATTTTTAAATTATAGGAGATTGGATTTTTTCATGAAAATAATTTCATTTTATTTCTGTGACCCCTTGAAGTTCTCCCAGTAACTTCAAGGGAAACACAAAATAACAAAATAAACAAATAATATGTAAATAATTTGGTATCTATGAAATGTCATGGAACATGTTATTATGACTATTCCACTGTTCTCAAGATATTCACGTAATCTGACCAATCACAAATCAAAGACATGTTGTATTATGGCGACAATATATCTCCTTGCTTAACAACCAATCAGTCTATTTCAAATTTTGAAATTCAGCCAATAGAATCGGAATTACAGTGAAAATATAGCTTGTCGCTGTATTTTCACGGTGATAAACCTGCTTAGTTTTTGTTTTACTAGCTGTCAAGTGAAAATAATGATTTAAATTATAAACGTCAAATCTTTGTGTTTTGACTAGTTATATTTCTTAATCAATATGAGCGATCGTTGGGGACAAATGGCTATTGGGTATCATAGATGAAGCAGTGGAAAAGAGTATTCCGTTGAATACGGCCAGAAATAAAGAATCAAGTACTAGGCAATTCAACAATTTTCAAATCGATATATTGTCGTCCTAAATATAATTCGTGGTATGATATAACCTATAGTTTTTTGGAATATCAATTCATTGGCAATCCCAATGCAAGAAAATACAACTCGTCCTGCGGACTCGTTGTATTTTCAGCATTGGGATTTCAATTCATTAATATTCCAATAAATTATCGGTAATAATCACACCACTTATTATATTACCCCTGACAATACCCATGGAGACTAAAATTAAAGTTTTAGTCTCCTTGGAAAACACCAGCTGTCTCTCAATTCTGATTGGTCTGTCAGCGTTGATGTTTTCAACGATGTAACCAAAGATGACAAAGCAAAGTTTGACATTATGACAGATCATAATTGTAGGCGAAAACGTCAAAATGAGTCGCATCGTAACTATATAATGAATTATTGATAGTTATAATATATTTTTTGTGATAATAGTTGATTGATTATGGTTATGATGAATTGATTGTTCATGTTTATAATAATACTTTCAATGCTTCGTGAAATAGTCTAATAAAATACCACTCGTTATTGAATTTATCTCATAAGTCTGTCTTTTATTTCTGAACTCAACTGAATTGTATCGAGAAAACACCACGAGTCCGCAAGACGAGTTTCTTGAGCTGAAAATTCACTGATTTATCGAATTTTGTAGGTTCAAGTCGAGCAAATACAGAGGAACCTCTCTGTGCATCAACAATGACGACGAATGTGATGGCGGCCCTCTAGTGAGCAGAGGAGACGCGTCGACATCAGCCGTTACGATGACCAGTCGCAACACCACTCTCTGTGACAGCAGAGAGAACGTTTCGAAAAACAACCTGATGAAGAACGGTGGATCATCCTCATCGCAGCCTACCAGTTTGTAATTTTTCATAAGTGGTGTAAATATTTTTTTACGTTTTCTATGTGGAACTAAGATGTTTAACAATAATGTGGACGAGTCATTGTGTTTGACTAGTTTGAGGAATGGGGAAAACGCGAACATTATATTGGTACAACTCTCCCTGTAAGACTCATTTTACTACGAAAGTTTGTGAACTGAGGTTTTACGCACTGTTCACAGTGCATCAGTGGCATTTCTTAGCACAAGTGCGTAAAATGTGCGTAGAAACATCAACTGTGAGCGATGTTTCACAAACATTTTTCAAGACAGTATTTTGTGTCAGATTTTACTCGGAAGTCGTCATTTGATAATAAGACGACAATTGATCTTCATGAGATAAAACAATCAACAATTACTACAATTTGTCAATACAATAACTGTCGTAGAAAAAATTTGTATGAGACATTTTCGTAAGGAACTTTTTGTACTCGCATGATTTGTTGAAATCGGCTTCGCCTTATTCAAAAATCTTCACGCTCATATGAAAAATTACTACTTTACGAACTTGTATTATAAGTAACTATTTTATACGAAAGTACGTAAACAAATTTTTTACGCACTATTCACATAGTGTCAAGTGATACTTTTTTGCACAACTGCGTAAAAAATCAACATACATTACAAAAAAGTACTGACTCCTTCAAAACAGGTGAAATTAAATCTTGTGAATATAATCATAAGTGAATATTGAAAATCTAGCAAATGAATTTGACTAAATATAGAAAAAAACCGTTTTATCTTTTTATTTATATCTTGTCATTTGAAATGTCGTATTTAAGTGGTAAATATTTACAAAATATCGTTTTTTCCTGATAGACGGCTGCATAGTTAATTTGAATAATTTGAGCAATTAAAAAATGTATGACCATTTGTATCACGTGATACCGAAGGACCGTAGATGTTGAAGGCACGACGAGAAGCAGAGTGTCCTTACATGGACTTATAAGTCCATGGTCCTTAAACGTTGCGATTGCTTCAAAGGCACTGGAAATAAATTTTAGATCGGGATATAATGTCCCTCACATTTTATTTCTGATGATACGTCTTGTTGACATGGAGGCGTATTTGACATGATAAAACTGAGTTGGCGTTGTTTTGTTTTTGTTCTTTCCGTCAACCGGCTGCACCCTTACGACAGCCCTCAGAAATCTTATAGTGACTTGTGCGAGCTAGGGAAGACGTTGCTCTTACCGTTTACCGTGTGATGCCTAGCAACAACCTCTTTAGCACGGTGCCTTTTAATCTTAAAGAGTGCGCACGCTTTTCAGTGCATTTGATTGACAAGGACTATGAGGCACTTATAATAAAAAAATATACAGAGAGTTTATTAAGTACTTGTTCAAACTTCAAAGGTTAATTATTTGACCAATTTCAAGATAAAATGTTCATATGAACATGTGCCCGCAAAAGTTTCGTCTCAGAGAAATAGGGTGTTGAAATTTTATTTTTTTTATTTTTCATTTTACTCTGAATAACTTTTGCAAAAGTAAATTTTTTGCACAAAATTTGGTCTTTTTTCAACTTTGTAGTAGAACCAGCCAAACTGGAAGATAGGGATAGCCCTGATTGGGCCCCTTCAAAGAACTTAAATTGCTGGTCAGTTCACTTGCACCAAGAGAATAGGGATCAGCATTGTCTATAATTTGAAGTTAGGAGTCGTAACGCGATTTCTCGCCTCCTTTGAGAGATAAGTAGTATTCACTCCTAGCCATATTGTAGTTAAAGTTGATGAAATATGCACTACACGCACTAAAAACTCGAATAAACAGGACAAACTTGCAGATAACAATGAAAACTCAATGGCAGACCCGTCCTTGTGTGCCCTACCGACAAAATGGCCGCTCTGTCAAAGTCACGTGACTCAAAATGATCAATAGACTATTCATCATTATAGGCCGAAACAATATCTCCATGGTTTTTATTAGGCTGAACAATTGTGTTATTTTTTATTAAAAAAATCTTAAACCTTCCCCTTACTATCAACCCCTATTTTTAAACACGAAAAAAATGTATTCAGGCACCAACTCAAATTCAAATTGGTGATGTCTAATTTTTATTTATTTTCAAGATTATCGCCCAATTAATTGATATTCTTCAAATAACATGAACTACGCCTGGTTGGGCTGAGATTTTTTAATTTAATTTAACCGATTAAATTATTAAAATCTCGTGGCTAGAGTAGGGTGGGTCCTGCACGATTCACTGTTGCGTTCCAATTAACAGTGCTGCTCCTAAGGTGGCGTATGGAGTTAGTATCAAAGCTTATGGCTAATGACCATAGCAGTCGATGCCAAAACACCAAAGAAAAAAGAAAAAGGAACTACGCCCTACTAGGGAGGGAGGGAGGGAATGGGGAAATTAAACAACTGTACGATTTCCTTAATTTGAGCTGATTTATTTTGATAAAGCATACACAAGTCTTTGGTTATGTCAACTATTCCTCGCAAGTACAGAAGCGCATGCCTTACTAACAGCTGTGTCGTAGCTGATATAAGAACAAATGAATGGTAAACGCTTTATGGGGGACCCGCCAACTACCTTCCCGGTCGGCAAGAGCAGTAGAGGGGTGCCTCACGGTGAGGACTCAGAACCGAACGCACGTGGTACTAAGGCTGAAAGTCGGTTGCGGATAAGTACCGCGTGGTACTCTTCTCGATAACAGCGTGTATGAACTCTTAACCATCAACGATTCCATCGTTCGAATTGGAATGGTTGCTGAAATGGCTCTTACGGATTGCCGCTTTATGGGCGAAGGCAGATTCGTATCTCACAGGTAAAATTTACCATTATGAGAGTAAGAAAGTATATGTGAGAATTCCTGTATTTTCTAAATGGTATCGATTTGTGTGAGAGACAGCAATTGTCTCTTTTTGAATGAAAGACTTGCAACATAAGCTGAAGTGATGTGTTGATTTTATGTAACAAAAGATTGCGCCACACTGAACACTTGATGCGCACCTACGTTTTATTTAGTGTATGATAATAATAAAAATAATAATAATAATAATAATAATAATAATAATAATAATTCGACTTTATTCACACACTTGTTTTGTCATACGAAGTAACGCTGCCGAAGCAGTGTTTTTCAACTCAACCGTGGAAGAAGAAATAAAAATAAAATACAAGAAGTTAATTCTCGACTAACTTTTTTCGTGTTTAAAAATAGGGGTTGGGGTAAGGGGAGGTTTTATATATTTTTAAAAAAAAATTACACAATTGTTCAGCATAATCTAAAGTGAAATATAAATATTGTTTCGGTCTCTAATAATATTTGAGGGGAAGAAGGAGGGTTAAGAATTTTTTTTATAAAAAAACAATAATAAAATAAGTTACGTCAAATTCAAATAAATAATGAGAGCGTTCTCAGCGCTCTCTAAGTGATACATGAAAATTATTACCAAATTTTGATTTCTCACCTCAAAAATAACTCGTTCACAAAATATTTTTTGCAAAAGTTATTCAAAATAATTGAAAATAAAATTTCAACTTCAACACCCTGTATCTCCGATCTTAAAATTAGTCAAAGTTTCACCCATTGAAGTATGAGCAAGTACTTAATTAACACCCTGTATAGTTTGAGTCCATACCAATAAATGCAACGTCAGTTCCGCCAAAATATTTTCCTATTGTTATCATAAACGAAATGTTATTACTCTTGACTACTGTATATTATATATCAATTTGTATATGAAACAAAGTTTTCATAGGATTTTATACAATGAGCCCATAAAATCTTATGACTGTACTATAATAGGTTTTATAATAATGTATGTAGGAAACTATCGCTTTGTATCATTCTCGGTAAGTTCGATGTTACGCATTCCCCTTCATTTTATTTTTGAATTTGAATTGAATTTTTCTTCTGAAGAATCAATACTACATAACATATCACTTTTTTTGTAAATCAAAATAATTTTCTTTACTTTGTATAATCAATGAAATGTGTAAAAATATCAATTTATATGTAATCTGAATGTTCACAAACAAAATATACATATTGTTTGTACTTATATGTTGAAGTCTGTGATATTAACATAGTGTTAATTCCCTGTGAACAAAATGTATATAATAACACATTTCTTATATAAATGTAATCTTAGAATTAGCACTCTTATATTTTTGAATAACAAATAAATTTCAAACGATTACGTGAATCTTGCTGTATCAAAAAAACTCTGTTTATATGAATATGAATAAATGTATAAGTGTGAATATGTACATTATATTTCTTGTGAAATAAAGTTTCCAAAACCCAATAATTTATTGTCTACTCAAATGTCGGTATGAAGTGCGTAAAAAATCAACTGTTCATCAAGTGCATGAACAAATTGTTTACAAAATATTTATACATTTACACATTCTTTCAAAGGGCAGTATTTTGTTTTTTTTTTACTCGGAACTCATCTTTTGACCAAAATCCAAAACTTCATAAGATCAAACATTCAAATTAAAAATTGGTGGGTTTGGCAAATGAACTAAATGAGGTGGACTGTTTTTTGGTGACTTACCTCTTGTTGGAGACGTGTTTTTAATTGTTTTAGCATGATTAATCGCTTATTGGACATCAAATCGAGCTAGTTTAGTGATATTTAGTGTTCCTAGATCATTATTCAATCATAGTTAATTCGGTGGCTGTTGGAGAAAGTGTAATTTTTAGGTGTTGAAAAAAAAAACAAAGTTAGGTTAGGTTCGAGAGGGCCCCCTTGAAAAATCGACATTCTCCGACCGAGACAGTCCACCGAATTCGCTATGAACGATCTAGGAAGGATGCTGAACAGCACAATAGTGAAATTTCTGTCTAAAATATATGTATAGGGTGTAAAAAAAGTAAGAATGATTAACAAAGTGTTTTTAATTATTTTAGCATAATTCAACGATTATTGGACATGAAATCGAGTTAGTTTAGTGATATTTAGTGTTCCTAGATCATTATTCAATCATAGTTAATTCGGTGGCTGTTGGAGAAAGTGTAATTTTTAGGTGTTGAAAAAAAAAACAAGGTTAGGTTAGGTTCGAGAGGGCCCCCTTGAAAAATCGACATTCTCCGACCGAGACAGTCCACCGAATTCGCTATGAACGATCTAGGAAGGATGCTGAACAGCACAATAGTGAAATTTCTGTCTAAAATATATGTATAGGGTGTAAAAAAAGTAAGAATGATTAACAAAGTGTTTTTAATTATTTTAACGTAATTCAACGATTATTGGACATGAAATCGAGTTAGTTTAGTGATATTTAGTGTTCCTAGATCATTATTCAATCATAATTAATTCGGTGGCTGTTGGAGAAAGTGTAATTTTTAGGTGTCGAAAAAAAAACAAGGTTAGGTTAGGTTCTGTGTCCTTTTTTCGGTGAAAATTCAAACAATTTCGTACTTCGAAACGAACCAACAGGAGGATCTCGAGCAGCAGAATCCAGAAGTGCAATCGGTTTTGGTCCAACTCTTACGGTTTCCGAGTTATTGCGATTTTCCTACGGAAAAAAAGAGAAAATTTGAAAAAAAAAAACTCAATTTTCGTGAGGAGGGAGTATTTTACTATTCCGCGCTGTTTAGCATATCAGCATCGTTTATTAATCGATAATGTTGGACAACAAATCGAATTTGGTGGCTTTTGGAGAAAAAAAAAACTTTTGTTACCTCTTTGACAAGTTTGGTGTCTCATATTCGCGTCAAATTCGTTTGCTGCCGTCTTATACAGGTGTGTGGAGCTCTCCCAGTAGGTACACACGCTGCAGCACTGCAGAAAATTATCTCAGTTTCCAGTTCATCACAAATCTACACGGTTTTCTTCTAAAAATGCTGTTTTTCCCCGAAAAAAAGGAAATTTTTAGAGAAATATCGGATATTATTATTATTTTAGTGACTATGCAACTATGTATAATGTTGTAAATTTTGTTTGGTATGTTGTTTTGACGAGAGGGTGATATAAAAAGGTTCAAAGAAATCTTTTTAAAATTACCTCTATCTCAATGAGTTGGCTAGCCCCCAAAGCACTTTCGCAATAAACTGCTGCTCCAGGGGGGGGAGATGATGATCCCGCCGCACGTTTACCCCTCTTGAAGATGCGTGGGAAACGCTCATTTTCACTTGTGGTGTTCCTTTAGTATTTTCACAGAAGATGAGGTAGAGCAGGTGTATCTAAAATGCAATAACAAGAGGAATTACGCACTGATTATAATAATGATGATGACGTTCTGTTGCATTCACCAAAACACTATACAGTTCACACATCATATTCTAAGCACTTGTAGCAGGTGTGATTAAAACTAGAGCCAAACTATGATAATTGTGATGTCGGCAATCGACAAGTGTCTCGTCGTGTTGTTGTGAACAATGGTCGTCGCACTCTTATAAATACTGCAGGTTTGTTGTAAAAGAACGTTCAGCATCGTTCCTAGATCATTTTTGGTGAATTTGGTGGCCTGTCTCGGTCGGAGAATGTCGAAATTTCATGTTTTCAAGGGGGCACCCTCTGTGAACGTTTTTCAACAAATTTCATACCTTGGATTCGCTTCGAAATTGCCATACAGGAAGTGCTTGTACTGCAGAAGTTAGAAATGCAATCCGTTTCGCTCTATTTTTCATAGTTTCTGAATAATCGGGATTTTAGAAAAAAAATTCAGTCAAATTGACTCTGCGCGCCATCTCATAGATGGTAGACAAAACGCATGTGGGTCTCAGATTCAATTACAGGTTTCTAGAAACTCCGAATTAGTTACAGGTTTCTAGAAACCCTGATTCAATTACAGGTTTCTAGAAACGCTGATCCAATTACAGGTCTCTAGAAACGCTGATCCAATTACAGGTTTCTAGAATGAAGTATTCCCAGTCCATCAAAACTTGATCCTTTCTCTAAGAGATGGCAGCAGGGTAGTTAACCTCGAAAAAGAATGGTTTTATTTTCTTATTTTTTTTAGGTATTATTCGAAAAGTACGTCGAATAGCGTAAAACTGCTTACGTATCTAACTTCTGCAGCACTAGATCATCCTGTATGGCAAATTTGAAGCCAATCCGAGGTTAAGAAATTTGTCGAAAAACTTTTAGAGGGCCCCCTTGAAAAATCGACATTCTCCGACCGAGACAGGCCACCGAATTCACTATGAACGATCTAGGAAGGATGCCGAACAGCACAATAGTGAAATTTCTGTCTAAAATATATGTATAGGGTGTAAAAAAAGTAAGAATGATTAACAAAGTGGTTTAAATTATTTTAGCATAATTCAACGATTATTGGACATGAAATCGAGTTAGTTTAGTGATATTTAGTGTTCCTAGATCATTATTCAATCATAATTAATTCGGTGGCTGTTGGAGAAAGTGTAATTTTTAGGTGTTGAAAAATAAACGAGGTTAGGTTAGGTTCTGTGTTATTTTTTCGGTGAAAATTCAAACAATTTCGTACTTCGAAACGTACCAACAGTAGGATCTCGAGCCGCAGAATCCAGAAGTGCAATCGGTTTTGGTCCATCTCTTACGGTTTCCGAGTTATTGCGATTTTCCCACGGAAAAGGACAGAAAATTTGAAAAAAACTCAATTTTCGAGAGGAAGTATTTCACTATTCCGCTGTTCAGCATCTCAGCAACGTTTATTAATCGATTGTTGGACAACGAATCGAATTAGTTTACTAAATCGTAGTTAATTTGGTGGCTTTTGGAGAAAAAAAGACTTTTGGTACCTCTTTGACAAGTTTGGTGTCTCATATTCGCGTCAAATTCGTTTGCTGTCGTCTTATACAGGTGTGTGGAGCTCTCCCAGTAGGTACACACACTGCACCACTGCAAAAAATTATCTAAGTTTCCAGTTCATTACAAATCTACACGGTTTTCTTCTAAAAATGCTGTTTTTCCCTGAAAAAAAAGGAAATTTTTAGAGAAATATCGGATATTATTATTATTTTAGTGACTATGCAACTATGTATAATGTTGTAAATTTTGTTTGGTATGTTGTTTTGACGAGAGTGTGATATAAAAAGGTTCAAAGAAATCTTTTTAAAATTACCTCTATCTCAATGAGTTGGCTAGCCCCCAAAGCATTTTCGCAATAAGCTGCTGCTGCAGGGGCGGGTGATGATGATCCCGCACGTTTACCCCTCTTGAAGATGCATGGGAAACGGTCATTTTCACTTGTGGCGGTCCTTTGGTGTTTTCACGGATGAGGTAGAGCAGGTGTGTATCTAAAATGCAATAACAAGAGGAATTACGCACTGATTAATGATGATGATGAGGTTCACAGTTCACACATCATATTCTAAGCACTTGTCGAAGTACTTAAGTAGAACGCGAAAACGCGTCGGTGGCATAGCGCGCCAGCCCAGTCAGACGCGTAAACGCGGGAGGGGCATTCAACGATTAAACATGTATTCTTTCTGTTATAAGTTGCTTCTTAATAAATAGATCAATAAAATAAAAAAATAGAAAGTGAAAATTGATTATCACACAAAAATTTGCACATGGTAACTAATTTTTCGATTGAAAGTCGTAAAATAGTCCATTTACACATGAAAGTCCATTAACACATGAAAGTCCATTTACACGTGAGAGTCTATTTACACATGAAAATCCATTTTGTGGTTAAATTAAAAAAACTTCGAATTTTGATAGTGATTTCACTATTCTGCTGTTCAGCATCGTTCCTACATCATCCATAGCGAGTATGGAGGTTCTAGGAAAAAGTTGATTTTTAGGCCTTCAAAAAATATAAGGTTAAGTTATTGCAATTTTCACATGAAAAAAAAAACAAAAAAAATGAAAAATCGAAATTTGACGGGGATTTCACTATTCCGCGGTTCAGCATCGTTCCTAGATCATTCACAGCAAATATGGACGCTCTAGGAAAAAGTTGATTTTTAGGCCTTCAAAAATAACCCCTTTGAACTTTTTTCGGTGAAAATTCAAAAAATAGATCTGCTTCAAAATGGGCCATCAGGAGGATCTCGAGCAGCAGAATCCAGGACTGCAATCGATTTTGTTCCAACTCTTGTGGTTTCCAAGTTATTGCAATTTTCACATGAAAAAAAAACAAAAAAAATGAAAAATCGAAATTTGACGGGGATTTCACTATTCCGCGGTTCAGCATCGTTCCTAGATCATTCACAGCAAATATGGACGCTCTAGGAAAAAGTAGATTTTTAGGCCCCCTTTGAACTTTTTTCGGTGAAAATTCAAAAAATAGATCTGCTTCAAAATGTGCCATCAGGAGGATCTCGAGCAGCAGAATCCAGGACTGCAATCGATTTTGTTCCAACTCTTGTGGTTTCCAAGTTATTGCAATTTTCACATGAAAAAAAAACAAAAAAAATGAAAAATCGAAATTTGACGGGGATTTCACTATTCCGCGGTTCAGCATCGTTCCTAGATCATTCACAGCAAATATGGACGCTCTAGGAAAAAGTTGATTTTTAGGCCTTCAAAAAATATAAGGTTAACCCCTTTGAACTTTTTTCGGTGAAAATTCAAAAAATAGATCTGCTTCAAAATGGGCCATCAGGAGGATCTCGAGCAGCAGAATCCAGGACTGCAATCGATTTTGTTCCAACTCTTGTGGTTTCCAAGTTATTGCAATTTTCACATGAAAAAAAAACAAAAAAAATGAAAAATCGAAATTTGACGGGGATTTCACTATTCCGCGGTTCAGCATCGTTCCTAGATCATTCACAGCAAATATGGACGCTCTAGGAAAAAGTTGATTTTTAGGCCTTCAAAAAATATAAGGTTAACACCCCTTTGAACTTTTTTCGGTGAAAATTCAAAAAATAGATCTGCTTCAAAATGGGCCGTCAGGAGGATCTCGAGCAGCAGAATCCAGGACTGCAATCGATTTTGTTCCAACTCTTGTGGTTTCCAAGTTATTGCAATTTTCACATGAAAAAAAAAACAAAAAAAATTAAAAATCGAAATTTGACGGGGATTTCACTATTCCGCGGTTCAGCATCGTTCCTAGATCATTCACAGCAAATATGGACGCTCTAGGAAAAAGTTGATTTTTAGGCCTTCAAAAAATATAAGGTTTAACCCCTTTGAACTTTTTTCGGTGAAAATTCAAAAAATAGATCTGCTTCAAAATGGGCCATCAGGAGGATCTCGAGCAGCAGAATCCAGGACTGCAATCGATTTTGTTCCAACTCTTGTGGTTTCCAAGTTATTGCAATTTTCACATGAAAAAAAAACAAAAAAAATGAAAAATCGAAATTTGACGGGGATTTCACTATTCCGCGGTTCAGCATCGTTCCTAGATCATTCACAGCAAATATGGACGCTCTAGGAAATAGTTGATTTTTAGGCCTTCAAAAAATATAAGGTTAACTAACCCCTTTGAACTTTTTTCGGTGAAAATTCAAAAAATAGATCTGCTTCAAAATGGGCCATCAGGAGGATCTCGAGCAGCAGAATCCAGGACTGCAATCGATTTTGTTCCAACTCTTGTGGTTTCCAAGTTATTGCAATTTTCACATGAAAAAAAAAAACAAAAAAAATGAAAAATCGAAATTTGACGGGGATTTCACTATTCCGCGGTTCAGCATCGTTCCTAGATCATTCACAGCAAATATGGACGCTCTAGGAAAAAGTTGATTTTTAGGCCTTCAAAAAATATAAGGTTTAACCCCTTTGAACTTTTTTCGGTGAAAATTCAAAAAATAGATCTGCTTCAAAATGGGCCATCAGGAGGATCTCGAGCAGCAGAATCCAGGACTGCAATCGATTTTGTTCCAACTCTTGTGGTTTCCAAGTTATTGCAATCTTCACATGAAAAAAAAAACAAAAAAAATGAAAAATCGAAATTTGACGGGGATTTCACTATTCCGCTGTTCAGCATCTCAGCATCGTTTATTAATCGATAATGTTGGACAACAAATCGAATAACTTTACTAAATCGTTGTTAATTTGGTGGCATTTGGAGAAAAAAAGACTTTTGGTACCTCTTTGACAAGTTTGGTGTCTCATATTCGCGTCAAATTCGTTTGCTGTCGTCTTATACAGGTGTGTGGAGCTCTCGCAGTAGGTACACACACACTCCACAGCCCAGCACTGCAGAAAATTATCTCGGTTTCCAGTTCATTACAAATCTACATGGTTCTCTTCGAAAAATGCCGTTTTTCCCTGAAAAAAATGAAATTTTTAGAGAAATATGACTATGCAACTATGTATAATGTTGTAAATTTTGTTTGGTATATTGTTCTTGACGAGTTTGTTATTAAAAAAGGTTTAATATGTTTGACACGGTGAAAAAAATCTTTATATTAAAATTACCTCTATCTCAATGAGTTGGCTAGCCCCCAAAGCACTTTCGCAATAAACTGCTGCTGCAGGGGGGGTGATGATGATCCCGCCGCACGTTTACCCCTCTTGAAGATGCGTGGGAAACTTGTGGTGTTCCTTTAGTGTTTTCACAGACGAGGTAGAGCAGGTGTGTATCTAAAATGCAATAACAAGATGAATTACGCACTGATTAATGATGATTAGAGGTTCTGCTGCATTCACCAAAACACACATCATATTCTAAGCACTTGTAGGGGTCCAAACTATGATAATTGTGATGTCGGCAATCGACAAGTGTCTCGTCGTGTTGTTGTGAACAATGGTCGTCGCACTCTTATAAATACTGCAGCTTTGTTGTAAAAGAACGTTCAGCATCGTTCCTAGATCATTTTTGGTGAATTTGGTGGCCTGTCTCGGTCGGAGAATGTCGAAATTTCATGTTTTCAAGGGGGCACCCTCTGTGAAAGTTTTTCAACAAATTTCATACCTTGGATTCGCTTCGAAATTGCCATACAGGAAGTGCTTGTACTGCAGAAGTTAGAAATGCAATCCGTTTCGCTCTATTTTTCATAGTTTCTGAATAATCGGGATTTTAGAAAAAAAATTCAGTCAAATTGACTCTGCGCGCCATCTCATAGATGGTAGACAAAACGCATGTGGGTCTCAGATTCAATTACAGGTTTCTAGAAACTCTGAATTAGTTACAGGTTTCTAGAAATCCTGATTCAATTACAGGTTTCTAGAAACGCTGATCCAATTGCAGGTTTCTAGAATGAAGTATTTCCAGTCCATGAAAACTTGATCCTTTCTCTAAGAGATGGCAGCAGGGTAGTTAACCTCCAAAAAGAATGGCTTTATTTTCTTTAGGTATTATTCGAAAAGTACGTCGAATAGCGTAAAACTGCTTACGTATCTGACTTCTGCAGCACTAGATCATCCTGTATGGCAAATTTGAAGCCAATCCGAGGTTAAGAAATTTGTCGAAAAACTTTGAGGGCCCCCTTGAAAAATCGACATTCACCGACCGAGACAGGCCACCGAATTCACTATGAACGATCTAGGAAGGATGACGAACAACACAATAGTGAAATTTCTTTCTAAAATATATGTATAGGGTGTAAAAAAAAGTAAGAATGATTAACAAAGTGTTTTTAATTGTTTTAGCATAATTAATCGATTATCGGACATCAAATCGAGTTAGTTTAGTGATATTTAGTGTTCCTAGATCATTATTCAATCATAATTAATTCGGTGGCTGTTGGAGAAAGTGTAATTTTTAGGTGTTGAAAAAAAACGAGGTTAGGTTAGGTTCTGTGTTATTTTTTCGGTGAAAATTCAAACAATTTCGTACTTCGAAACGTACCAACAGTAGGATCTCGAGCCGCAGAATCCAGAAGTGCAATCGGTTTTGGTCCATCTCTTACGGTTTCCGAGTTATTGCGATTTTCCCACGGAAAAGGACAGAAAATTTGAAAAAAACTCAATTTTCGAGAGGAAGTATTTCACTATTCCGCTGTTCAGCATCTCAGCAACGTTTATTAATCGATTGTTGGACAACGAATCGAATTAGTTTACTAAATCGTAGTTAATTTGGTGGCTTTTGGAGAAAAAAAGACTTTTGGTACCTCTTTGACAAGTTTGGTGTCTCATATTCGCGTCAAATTCGTTTGCTGTCGTCTTATACAGGTGTGTGGAGCTCTCCCAGTAGGTACACACACTGCACCACTGCAAAAAATTATCTAAGTTTCCAGTTCATTACAAATCTACACGGTTTTCTTCTAAAAATGCTGTTTTTCCCTGAAAAAAAAGGAAATTTTTAGAGAAATATCGGATATTATTATTATTTTAGTGACTATGCAACTATGTATAATGTTGTAAATTTTGTTTGGTATGTTGTTTTGACGAGAGTGTGATATAAAAAGGTTCAAAGAAATCTTTTTAAAATTACCTCTATCTCAATGAGTTGGCTAGCCCCCAAAGCATTTTCGCAATAAGCTGCTGCTGCAGGGGCGGGTGATGATGATCCCGCACGTTTACCCCTCTTGAAGATGCATGGGAAACGGTCATTTTCACTTGTGGCGGTCCTTTGGTGTTTTCACGGATGAGGTAGAGCAGGTGTGTATCTAAAATGCAATAACAAGAGGAATTACGCACTGATTAATGATGATGATGAGGTTCACAGTTCACACATCATATTCTAAGCACTTGTCGAAGTACTTAAGTAGAACGCGAAAACGCGTCGGTGGCATAGCGCGCCAGCCCAGTCAGACGCGTAAACGCGGGAGGGGCATTCAACGATTAAACATGTATTCTTTCTGTTATAAGTTGCTTCTTAATAAATAGATCAATAAAATAAAAAAATAGAAAGTGAAAATTGATTATCACACAAAAATTTGCACATGGTAACTAATTTTTCGATTGAAAGTCGTAAAATAGTCCATTTACACATGAAAGTCCATTAACACATGAAAGTCCATTTACACGTGAGAGTCTATTTACACATGAAAATCCATTTTGTGGTTAAATTAAAAAAACTTCGAATTTTGATAGTGATTTCACTATTCTGCTGTTCAGCATCGTTCCTACATCATCCATAGCGAGTATGGAGGTTCTAGGAAAAAGTTGATTTTTAGGCCTTCAAAAAATATAAGGTTAAGTTATTGCAATTTTCACATGAAAAAAAAAACAAAAAAAATGAAAAATCGAAATTTGACGGGGATTTCACTATTCCGCGGTTCAGCATCGTTCCTAGATCATTCACAGCAAATATGGACGCTCTAGGAAAAAGTTGATTTTTAGGCCTTCAAAAATAACCCCTTTGAACTTTTTTCGGTGAAAATTCAAAAAATAGATCTGCTTCAAAATGGGCCATCAGGAGGATCTCGAGCAGCAGAATCCAGGACTGCAATCGATTTTGTTCCAACTCTTGTGGTTTCCAAGTTATTGCAATTTTCACATGAAAAAAAATAACAAAAAAAATGAAAAATCGAAATTTGACGGGGATTTCACTATTCCGCGGTTCAGTATCGTTCCTAGATCATTCACAGCAAATATGGACGCTCTAGGAAAAAGTTGATTTTTAGGCCCCCTTTGAACTTTTTTCGGTGAAAATTCAAAAAATAGATCTGCTTCAAAATGTGCCATCAGGAGGATCTCGAGCAGCAGAATCCAGGACTGCAATCGATTTTGTTCCAACTCTTGTGGTTTCCAAGTTATTGCAATTTTCACATGAAAAAAAAACAAAAAAAATGAAAAATCGAAATTTGACGGGGATTTCACTATTCCGCGGTTCAGCATCGTTCCTAGATCATTCACAGCAAATATGGACGCTCTCCCTTTGAACTTTTTTCGGTGAAAATTCAAAAAATAGATCTGCTTCAAAATGGGCCGTCAGGAGGATCTCGAGCAGCAGAATCCAGGACTGCAATCGATTTTGTTCCAACTCTTGTGGTTTCCAAGTTATTGCAATTTTCACATGAAAAAAAAAACAAAAAAAATTAAAAATCGAAATTTGACGGGGATTTCACTATTCCGCGGTTCAGCATCGTTCCTAGATCATTCACAGCAAATATGGACGCTCTAGGAAAAAGTTGATTTTTAGGCCTTCAAAAAATATAAGGTTCCCTTTGAACTTTTTTCGGTGAAAATTCAAAAAATAGATCTGCTTCAAAATGGGCCGTCAGGAGGATCTCGAGCAGCAGAATCCAGGACTGCAATCGATTTTGTTCCAACTCTTGTGGTTTCCAAGTTATTGCAATTTTCACATGAAAAAAAAACAAAAAAAATGAAAAATCGAAATTTGACGGGGATTTCACTATTCCGCGGTTCAGCATCGTTCCTAGATCATTCACAGCAAATATGGACGCTCTAGGAAATAGTTGATTTTTAGGCCTTCAAAAAATATAAGGTTAACTAACCCCTTTGAACTTTTTTCGGTGAAAATTCAAAAAATAGATCTGCTTCAAAATGGGCCATCAGGAGGATCTCGAGCAGCAGAATCCAGGACTGCAATCGATTTTGTTCCAACTCTTGTGGTTTCCAAGTTATTGCAATCTTCACATGAAAAAAAAAACAAAAAAAATGAAAAATCGAAATTTGACGGGGATTTCACTATTCCGCTGTTCAGCATCTCAGCATCGTTTATTAATCGATAATGTTGGACAACAAATCGAATAACTTTACTAAATCGTTGTTAATTTGGTGGCATTTGGAGAAAAAAAGACTTTTGGTACCTCTTTGACAAGTTTGGTGTCTCATATTCGCGTCAAATTCGTTTGCTGTCGTCTTATACAGGTGTGTGGAGCTCTCGCAGTAGGTACACACACACTCCACAGCCCAGCACTGCAGAAAATTATCTCGGTTTCCAGTTCATTACAAATCTACATGGTTCTCTTCGAAAAATGCCGTTTTTCCCTGAAAAAAATGAAATTTTTAGAGAAATATGACTATGCAACTATGTATAATGTTGTAAATTTTGTTTGGTATATTGTTTTTGACGAGTTTGTTATTAAAAAAGGTTTAATATGTTTGACACGGTGAAAAAAATCTTTATATTAAAATTACCTCTATCTCAATGAGTTGGCTAGCCCCCAAAGCACTTTCGCAATAAACTGCTGCTGCAGGGGGGGTGATGATGATCCCGCCGCACGTTTACCCCTCTTGAAGATGCGTGGGAAACTTGTGGTGTTCCTTTAGTGTTTTCACAGACGAGGTAGAGCAGGTGTGTATCTAAAATGCAATAACAAGATGAATTACGCACTGATTAATGATGATTAGAGGTTCTGCTGCATTCACCAAAACACACATCATATTCTAAGCACTTGTAGGGGTCCAAACTATGATAATTGTGATGTCGGCAATCGACAAGTGTCTCGTCGTGTTGTTGTGAACAATGGTCGTCGCACTCTTATAAATACTGCAGCTTTGTTGTAAAAGAACGTTCAGAATCGTTCCTAGATCATTTTTGGTGAATTTGGTGGCCTGTCTCGGTCGGAGAATGTCGAAATTTCATGTTTTCAAGGGGGCACCCTCTGTGAAAGTTTTTCAACAAATTTCATACCTTGGATTCGCTTCGAAATTGCCATACAGGAAGTGCTTGTACTGCAGAAGTTAGAAATGCAATCCGTTTCGCTCTATTTTTCATAGTTTCTGAATAATCGGGATTTTAGAAAAAAAATTCAGTCAAATTGACTCTGCGCGCCATCTCATAGATGGTAGACAAAACGCATGTGGGTCTCAGATTCAATTACAGGTTTCTAGAAACTCTGAATTAGTTACAGGTTTCTAGAAATCCTGATTCAATTACAGGTTTCTAGAAACGCTGATCCAATTGCAGGTTTCTAGAATGAAGTATTTCCAGTCCATGAAAACTTGATCCTTTCTCTAAGAGATGGCAGCAGGGTAGTTAACCTCCAAAAAGAATGGCTTTATTTTCTTTAGGTATTATTCGAAAAGTACGTCGAATAGCGTAAAACTGCTTACGTATCTGACTTCTGCAGCACTAGATCATCCTGTATGGCAAATTTGAAGCCAATCCGAGGTTAAGAAATTTGTCGAAAAACTTTGAGGGCCCCCTTGAAAAATCGACATTCACCGACCGAGACAGGCCACCGAATTCACTATGAACGATCTAGGAAGGATGACGAACAACACAATAGTGAAATTTCTTTCTAAAATATATGTATAGGGTGTAAAAAAAAGTAAGAATGATTAACAAAGTGTTTTTAATTGTTTTAGCATAATTAATCGATTATCGGACATCAAATCGAGTTAGTTTAGTGATATTTAGTGTTCCTAGATCATTATTCAATCATAATTAATTCGGTGGCTGTTGGAGAAAGTGTAATTTTTAGGTGTTGAAAAAAAACGAGGTTAGGTTAGGTTCTGTGTTATTTTTTCGGTGAAAATTCAAACAATTTCGTACTTCGAAACGTACCAACAGTAGGATCTCGAGCCGCAGAATCCAGAAGTGCAATCGGTTTTGGTCCATCTCTTACGGTTTCCGAGTTATTGCGATTTTCCCACGGAAAAGGACAGAAAATTTGAAAAAAACTCAATTTTCGAGAGGAAGTATTTCACTATTCCGCTGTTCAGCATCTCAGCAACGTTTATTAATCGATTGTTGGACAACGAATCGAATTAGTTTACTAAATCGTAGTTAATTTGGTGGCTTTTGGAGAAAAAAAGACTTTTGGTACCTCTTTGACAAGTTTGGTGTCTCATATTCGCGTCAAATTCGTTTGCTGTCGTCTTATACAGGTGTGTGGAGCTCTCCCAGTAGGTACACACACTGCACCACTGCAAAAAATTATCTAAGTTTCCAGTTCATTACAAATCTACACGGTTTTCTTCTAAAAATGCTGTTTTTCCCTGAAAAAAAAGGAAATTTTTAGAGAAATATCGGATATTATTATTATTTTAGTGACTATGCAACTATGTATAATGTTGTAAATTTTGTTTGGTATGTTGTTTTGACGAGAGTGTGATATAAAAAGGTTCAAAGAAATCTTTTTAAAATTACCTCTATCTCAATGAGTTGGCTAGCCCCCAAAGCATTTTCGCAATAAGCTGCTGCTGCAGGGGCGGGTGATGATGATCCCGCACGTTTACCCCTCTTGAAGATGCATGGGAAACGGTCATTTTCACTTGTGGCGGTCCTTTGGTGTTTTCACGGATGAGGTAGAGCAGGTGTGTATCTAAAATGCAATAACAAGAGGAATTACGCACTGATTAATGATGATGATGAGGTTCACAGTTCACACATCATATTCTAAGCACTTGTCGAAGTACTTAAGTAGAACGCGAAAACGCGTCGGTGGCATAGCGCGCCAGCCCAGTCAGACGCGTAAACGCGGGAGGGGCATTCAACGATTAAACATGTATTCTTTCTGTTATAAGTTGCTTCTTAATAAATAGATCAATAAAATAAAAAAATAGAAAGTGAAAATTGATTATCACACAAAAATTTGCACATGGTAACTAATTTTTCGATTGAAAGTCGTAAAATAGTCCATTTACACATGAAAGTCCATTAACACATGAAAGTCCATTTACACGTGAGAGTCTATTTACACATGAAAATCCATTTTGTGGTTAAATTAAAAAAACTTCGAATTTTGATAGTGATTTCACTATTCTGCTGTTCAGCATCGTTCCTACATCATCCATAGCGAGTATGGAGGTTCTAGGAAAAAGTTGATTTTTAGGCCTTCAAAAAATATAAGGTTAAGTTATTGCAATTTTCACATGAAAAAAAAAACAAAAAAAATGAAAAATCGAAATTTGACGGGGATTTCACTATTCCGCGGTTCAGCATCGTTCCTAGATCATTCACAGCAAATATGGACGCTCTAGGAAAAAGTTGATTTTTAGGCCTTCAAAAATAACCCCTTTGAACTTTTTTCGGTGAAAATTCAAAAAATAGATCTGCTTCAAAATGGGCCATCAGGAGGATCTCGAGCAGCAGAATCCAGGACTGCAATCGATTTTGTTCCAACTCTTGTGGTTTCCAAGTTATTGCAATTTTCACATGAAAAAAAATAACAAAAAAAATGAAAAATCGAAATTTGACGGGGATTTCACTATTCCGCGGTTCAGTATCGTTCCTAGATCATTCACAGCAAATATGGACGCTCTAGGAAAAAGTTGATTTTTAGGCCCCCTTTGAACTTTTTTCGGTGAAAATTCAAAAAATAGATCTGCTTCAAAATGTGCCATCAGGAGGATCTCGAGCAGCAGAATCCAGGACTGCAATCGATTTTGTTCCAACTCTTGTGGTTTCCAAGTTATTGCAATTTTCACATGAAAAAAAAACAAAAAAAATGAAAAATCGAAATTTGACGGGGATTTCACTATTCCGCGGTTCAGCATCGTTCCTAGATCATTCACAGCAAATATGGACGCTCTAGGAAAAAGTTGATTTTTAGGCCTTCAAAAAATATAAGGTTAACCCCTTTGAACTTTTTTCGGTGAAAATTCAAAAAATAGATCTGCTTCAAAATGGGCCGTCAGGAGGATCTCGAGCAGCAGAATCCAGGACTGCAATCGATTTTGTTCCAACTCTTGTGGTTTCCAAGTTATTGCAATTTTCACATGAAAAAAAAAACAAAAAAAATTAAAAATCGAAATTTGACGGGGATTTCACTATTCCGCGGTTCAGCATCGTTCCTAGATCATTCACAGCAAATATGGACGCTCTAGGAAAAAGTTGATTTTTAGGCCTTCAAAAAATATAAGGTTAACCCCTTTGAACTTTTTTCGGTGAAAATTCAAAAAATAGATCTGCTTCAAAATGGGCCGTCAGGAGGATCTCGAGCAGCAGAATCCAGGACTGCAATCGATTTTGTTCCAACTCTTGTGGTTTCCAAGTTATTGCAATTTTCACATGAAAAAAAAACAAAAAAAATGAAAAATCGAAATTTGACGGGGATTTCACTATTCCGCGGTTCAGCATCGTTCCTAGATCATTCACAGCAAATATGGACGCTCTAGGAAATAGTTGATTTTTAGGCCTTCAAAAAATATAAGGTTAACTAACCCCTTTGAACTTTTTTCGGTGAAAATTCAAAAAATAGATCTGCTTCAAAATGGGCCATCAGGAGGATCTCGAGCAGCAGAATCCAGGACTGCAATCGATTTTGTTCCAACTCTTGTGGTTTCCAAGTTATTGCAATCTTCACATGAAAAAAAAAACAAAAAAAATGAAAAATCGAAATTTGACGGGGATTTCACTATTCCGCTGTTCAGCATCTCAGCATCGTTTATTAATCGATAATGTTGGACAACAAATCGAATAACTTTACTAAATCGTTGTTAATTTGGTGGCATTTGGAGAAAAAAAGACTTTTGGTACCTCTTTGACAAGTTTGGTGTCTCATATTCGCGTCAAATTCGTTTGCTGTCGTCTTATACAGGTGTGTGGAGCTCTCGCAGTAGGTACACACACACTCCACAGCCCAGCACTGCAGAAAATTATCTCGGTTTCCAGTTCATTACAAATCTACATGGTTCTCTTCGAAAAATGCCGTTTTTCCCTGAAAAAAATGAAATTTTTAGAGAAATATGACTATGCAACTATGTATAATGTTGTAAATTTTGTTTGGTATATTGTTTTTGACGAGTTTGTTATTAAAAAAGGTTTAATATGTTTGACACGGTGAAAAAAATCTTTATATTAAAATTACCTCTATCTCAATGAGTTGGCTAGCCCCCAAAGCACTTTCGCAATAAACTGCTGCTGCAGGGGGGGTGATGATGATCCCGCCGCACGTTTACCCCTCTTGAAGATGCGTGGGAAACTTGTGGTGTTCCTTTAGTGTTTTCACAGACGAGGTAGAGCAGGTGTGTATCTAAAATGCAATAACAAGATGAATTACGCACTGATTAATGATGATTAGAGGTTCTGCTGCATTCACCAAAACACACATCATATTCTAAGCACTTGTAGGGGTCCAAACTATGATAATTGTGATGTCGGCAATCGACAAGTGTCTCGTCGTGTTGTTGTGAACAATGGTCGTCGCACTCTTATAAATACTGCAGCTTTGTTGTAAAAGAACGTTCAGAATCGTTCCTAGATCATTTTTGGTGAATTTGGTGGCCTGTCTCGGTCGGAGAATGTCGAAATTTCATGTTTTCAAGGGGGCACCCTCTGTGAAAGTTTTTCAACAAATTTCATACCTTGGATTCGCTTCGAAATTGCCATACAGGAAGTGCTTGTACTGCAGAAGTTAGAAATGCAATCCGTTTCGCTCTATTTTTCATAGTTTCTGAATAATCGGGATTTTAGAAAAAAAATTCAGTCAAATTGACTCTGCGCGCCATCTCATAGATGGTAGACAAAACGCATGTGGGTCTCAGATTCAATTACAGGTTTCTAGAAACTCTGAATTAGTTACAGGTTTCTAGAAATCCTGATTCAATTACAGGTTTCTAGAAACGCTGATCCAATTGCAGGTTTCTAGAATGAAGTATTTCCAGTCCATGAAAACTTGATCCTTTCTCTAAGAGATGGCAGCAGGGTAGTTAACCTCCAAAAAGAATGGCTTTATTTTCTTTAGGTATTATTCGAAAAGTACGTCGAATAGCGTAAAACTGCTTACGTATCTGACTTCTGCAGCACTAGATCATCCTGTATGGCAAATTTGAAGCCAATCCGAGGTTAAGAAATTTGTCGAAAAACTTTGAGGGCCCCCTTGAAAAATCGACATTCACCGACCGAGACAGGCCACCGAATTCACTATGAACGATCTAGGAAGGATGACGAACAACACAATAGTGAAATTTCTTTCTAAAATATATGTATAGGGTGTAAAAAAAAGTAAGAATGATTAACAAAGTGTTTTTAATTGTTTTAGCATAATTAATCGATTATCGGACATCAAATCGAGTTAGTTTAGTGATATTTAGTGTTCCTAGATCATTATTCAATCATAATTAATTCGGTGGCTGTTGGAGAAAGTGTAATTTTTAGGTGTTGAAAAAAAACGAGGTTAGGTTAGGTTCTGTGTTATTTTTTCGGTGAAAATTCAAACAATTTCGTACTTCGAAACGTACCAACAGTAGGATCTCGAGCCGCAGAATCCAGAAGTGCAATCGGTTTTGGTCCATCTCTTACGGTTTCCGAGTTATTGCGATTTTCCCACGGAAAAGGACAGAAAATTTGAAAAAAACTCAATTTTCGAGAGGAAGTATTTCACTATTCCGCTGTTCAGCATCTCAGCAACGTTTATTAATCGATTGTTGGACAACGAATCGAATTAGTTTACTAAATCGTAGTTAATTTGGTGGCTTTTGGAGAAAAAAAGACTTTTGGTACCTCTTTGACAAGTTTGGTGTCTCATATTCGCGTCAAATTCGTTTGCTGTCGTCTTATACAGGTGTGTGGAGCTCTCCCAGTAGGTACACACACTGCACCACTGCAAAAAATTATCTAAGTTTCCAGTTCATTACAAATCTACACGGTTTTCTTCTAAAAATGCTGTTTTTCCCTGAAAAAAAAGGAAATTTTTAGAGAAATATCGGATATTATTATTATTTTAGTGACTATGCAACTATGTATAATGTTGTAAATTTTGTTTGGTATGTTGTTTTGACGAGAGTGTGATATAAAAAGGTTCAAAGAAATCTTTTTAAAATTACCTCTATCTCAATGAGTTGGCTAGCCCCCAAAGCATTTTCGCAATAAGCTGCTGCTGCAGGGGCGGGTGATGATGATCCCGCACGTTTACCCCTCTTGAAGATGCATGGGAAACGGTCATTTTCACTTGTGGCGGTCCTTTGGTGTTTTCACGGATGAGGTAGAGCAGGTGTGTATCTAAAATGCAATAACAAGAGGAATTACGCACTGATTAATGATGATGATGAGGTTCACAGTTCACACATCATATTCTAAGCACTTGTCGAAGTACTTAAGTAGAACGCGAAAACGCGTCGGTGGCATAGCGCGCCAGCCCAGTCAGACGCGTAAACGCGGGAGGGGCATTCAACGATTAAACATGTATTCTTTCTGTTATAAGTTGCTTCTTAATAAATAGATCAATAAAATAAAAAAATAGAAAGTGAAAATTGATTATCACACAAAAATTTGCACATGGTAACTAATTTTTCGATTGAAAGTCGTAAAATAGTCCATTTACACATGAAAGTCCATTAACACATGAAAGTCCATTTACACGTGAGAGTCTATTTACACATGAAAATCCATTTTGTGGTTAAATTAAAAAAACTTCGAATTTTGATAGTGATTTCACTATTCTGCTGTTCAGCATCGTTCCTACATCATCCATAGCGAGTATGGAGGTTCTAGGAAAAAGTTGATTTTTAGGCCTTCAAAAAATATAAGGTTAAGTTATTGCAATTTTCACATGAAAAAAAAAACAAAAAAAATGAAAAATCGAAATTTGACGGGGATTTCACTATTCCGCGGTTCAGCATCGTTCCTAGATCATTCACAGCAAATATGGACGCTCTAGGAAAAAGTTGATTTTTAGGCCTTCAAAAATAACCCCTTTGAACTTTTTTCGGTGAAAATTCAAAAAATAGATCTGCTTCAAAATGGGCCATCAGGAGGATCTCGAGCAGCAGAATCCAGGACTGCAATCGATTTTGTTCCAACTCTTGTGGTTTCCAAGTTATTGCAATTTTCACATGAAAAAAAATAACAAAAAAAATGAAAAATCGAAATTTGACGGGGATTTCACTATTCCGCGGTTCAGTATCGTTCCTAGATCATTCACAGCAAATATGGACGCTCTAGGAAAAAGTTGATTTTTAGGCCCCCTTTGAACTTTTTTCGGTGAAAATTCAAAAAATAGATCTGCTTCAAAATGTGCCATCAGGAGGATCTCGAGCAGCAGAATCCAGGACTGCAATCGATTTTGTTCCAACTCTTGTGGTTTCCAAGTTATTGCAATTTTCACATGAAAAAAAAACAAAAAAAATGAAAAATCGAAATTTGACGGGGATTTCACTATTCCGCGGTTCAGCATCGTTCCTAGATCATTCACAGCAAATATGGACGCTCTAGGAAAAAGTTGATTTTTAGGCCTTCAAAAAATATAAGGTTAACCCCTTTGAACTTTTTTCGGTGAAAATTCAAAAAATAGATCTGCTTCAAAATGGGCCGTCAGGAGGATCTCGAGCAGCAGAATCCAGGACTGCAATCGATTTTGTTCCAACTCTTGTGGTTTCCAAGTTATTGCAATTTTCACATGAAAAAAAAAACAAAAAAAATTAAAAATCGAAATTTGACGGGGATTTCACTATTCCGCGGTTCAGCATCGTTCCTAGATCATTCACAGCAAATATGGACGCTCTAGGAAAAAGTTGATTTTTAGGCCTTCAAAAAATATAAGGTTTAACCCCTTTGAACTTTTTTCGGTGAAAATTCAAAAAATAGATCTGCTTCAAAATGGGCCATCAGGAGGATCTCGAGCAGCAGAATCCAGGACTGCAATCGATTTTGTTCCAACTCTTGTGGTTTCCAAGTTATTGCAATTTTCACATGAAAAAAAAACAAAAAAAATGAAAAATCGAAATTTGACGGGGATTTCACTATTCCGCGGTTCAGCATCGTTCCTAGATCATTCACAGCAAATATGGACGCTCTAGGAAATAGTTGATTTTTAGGCCTTCAAAAAATATAAGGTTAACTAACCCCTTTGAACTTTTTTCGGTGAAAATTCAAAAAATAGATCTGCTTCAAAATGGGCCATCAGGAGGATCTCGAGCAGCAGAATCCAGGACTGCAATCGATTTTGTTCCAACTCTTGTGGTTTCCAAGTTATTGCAATTTTCACATGAAAAAAAAAAACAAAAAAAATGAAAAATCGAAATTTGACGGGGATTTCACTATTCCGCGGTTCAGCATCGTTCCTAGATCATTCACAGCAAATATGGACGCTCTAGGAAAAAGTTGATTTTTAGGCCTTCAAAAAATATAAGGTTTAACCCCTTTGAACTTTTTTCGGTGAAAATTCAAAAAATAGATCTGCTTCAAAATGGGCCATCAGGAGGATCTCGAGCAGCAGAATCCAGGACTGCAATCGATTTTGTTCCAACTCTTGTGGTTTCCAAGTTATTGCAATCTTCACATGAAAAAAAAAACAAAAAAAATGAAAAATCGAAATTTGACGGGGATTTCACTATTCCGCTGTTCAGCATCTCAGCATCGTTTATTAATCGATAATGTTGGACAACAAATCGAATAACTTTACTAAATCGTTGTTAATTTGGTGGCATTTGGAGAAAAAAAGACTTTTGGTACCTCTTTGACAAGTTTGGTGTCTCATATTCGCGTCAAATTCGTTTGCTGTCGTCTTATACAGGTGTGTGGAGCTCTCGCAGTAGGTACACACACACTCCACAGCCCAGCACTGCAGAAAATTATCTCGGTTTCCAGTTCATTACAAATCTACATGGTTCTCTTCGAAAAATGCCGTTTTTCCCTGAAAAAAATGAAATTTTTAGAGAAATATGACTATGCAACTATGTATAATGTTGTAAATTTTGTTTGGTATATTGTTTTTGACGAGTTTGTTATTAAAAAAGGTTTAATATGTTTGACACGGTGAAAAAAATCTTTATATTAAAATTACCTCTATCTCAATGAGTTGGCTAGCCCCCAAAGCACTTTCGCAATAAACTGCTGCTGCAGGGGGGGTGATGATGATCCCGCCGCACGTTTACCCCTCTTGAAGATGCGTGGGAAACTTGTGGTGTTCCTTTAGTGTTTTCACAGACGAGGTAGAGCAGGTGTGTATCTAAAATGCAATAACAAGATGAATTACGCACTGATTAATGATGATTAGAGGTTCTGCTGCATTCACCAAAACACACATCATATTCTAAGCACTTGTAGGGGTCCAAACTATGATAATTGTGATGTCGGCAATCGACAAGTGTCTCGTCGTGTTGTTGTGAACAATGGTCGTCGCACTCTTATAAATACTGCAGCTTTGTTGTAAAAGAACGTTCAGAATCGTTCCTAGATCATTTTTGGTGAATTTGGTGGCCTGTCTCGGTCGGAGAATGTCGAAATTTCATGTTTTCAAGGGGGCACCCTCTGTGAAAGTTTTTCAACAAATTTCATACCTTGGATTCGCTTCGAAATTGCCATACAGGAAGTGCTTGTACTGCAGAAGTTAGAAATGCAATCCGTTTCGCTCTATTTTTCATAGTTTCTGAATAATCGGGATTTTAGAAAAAAAATTCAGTCAAATTGACTCTGCGCGCCATCTCATAGATGGTAGACAAAACGCATGTGGGTCTCAGATTCAATTACAGGTTTCTAGAAACTCTGAATTAGTTACAGGTTTCTAGAAATCCTGATTCAATTACAGGTTTCTAGAAACGCTGATCCAATTGCAGGTTTCTAGAATGAAGTATTTCCAGTCCATGAAAACTTGATCCTTTCTCTAAGAGATGGCAGCAGGGTAGTTAACCTCCAAAAAGAATGGCTTTATTTTCTTTAGGTATTATTCGAAAAGTACGTCGAATAGCGTAAAACTGCTTACGTATCTGACTTCTGCAGCACTAGATCATCCTGTATGGCAAATTTGAAGCCAATCCGAGGTTAAGAAATTTGTCGAAAAACTTTGAGGGCCCCCTTGAAAAATCGACATTCACCGACCGAGACAGGCCACCGAATTCACTATGAACGATCTAGGAAGGATGACGAACAACACAATAGTGAAATTTCTTTCTAAAATATATGTATAGGGTGTAAAAAAAAGTAAGAATGATTAACAAAGTGTTTTTAATTGTTTTAGCATAATTAATCGATTATCGGACATCAAATCGAGTTAGTTTAGTGATATTTAGTGTTCCTAGATCATTATTCAATCATAATTAATTCGGTGGCTGTTGGAGAAAGTGTAATTTTTAGGTGTTGAAAAAAAACGAGGTTAGGTTAGGTTCTGTGTTATTTTTTCGGTGAAAATTCAAACAATTTCGTACTTCGAAACGTACCAACAGTAGGATCTCGAGCCGCAGAATCCAGAAGTGCAATCGGTTTTGGTCCATCTCTTACGGTTTCCGAGTTATTGCGATTTTCCCACGGAAAAGGACAGAAAATTTGAAAAAAACTCAATTTTCGAGAGGAAGTATTTCACTATTCCGCTGTTCAGCATCTCAGCAACGTTTATTAATCGATTGTTGGACAACGAATCGAATTAGTTTACTAAATCGTAGTTAATTTGGTGGCTTTTGGAGAAAAAAAGACTTTTGGTACCTCTTTGACAAGTTTGGTGTCTCATATTCGCGTCAAATTCGTTTGCTGTCGTCTTATACAGGTGTGTGGAGCTCTCCCAGTAGGTACACACACTGCACCACTGCAAAAAATTATCTAAGTTTCCAGTTCATTACAAATCTACACGGTTTTCTTCTAAAAATGCTGTTTTTCCCTGAAAATAAAGGAAATTTTTAGAGAAATATCGGATATTATTATTATTTTAGTGACTATGCAACTATGTATAATGTTGTAAATTTTGTTTGGTATGTTGTTTTGACGAGAGTGTGATATAAAAAGGTTCAAAGAAATCTTTTTAAAATTACCTCTATCTCAATGAGTTGGCTAGCCCCCAAAGCATTTTCGCAATAAGCTGCTGCTGCAGGGGCGGGTGATGATGATCCCGCACGTTTACCCCTCTTGAAGATGCATGGGAAACGGTCATTTTCACTTGTGGCGGTCCTTTGGTGTTTTCACGGATGAGGTAGAGCAGGTGTGTATCTAAAATGCAATAACAAGAGGAATTACGCACTGATTAATGATGATGATGAGGTTCACAGTTCACACATCATATTCTAAGCACTTGTCGAAGTACTTAAGTAGAACGCGAAAACGCGTCGGTGGCATAGCGCGCCAGCCCAGTCAGACGCGTAAACGCGGGAGGGGCATTCAACGATTAAACATGTATTCTTTCTGTTATAAGTTGCTTCTTAATAAATAGATCAATAAAATAAAAAAATAGAAAGTGAAAATTGATTATCACACAAAAATTTGCACATGGTAACTAATTTTTCGATTGAAAGTCGTAAAATAGTCCATTTACACATGAAAGTCCATTAACACATGAAAGTCCATTTACACGTGAGAGTCTATTTACACATGAAAATCCATTTTGTGGTTAAATTAAAAAAACTTCGAATTTTGATAGTGATTTCACTATTCTGCTGTTCAGCATCGTTCCTACATCATCCATAGCGAGTATGGAGGTTCTAGGAAAAAGTTGATTTTTAGGCCTTCAAAAAATATAAGGTTAAGTTATTGCAATTTTCACATGAAAAAAAAAACAAAAAAAATGAAAAATCGAAATTTGACGGGGATTTCACTATTCCGCGGTTCAGCATCGTTCCTAGATCATTCACAGCAAATATGGACGCTCTAGGAAAAAGTTGATTTTTAGGCCTTCAAAAATAACCCCTTTGAACTTTTTTCGGTGAAAATTCAAAAAATAGATCTGCTTCAAAATGGGCCATCAGGAGGATCTCGAGCAGCAGAATCCAGGACTGCAATCGATTTTGTTCCAACTCTTGTGGTTTCCAAGTTATTGCAATTTTCACATGAAAAAAAATAACAAAAAAAATGAAAAATCGAAATTTGACGGGGATTTCACTATTCCGCGGTTCAGTATCGTTCCTAGATCATTCACAGCAAATATGGACGCTCTAGGAAAAAGTTGATTTTTAGGCCCCCTTTGAACTTTTTTCGGTGAAAATTCAAAAAATAGATCTGCTTCAAAATGTGCCATCAGGAGGATCTCGAGCAGCAGAATCCAGGACTGCAATCGATTTTGTTCCAACTCTTGTGGTTTCCAAGTTATTGCAATTTTCACATGAAAAAAAAACAAAAAAAATGAAAAATCGAAATTTGACGGGGATTTCACTATTCCGCGGTTCAGCATCGTTCCTAGATCATTCACAGCAAATATGGACGCTCTAGGAAAAAGTTGATTTTTAGGCCTTCAAAAAATATAAGGTTAACCCCTTTGAACTTTTTTCGGTGAAAATTCAAAAAATAGATCTGCTTCAAAATGGGCCGTCAGGAGGATCTCGAGCAGCAGAATCCAGGACTGCAATCGATTTTGTTCCAACTCTTGTGGTTTCCAAGTTATTGCAATTTTCACATGAAAAAAAAAACAAAAAAAATTAAAAATCGAAATTTGACGGGGATTTCACTATTCCGCGGTTCAGCATCGTTCCTAGATCATTCACAGCAAATATGGACGCTCTAGGAAAAAGTTGATTTTTAGGCCTTCAAAAAATATAAGGTTAATAACCCCTTTGAACTTTTTTCGGTGAAAATTCAAAAAATAGATCTGCTTCAAAATGGGCCGTCAGGAGGATCTCGAGCAGCAGAATCCAGGACTGCAATCGATTTTGTTCCAACTCTTGTGGTTTCCAAGTTATTGCAATTTTCACATGAAAAAAAAAACAAAAAAAATTAAAAATCGAAATTTGACGGGGATTTCACTATTCCGCGGTTCAGCATCGTTCCTAGATCATTCACAGCAAATATGGACGCTCTAGGAAAAAGTTGATTTTTAGGCCTTCAAAAAATATAAGGTTTAACCCCTTTGAACTTTTTTCGGTGAAAATTCAAAAAATAGATCTGCTTCAAAATGGGCCATCAGGAGGATCTCGAGCAGCAGAATCCAGGACTGCAATCGATTTTGTTCCAACTCTTGTGGTTTCCAAGTTATTGCAATTTTCACATGAAAAAAAAACAAAAAAAATGAAAAATCGAAATTTGACGGGGATTTCACTATTCCGCGGTTCAGCATCGTTCCTAGATCATTCACAGCAAATATGGACGCTCTAGGAAATAGTTGATTTTTAGGCCTTCAAAAAATATAAGGTTAACTAACCCCTTTGAACTTTTTTCGGTGAAAATTCAAAAAATAGATCTGCTTCAAAATGGGCCATCAGGAGGATCTCGAGCAGCAGAATCCAGGACTGCAATCGATTTTGTTCCAACTCTTGTGGTTTCCAAGTTATTGCAATTTTCACATGAAAAAAAAAACAAAAAAAATGAAAAATCGAAATTTGACGGGGATTTCACTATTCCGCGGTTCAGCATCGTTCCTAGATCATTCACAGCAAATATGGACGCTCTAGGAAAAAGTTGATTTTTAGGCCTTCAAAAAATATAAGGTTTAACCCCTTTGAACTTTTTTCGGTGAAAATTCAAAAAATAGATCTGCTTCAAAATGGGCCATCAGGAGGATCTCGAGCAGCAGAATCCAGGACTGCAATCGATTTTGTTCCAACTCTTGTGGTTTCCAAGTTATTGCAATCTTCACATGAAAAAAAAAACAAAAAAAATGAAAAATCGAAATTTGACGGGGATTTCACTATTCCGCTGTTCAGCATCTCAGCATCGTTTATTAATCGATAATGTTGGACAACAAATCGAATAACTTTACTAAATCGTTGTTAATTTGGTGGCATTTGGAGAAAAAAAGACTTTTGGTACCTCTTTGACAAGTTTGGTGTCTCATATTCGCGTCAAATTCGTTTGCTGTCGTCTTATACAGGTGTGTGGAGCTCTCGCAGTAGGTACACACACACTCCACAGCCCAGCACTGCAGAAAATTATCTCGGTTTCCAGTTCATTACAAATCTACATGGTTCTCTTCGAAAAATGCCGTTTTTCCCTGAAAAAAATGAAATTTTTAGAGAAATATGACTATGCAACTATGTATAATGTTGTAAATTTTGTTTGGTATATTGTTTTTGACGAGTTTGTTATTAAAAAAGGTTTAATATGTTTGACACGGTGAAAAAAATCTTTATATTAAAATTACCTCTATCTCAATGAGTTGGCTAGCCCCCAAAGCACTTTCGCAATAAACTGCTGCTGCAGGGGGGGTGATGATGATCCCGCCGCACGTTTACCCCTCTTGAAGATGCGTGGGAAACTTGTGGTGTTCCTTTAGTGTTTTCACAGACGAGGTAGAGCAGGTGTGTATCTAAAATGCAATAACAAGATGAATTACGCACTGATTAATGATGATTAGAGGTTCTGCTGCATTCACCAAAACACACATCATATTCTAAGCACTTGTAGGGGTCCAAACTATGATAATTGTGATGTCGGCAATCGACAAGTGTCTCGTCGTGTTGTTGTGAACAATGGTCGTCGCACTCTTATAAATACTGCAGCTTTGTTGTAAAAGAACGTTCAGAATCGTTCCTAGATCATTTTTGGTGAATTTGGTGGCCTGTCTCGGTCGGAGAATGTCGAAATTTCATGTTTTCAAGGGGGCACCCTCTGTGAAAGTTTTTCAACAAATTTCATACCTTGGATTCGCTTCGAAATTGCCATACAGGAAGTGCTTGTACTGCAGAAGTTAGAAATGCAATCCGTTTCGCTCTATTTTTCATAGTTTCTGAATAATCGGGATTTTAGAAAAAAAATTCAGTCAAATTGACTCTGCGCGCCATCTCATAGATGGTAGACAAAACGCATGTGGGTCTCAGATTCAATTACAGGTTTCTAGAAACTCTGAATTAGTTACAGGTTTCTAGAAATCCTGATTCAATTACAGGTTTCTAGAAACGCTGATCCAATTGCAGGTTTCTAGAATGAAGTATTTCCAGTCCATGAAAACTTGATCCTTTCTCTAAGAGATGGCAGCAGGGTAGTTAACCTCCAAAAAGAATGGCTTTATTTTCTTTAGGTATTATTCGAAAAGTACGTCGAATAGCGTAAAACTGCTTACGTATCTGACTTCTGCAGCACTAGATCATCCTGTATGGCAAATTTGAAGCCAATCCGAGGTTAAGAAATTTGTCGAAAAACTTTGAGGGCCCCCTTGAAAAATCGACATTCACCGACCGAGACAGGCCACCGAATTCACTATGAACGATCTAGGAAGGATGACGAACAACACAATAGTGAAATTTCTTTCTAAAATATATGTATAGGGTGTAAAAAAAAGTAAGAATGATTAACAAAGTGTTTTTAATTGTTTTAGCATAATTAATCGATTATCGGACATCAAATCGAGTTAGTTTAGTGATATTTAGTGTTCCTAGATCATTATTCAATCATAATTAATTCGGTGGCTGTTGGAGAAAGTGTAATTTTTAGGTGTTGAAAAAAAACGAGGTTAGGTTAGGTTCTGTGTTATTTTTTCGGTGAAAATTCAAACAATTTCGTACTTCGAAACGTACCAACAGTAGGATCTCGAGCCGCAGAATCCAGAAGTGCAATCGGTTTTGGTCCATCTCTTACGGTTTCCGAGTTATTGCGATTTTCCCACGGAAAAGGACAGAAAATTTGAAAAAAACTCAATTTTCGAGAGGAAGTATTTCACTATTCCGCTGTTCAGCATCTCAGCAACGTTTATTAATCGATTGTTGGACAACGAATCGAATTAGTTTACTAAATCGTAGTTAATTTGGTGGCTTTTGGAGAAAAAAAGACTTTTGGTACCTCTTTGACAAGTTTGGTGTCTCATATTCGCGTCAAATTCGTTTGCTGTCGTCTTATACAGGTGTGTGGAGCTCTCCCAGTAGGTACACACACTGCACCACTGCAAAAAATTATCTAAGTTTCCAGTTCATTACAAATCTACACGGTTTTCTTCTAAAAATGCTGTTTTTCCCTGAAAAAAAAGGAAATTTTTAGAGAAATATCGGATATTATTATTATTTTAGTGACTATGCAACTATGTATAATGTTGTAAATTTTGTTTGGTATGTTGTTTTGACGAGAGTGTGATATAAAAAGGTTCAAAGAAATCTTTTTAAAATTACCTCTATCTCAATGAGTTGGCTAGCCCCCAAAGCATTTTCGCAATAAGCTGCTGCTGCAGGGGCGGGTGATGATGATCCCGCACGTTTACCCCTCTTGAAGATGCATGGGAAACGGTCATTTTCACTTGTGGCGGTCCTTTGGTGTTTTCACGGATGAGGTAGAGCAGGTGTGTATCTAAAATGCAATAACAAGAGGAATTACGCACTGATTAATGATGATGATGAGGTTCACAGTTCACACATCATATTCTAAGCACTTGTCGAAGTACTTAAGTAGAACGCGAAAACGCGTCGGTGGCATAGCGCGCCAGCCCAGTCAGACGCGTAAACGCGGGAGGGGCATTCAACGATTAAACATGTATTCTTTCTGTTATAAGTTGCTTCTTAATAAATAGATCAATAAAATAAAAAAATAGAAAGTGAAAATTGATTATCACACAAAAATTTGCACATGGTAACTAATTTTTCGATTGAAAGTCGTAAAATAGTCCATTTACACATGAAAGTCCATTAACACATGAAAGTCCATTTACACGTGAGAGTCTATTTACACATGAAAATCCATTTTGTGGTTAAATTAAAAAAACTTCGAATTTTGATAGTGATTTCACTATTCTGCTGTTCAGCATCGTTCCTACATCATCCATAGCGAGTATGGAGGTTCTAGGAAAAAGTTGATTTTTAGGCCTTCAAAAAATATAAGGTTAAGTTATTGCAATTTTCACATGAAAAAAAAAACAAAAAAAATGAAAAATCGAAATTTGACGGGGATTTCACTATTCCGCGGTTCAGCATCGTTCCTAGATCATTCACAGCAAATATGGACGCTCTAGGAAAAAGTTGATTTTTAGGCCTTCAAAAATAACCCCTTTGAACTTTTTTCGGTGAAAATTCAAAAAATAGATCTGCTTCAAAATGGGCCATCAGGAGGATCTCGAGCAGCAGAATCCAGGACTGCAATCGATTTTGTTCCAACTCTTGTGGTTTCCAAGTTATTGCAATTTTCACATGAAAAAAAATAACAAAAAAAATGAAAAATCGAAATTTGACGGGGATTTCACTATTCCGCGGTTCAGTATCGTTCCTAGATCATTCACAGCAAATATGGACGCTCTAGGAAAAAGTTGATTTTTAGGCCCCCTTTGAACTTTTTTCGGTGAAAATTCAAAAAATAGATCTGCTTCAAAATGTGCCATCAGGAGGATCTCGAGCAGCAGAATCCAGGACTGCAATCGATTTTGTTCCAACTCTTGTGGTTTCCAAGTTATTGCAATTTTCACATGAAAAAAAAACAAAAAAAATGAAAAATCGAAATTTGACGGGGATTTCACTATTCCGCGGTTCAGCATCGTTCCTAGATCATTCACAGCAAATATGGACGCTCTAGGGAAAAGTTGATTTTTAGGCCTTCAAAAAATATAAGGTTAACCCCTTTGAACTTTTTTCGGTGAAAATTCAAAAAATAGATCTGCTTCAAAATGGGCCGTCAGGAGGATCTCGAGCAGCAGAATCCAGGACTGCAATCGATTTTGTTCCAACTCTTGTGGTTTCCAAGTTATTGCAATTTTCACATGAAAAAAAAAACAAAAAAAATTAAAAATCGAAATTTGACGGGGATTTCACTATTCCGCGGTTCAGCATCGTTCCTAGATCATTCACAGCAAATATGGACGCTCTAGGAAAAAGTTGATTTTTAGGCCTTCAAAAAATATAAGGTTTAACCCCTTTGAACTTTTTTCGGTGAAAATTCAAAAAATAGATCTGCTTCAAAATGGGCCATCAGGAGGATCTCGAGCAGCAGAATCCAGGACTGCAATCGATTTTGTTCCAACTCTTGTGGTTTCCAAGTTATTGCAATCTTCACATGAAAAAAAAAAACAAAAAAAATGAAAAATCGAAATTTGACGGGGATTTCACTATTCCGCTGTTCAGCATCTCAGCATCGTTTATTAATCGATAATGTTGGACAACAAATCGAATAACTTTACTAAATCGTTGTTAATTTGGTGGCATTTGGAGAAAAAAAGACTTTTGGTACCTCTTTGACAAGTTTGGTGTCTCATATTCGCGTCAAATTCGTTTGCTGTCGTCTTATACAGGTGTGTGGAGCTCTCGCAGTAGGTACACACACACTCCACAGCCCAGCACTGCAGAAAATTATCTCGGTTTCCAGTTCATTACAAATCTACATGGTTCTCTTCGAAAAATGCCGTTTTTCCCTGAAAAAAATGAAATTTTTAGAGAAATATGACTATGCAACTATGTATAATGTTGTAAATTTTGTTTGGTATATTGTTTTTGACGAGTTTGTTATTAAAAAAGGTTTAATATGTTTGACACGGTGAAAAAAATCTTTATATTAAAATTACCTCTATCTCAATGAGTTGGCTAGCCCCCAAAGCACTTTCGCAATAAACTGCTGCTGCAGGGGGGGTGATGATGATCCCGCCGCACGTTTACCCCTCTTGAAGATGCGTGGGAAACTTGTGGTGTTCCTTTAGTGTTTTCACAGACGAGGTAGAGCAGGTGTGTATCTAAAATGCAATAACAAGATGAATTACGCACTGATTAATGATGATTAGAGGTTCTGCTGCATTCACCAAAACACACATCATATTCTAAGCACTTGTAGGGGTCCAAACTATGATAATTGTGATGTCGGCAATCGACAAGTGTCTCGTCGTGTTGTTGTGAACAATGGTCGTCGCACTCTTATAAATACTGCAGCTTTGTTGTAAAAGAACGTTCAGAATCGTTCCTAGATCATTTTTGGTGAATTTGGTGGCCTGTCTCGGTCGGAGAATGTCGAAATTTCATGTTTTCAAGGGGGCACCCTCTGTGAAAGTTTTTCAACAAATTTCATACCTTGGATTCGCTTCGAAATTGCCATACAGGAAGTGCTTGTACTGCAGAAGTTAGAAATGCAATCCGTTTCGCTCTATTTTTCATAGTTTCTGAATAATCGGGATTTTAGAAAAAAAATTCAGTCAAATTGACTCTGCGCGCCATCTCATAGATGGTAGACAAAACGCATGTGGGTCTCAGATTCAATTACAGGTTTCTAGAAACTCTGAATTAGTTACAGGTTTCTAGAAATCCTGATTCAATTACAGGTTTCTAGAAACGCTGATCCAATTGCAGGTTTCTAGAATGAAGTATTTCCAGTCCATGAAAACTTGATCCTTTCTCTAAGAGATGGCAGCAGGGTAGTTAACCTCCAAAAAGAATGGCTTTATTTTCTTTAGGTATTATTCGAAAAGTACGTCGAATAGCGTAAAACTGCTTACGTATCTGACTTCTGCAGCACTAGATCATCCTGTATGGCAAATTTGAAGCCAATCCGAGGTTAAGAAATTTGTCGAAAAACTTTGAGGGCCCCCTTGAAAAATCGACATTCACCGACCGAGACAGGCCACCGAATTCACTATGAACGATCTAGGAAGGATGACGAACAACACAATAGTGAAATTTCTTTCTAAAATATATGTATAGGGTGTAAAAAAAAGTAAGAATGATTAACAAAGTGTTTTTAATTGTTTTAGCATAATTAATCGATTATCGGACATCAAATCGAGTTAGTTTAGTGATATTTAGTGTTCCTAGATCATTATTCAATCATAATTAATTCGGTGGCTGTTGGAGAAAGTGTAATTTTTAGGTGTTGAAAAAAAACGAGGTTAGGTTAGGTTCTGTGTTATTTTTTCGGTGAAAATTCAAACAATTTCGTACTTCGAAACGTACCAACAGTAGGATCTCGAGCCGCAGAATCCAGAAGTGCAATCGGTTTTGGTCCATCTCTTACGGTTTCCGAGTTATTGCGATTTTCCCACGGAAAAGGACAGAAAATTTGAAAAAAACTCAATTTTCGAGAGGAAGTATTTCACTATTCCGCTGTTCAGCATCTCAGCAACGTTTATTAATCGATTGTTGGACAACGAATCGAATTAGTTTACTAAATCGTAGTTAATTTGGTGGCTTTTGGAGAAAAAAAGACTTTTGGTACCTCTTTGACAAGTTTGGTGTCTCATATTCGCGTCAAATTCGTTTGCTGTCGTCTTATACAGGTGTGTGGAGCTCTCCCAGTAGGTACACACACTGCACCACTGCAAAAAATTATCTAAGTTTCCAGTTCATTACAAATCTACACGGTTTTCTTCTAAAAATGCTGTTTTTCCCTGAAAAAAAAGGAAATTTTTAGAGAAATATCGGATATTATTATTATTTTAGTGACTATGCAACTATGTATAATGTTGTAAATTTTGTTTGGTATGTTGTTTTGACGAGAGTGTGATATAAAAAGGGTCAAAGAAATCTTTTTAAAATTACCTCTATCTCAATGAGTTGGCTAGCCCCCAAAGCATTTTCGCAATAAGCTGCTGCTGCAGGGGCGGGTGATGATGATCCCGCACGTTTACCCCTCTTGAAGATGCATGGGAAACGGTCATTTTCACTTGTGGCGGTCCTTTGGTGTTTTCACGGATGAGGTAGAGCAGGTGTGTATCTAAAATGCAATAACAAGAGGAATTACGCACTGATTAATGATGATGATGAGGTTCACAGTTCACACATCATATTCTAAGCACTTGTCGAAGTACTTAAGTAGAACGCGAAAACGCGTCGGTGGCATAGCGCGCCAGCCCAGTCAGACGCGTAAACGCGGGAGGGGCATTCAACGATTAAACATGTATTCTTTCTGTTATAAGTTGCTTCTTAATAAATAGATCAATAAAATAAAAAAATAGAAAGTGAAAATTGATTATCACACAAAAATTTGCACATGGTAACTAATTTTTCGATTGAAAGTCGTAAAATAGTCCATTTACACATGAAAGTCCATTAACACATGAAAGTCCATTTACACGTGAGAGTCTATTTACACATGAAAATCCATTTTGTGGTTAAATTAAAAAAACTTCGAATTTTGATAGTGATTTCACTATTCTGCTGTTCAGCATCGTTCCTACATCATCCATAGCGAGTATGGAGGTTCTAGGAAAAAGTTGATTTTTAGGCCTTCAAAAAATATAAGGTTAAGTTATTGCAATTTTCACATGAAAAAAAAAACAAAAAAAATGAAAAATCGAAATTTGACGGGGATTTCACTATTCCGCGGTTCAGCATCGTTCCTAGATCATTCACAGCAAATATGGACGCTCTAGGAAAAAGTTGATTTTTAGGCCTTCAAAAATAACCCCTTTGAACTTTTTTCGGTGAAAATTCAAAAAATAGATCTGCTTCAAAATGGGCCATCAGGAGGATCTCGAGCAGCAGAATCCAGGACTGCAATCGATTTTGTTCCAACTCTTGTGGTTTCCAAGTTATTGCAATTTTCACATGAAAAAAAATAACAAAAAAAATGAAAAATCGAAATTTGACGGGGATTTCACTATTCCGCGGTTCAGTATCGTTCCTAGATCATTCACAGCAAATATGGACGCTCTAGGAAAAAGTTGATTTTTAGGCCCCCTTTGAACTTTTTTCGGTGAAAATTCAAAAAATAGATCTGCTTCAAAATGTGCCATCAGGAGGATCTCGAGCAGCAGAATCCAGGACTGCAATCGATTTTGTTCCAACTCTTGTGGTTTCCAAGTTATTGCAATTTTCACATGAAAAAAAAACAAAAAAAATGAAAAATCGAAATTTGACGGGGATTTCACTATTCCGCGGTTCAGCATCGTTCCTAGATCATTCACAGCAAATATGGACGCTCTAGGAAAAAGTTGATTTTTAGGCCTTCAAAAAATATAAGGTTAACCCCTTTGAACTTTTTTCGGTGAAAATTCAAAAAATAGATCTGCTTCAAAATGGGCCGTCAGGAGGATCTCGAGCAGCAGAATCCAGGACTGCAATCGATTTTGTTCCAACTCTTGTGGTTTCCAAGTTATTGCAATTTTCACATGAAAAAAAAAACAAAAAAAATTAAAAATCGAAATTTGACGGGGATTTCACTATTCCGCGGTTCAGCATCGTTCCTAGATCATTCACAGCAAATATGGACGCTCTAGGAAAAAGTTGATTTTTAGGCCTTCAAAAAATATAAGGTTAACCCCTTTGAACTTTTTTCGGTGAAAATTCAAAAAATAGATCTGCTTCAAAATGGGCCGTCAGGAGGATCTCGAGCAGCAGAATCCAGGACTGCAATCGATTTTGTTCCAACTCTTGTGGTTTCCAAGTTATTGCAATTTTCACATGAAAAAAAAAACAAAAAAAATTAAAAATCGAAATTTGACGGGGATTTCACTATTCCGCGGTTCAGCATCGTTCCTAGATCATTCACAGCAAATATGGACGCTCTAGGAAAAAGTTGATTTTTAGGCCTTCAAAAAATATAAGTTTTAACCCCTTTGAACTTTTTTCGGTGAAAATTCAAAAAATAGATCTGCTTCAAAATGGGCCATCAGGAGGATCTCGAGCAGCAGAATCCAGGACTGCAATCGATTTTGTTCCAACTCTTGTGGTTTCCAAGTTATTGCAATTTTCACATGAAAAAAAAACAAAAAAAATGAAAAATCGAAATTTGACGGGGATTTCACTATTCCGCGGTTCAGCATCGTTCCTAGATCATTCACAGCAAATATGGACGCTCTAGGAAATAGTTGATTTTTAGGCCTTCAAAAAATATAAGGTTAACTAACCCCTTTGAACTTTTTTCGGTGAAAATTCAAAAAATAGATCTGCTTCAAAATGGGCCATCAGGAGGATCTCGAGCAGCAGAATCCAGGACTGCAATCGATTTTGTTCCAACTCTTGTGGTTTCCAAGTTATTGCAATTTTCACATGAAAAAAAAAAACAAAAAAAATGAAAAATCGAAATTTGACGGGGATTTCACTATTCCGCGGTTCAGCATCGTTCCTAGATCATTCACAGCAAATATGGACGCTCTAGGAAAAAGTTGATTTTTAGGCCTTCAAAAAATATAAGGTTTAACCCCTTTGAACTTTTTTCGGTGAAAATTCAAAAAATAGATCTGCTTCAAAATGGGCCATCAGGAGGATCTCGAGCAGCAGAATCCAGGACTGCAATCGATTTTGTTCCAACTCTTGTGGTTTCCAAGTTATTGCAATCTTCACATGAAAAAAAAAACAAAAAAAATGAAAAATCGAAATTTGACGGGGATTTCACTATTCCGCTGTTCAGCATCTCAGCATCGTTTATTAATCGATAATGTTGGACAACAAATCGAATAACTTTACTAAATCGTTGTTAATTTGGTGGCATTTGGAGAAAAAAAGACTTTTGGTACCTCTTTGACAAGTTTGGTGTCTCATATTCGCGTCAAATTCGTTTGCTGTCGTCTTATACAGGTGTGTGGAGCTCTCGCAGTAGGTACACACACACTCCACAGCCCAGCACTGCAGAAAATTATCTCGGTTTCCAGTTCATTACAAATCTACATGGTTCTCTTCGAAAAATGCCGTTTTTCCCTGAAAAAAATGAAATTTTTAGAGAAATATGACTATGCAACTATGTATAATGTTGTAAATTTTGTTTGGTATATTGTTTTTGACGAGTTTGTTATTAAAAAAGGTTTAATATGTTTGACACGGTGAAAAAAATCTTTATATTAAAATTACCTCTATCTCAATGAGTTGGCTAGCCCCCAAAGCACTTTCGCAATAAACTGCTGCTGCAGGGGGGGTGATGATGATCCCGCCGCACGTTTACCCCTCTTGAAGATGCGTGGGAAACTTGTGGTGTTCCTTTAGTGTTTTCACAGACGAGGTAGAGCAGGTGTGTATCTAAAATGCAATAACAAGATGAATTACGCACTGATTAATGATGATTAGAGGTTCTGCTGCATTCACCAAAACACACATCATATTCTAAGCACTTGTAGGGGTCCAAACTATGATAATTGTGATGTCGGCAATCGACAAGTGTCTCGTCGTGTTGTTGTGAACAATGGTCGTCGCACTCTTATAAATACTGCAGCTTTGTTGTAAAAGAACGTTCAGAATCGTTCCTAGATCATTTTTGGTGAATTTGGTGGCCTGTCTCGGTCGGAGAATGTCGAAATTTCATGTTTTCAAGGGGGCACCCTCTGTGAAAGTTTTTCAACAAATTTCATACCTTGGATTCGCTTCGAAATTGCCATACAGGAAGTGCTTGTACTGCAGAAGTTAGAAATGCAATCCGTTTCGCTCTATTTTTCATAGTTTCTGAATAATCGGGATTTTAGAAAAAAAATTCAGTCAAATTGACTCTGCGCGCCATCTCATAGATGGTAGACAAAACGCATGTGGGTCTCAGATTCAATTACAGGTTTCTAGAAACTCTGAATTAGTTACAGGTTTCTAGAAATCCTGATTCAATTACAGGTTTCTAGAAACGCTGATCCAATTGCAGGTTTCTAGAATGAAGTATTTCCAGTCCATGAAAACTTGATCCTTTCTCTAAGAGATGGCAGCAGGGTAGTTAACCTCCAAAAAGAATGGCTTTATTTTCTTTAGGTATTATTCGAAAAGTACGTCGAATAGCGTAAAACTGCTTACGTATCTGACTTCTGCAGCACTAGATCATCCTGTATGGCAAATTTGAAGCCAATCCGAGGTTAAGAAATTTGTCGAAAAACTTTGAGGGCCCCCTTGAAAAATCGACATTCACCGACCGAGACAGGCCACCGAATTCACTATGAACGATCTAGGAAGGATGACGAACAACACAATAGTGAAATTTCTTTCTAAAATATATGTATAGGGTGTAAAAAAAAGTAAGAATGATTAACAAAGTGTTTTTAATTGTTTTAGCATAATTAATCGATTATCGGACATCAAATCGAGTTAGTTTAGTGATATTTAGTGTTCCTAGATCATTATTCAATCATAATTAATTCGGTGGCTGTTGGAGAAAGTGTAATTTTTAGGTGTTGAAAAAAAACGAGGTTAGGTTAGGTTCTGTGTTATTTTTTCGGTGAAAATTCAAACAATTTCGTACTTCGAAACGTACCAACAGTAGGATCTCGAGCCGCAGAATCCAGAAGTGCAATCGGTTTTGGTCCATCTCTTACGGTTTCCGAGTTATTGCGATTTTCCCACGGAAAAGGACAGAAAATTTGAAAAAAACTCAATTTTCGAGAGGAAGTATTTCACTATTCCGCTGTTCAGCATCTCAGCAACGTTTATTAATCGATTGTTGGACAACGAATCGAATTAGTTTACTAAATCGTAGTTAATTTGGTGGCTTTTGGAGAAAAAAAGACTTTTGGTACCTCTTTGACAAGTTTGGTGTCTCATATTCGCGTCAAATTCGTTTGCTGTCGTCTTATACAGGTGTGTGGAGCTCTCCCAGTAGGTACACACACTGCACCACTGCAAAAAATTATCTAAGTTTCCAGTTCATTACAAATCTACACGGTTTTCTTCTAAAAATGCTGTTTTTCCCTGAAAAAAAAGGAAATTTTTAGAGAAATATCGGATATTATTATTATTTTAGTGACTATGCAACTATGTATAATGTTGTAAATTTTGTTTGGTATGTTGTTTTGACGAGAGTGTGATATAAAAAGGTTCAAAGAAATCTTTTTAAAATTACCTCTATCTCAATGAGTTGGCTAGCCCCCAAAGCATTTTCGCAATAAGCTGCTGCTGCAGGGGCGGGTGATGATGATCCCGCACGTTTACCCCTCTTGAAGATGCATGGGAAACGGTCATTTTCACTTGTGGCGGTCCTTTGGTGTTTTCACGGATGAGGTAGAGCAGGTGTGTATCTAAAATGCAATAACAAGAGGAATTACGCACTGATTAATGATGATGATGAGGTTCACAGTTCACACATCATATTCTAAGCACTTGTCGAAGTACTTAAGTAGAACGCGAAAACGCGTCGGTGGCATAGCGCGCCAGCCCAGTCAGACGCGTAAACGCGGGAGGGGCATTCAACGATTAAACATGTATTCTTTCTGTTATAAGTTGCTTCTTAATAAATAGATCAATAAAATAAAAAAATAGAAAGTGAAAATTGATTATCACACAAAAATTTGCACATGGTAACTAATTTTTCGATTGAAAGTCGTAAAATAGTCCATTTACACATGAAAGTCCATTAACACATGAAAGTCCATTTACACGTGAGAGTCTATTTACACATGAAAATCCATTTTGTGGTTAAATTAAAAAAACTTCGAATTTTGATAGTGATTTCACTATTCTGCTGTTCAGCATCGTTCCTACATCATCCATAGCGAGTATGGAGGTTCTAGGAAAAAGTTGATTTTTAGGCCTTCAAAAAATATAAGGTTAAGTTATTGCAATTTTCACATGAAAAAAAAAACAAAAAAAATGAAAAATCGAAATTTGACGGGGATTTCACTATTCCGCGGTTCAGCATCGTTCCTAGATCATTCACAGCAAATATGGACGCTCTAGGAAAAAGTTGATTTTTAGGCCTTCAAAAATAACCCCTTTGAACTTTTTTCGGTGAAAATTCAAAAAATAGATCTGCTTCAAAATGGGCCATCAGGAGGATCTCGAGCAGCAGAATCCAGGACTGCAATCGATTTTGTTCCAACTCTTGTGGTTTCCAAGTTATTGCAATTTTCACATGAAAAAAAATAACAAAAAAAATGAAAAATCGAAATTTGACGGGGATTTCACTATTCCGCGGTTCAGTATCGTTCCTAGATCATTCACAGCAAATATGGACGCTCTAGGAAAAAGTTGATTTTTAGGCCCCCTTTGAACTTTTTTCGGTGAAAATTCAAAAAATAGATCTGCTTCAAAATGTGCCATCAGGAGGATCTCGAGCAGCAGAATCCAGGACTGCAATCGATTTTGTTCCAACTCTTGTGGTTTCCAAGTTATTGCAATTTTCACATGAAAAAAAAACAAAAAAAATGAAAAATCGAAATTTGACGGGGATTTCACTATTCCGCGGTTCAGCATCGTTCCTAGATCATTCACAGCAAATATGGACGCTCTAGGAAAAAGTTGATTTTTAGGCCTTCAAAAAATATAAGGTTAACCCCTTTGAACTTTTTTCGGTGAAAATTCAAAAAATAGATCTGCTTCAAAATGGGCCGTCAGGAGGATCTCGAGCAGCAGAATCCAGGACTGCAATCGATTTTGTTCCAACTCTTGTGGTTTCCAAGTTATTGCAATTTTCACATGAAAAAAAAAACAAAAAAAATTAAAAATCGAAATTTGACGGGGATTTCACTATTCCGCGGTTCAGCATCGTTCCTAGATCATTCACAGCAAATATGGACGCTCTAGGAAAAAGTTGATTTTTAGGCCTTCAAAAAATATAAGGTTAACCCCTTTGAACTTTTTTCGGTGAAAATTCAAAAAATAGATCTGCTTCAAAATGGGCCGTCAGGAGGATCTCGAGCAGCAGAATCCAGGACTGCAATCGATTTTGTTCCAACTCTTGTGGTTTCCAAGTTATTGCAATTTTCACATGAAAAAAAAAAACAAAAAAAATTAAAAATCGAAATTTGACGGGGATTTCACTATTCCGCGGTTCAGCATCGTTCCTAGATCATTCACAGCAAATATGGACGCTCTAGGAAAAAGTTGATTTTTAGGCCTTCAAAAAATATAAGGTTTAACCCCTTTGAACTTTTTTCGGTGAAAATTCAAAAAATAGATCTGCTTCAAAATGGGCCATCAGGAGGATCTCGAGCAGCAGAATCCAGGACTGCAATCGATTTTGTTCCAACTCTTGTGGTTTCCAAGTTATTGCAATTTTCACATGAAAAAAAAACAAAAAAAATGAAAAATCGAAATTTGACGGGGATTTCACTATTCCGCGGTTCAGCATCGTTCCTAGATCATTCACAGCAAATATGGACGCTCTAGGAAATAGTTGATTTTTAGGCCTTCAAAAAATATAAGGTTAACTAACCCCTTTGAACTTTTTTCGGTGAAAATTCAAAAAATAGATCTGCTTCAAAATGGGCCATCAGGAGGATCTCGAGCAGCAGAATCCAGGACTGCAATCGATTTTGTTCCAACTCTTGTGGTTTCCAAGTTATTGCAATTTTCACATGAAAAAAAAAAACAAAAAAAATGAAAAATCGAAATTTGACGGGGATTTCACTATTCCGCGGTTCAGCATCGTTCCTAGATCATTCACAGCAAATATGGACGCTCTAGGAAAAAGTTGATTTTTAGGCCTTCAAAAAATATAAGGTTTAACCCCTTTGAACTTTTTTCGGTGAAAATTCAAAAAATAGATCTGCTTCAAAATGGGCCATCAGGAGGATCTCGAGCAGCAGAATCCAGGACTGCAATCGATTTTGTTCCAACTCTTGTGGTTTCCAAGTTATTGCAATCTTCACATGAAAAAAAAAACAAAAAAAATGAAAAATCGAAATTTGACGGGGATTTCACTATTCCGCTGTTCAGCATCTCAGCATCGTTTATTAATCGATAATGTTGGACAACAAATCGAATAACTTTACTAAATCGTTGTTAATTTGGTGGCATTTGGAGAAAAAAAGACTTTTGGTACCTCTTTGACAAGTTTGGTGTCTCATATTCGCGTCAAATTCGTTTGCTGTCGTCTTATACAGGTGTGTGGAGCTCTCGCAGTAGGTACACACACACTCCACAGCCCAGCACTGCAGAAAATTATCTCGGTTTCCAGTTCATTACAAATCTACATGGTTCTCTTCGAAAAATGCCGTTTTTCCCTGAAAAAAATGAAATTTTTAGAGAAATATGACTATGCAACTATGTATAATGTTGTAAATTTTGTTTGGTATATTGTTTTTGACGAGTTTGTTATTAAAAAAGGTTTAATATGTTTGACACGGTGAAAAAAATCTTTATATTAAAATTACCTCTATCTCAATGAGTTGGCTAGCCCCCAAAGCACTTTCGCAATAAACTGCTGCTGCAGGGGGGGTGATGATGATCCCGCCGCACGTTTACCCCTCTTGAAGATGCGTGGGAAACTTGTGGTGTTCCTTTAGTGTTTTCACAGACGAGGTAGAGCAGGTGTGTATCTAAAATGCAATAACAAGATGAATTACGCACTGATTAATGATGATTAGAGGTTCTGCTGCATTCACCAAAACACACATCATATTCTAAGCACTTGTAGGGGTCCAAACTATGATAATTGTGATGTCGGCAATCGACAAGTGTCTCGTCGTGTTGTTGTGAACAATGGTCGTCGCACTCTTATAAATACTGCAGCTTTGTTGTAAAAGAACGTTCAGAATCGTTCCTAGATCATTTTTGGTGAATTTGGTGGCCTGTCTCGGTCGGAGAATGTCGAAATTTCATGTTTTCAAGGGGGCACCCTCTGTGAAAGTTTTTCAACAAATTTCATACCTTGGATTCGCTTCGAAATTGCCATACAGGAAGTGCTTGTACTGCAGAAGTTAGAAATGCAATCCGTTTCGCTCTATTTTTCATAGTTTCTGAATAATCGGGATTTTAGAAAAAAAATTCAGTCAAATTGACTCTGCGCGCCATCTCATAGATGGTAGACAAAACGCATGTGGGTCTCAGATTCAATTACAGGTTTCTAGAAACTCTGAATTAGTTACAGGTTTCTAGAAATCCTGATTCAATTACAGGTTTCTAGAAACGCTGATCCAATTGCAGGTTTCTAGAATGAAGTATTTCCAGTCCATGAAAACTTGATCCTTTCTCTAAGAGATGGCAGCAGGGTAGTTAACCTCCAAAAAGAATGGCTTTATTTTCTTTAGGTATTATTCGAAAAGTACGTCGAATAGCGTAAAACTGCTTACGTATCTGACTTCTGCAGCACTAGATCATCCTGTATGGCAAATTTGAAGCCAATCCGAGGTTAAGAAATTTGTCGAAAAACTTTGAGGGCCCCCTTGAAAAATCGACATTCACCGACCGAGACAGGCCACCGAATTCACTATGAACGATCTAGGAAGGATGACGAACAACACAATAGTGAAATTTCTTTCTAAAATATATGTATAGGGTGTAAAAAAAAGTAAGAATGATTAACAAAGTGTTTTTAATTGTTTTAGCATAATTAATCGATTATCGGACATCAAATCGAGTTAGTTTAGTGATATTTAGTGTTCCTAGATCATTATTCAATCATAATTAATTCGGTGGCTGTTGGAGAAAGTGTAATTTTTAGGTGTTGAAAAAAAACGAGGTTAGGTTAGGTTCTGTGTTATTTTTTCGGTGAAAATTCAAACAATTTCGTACTTCGAAACGTACCAACAGTAGGATCTCGAGCCGCAGAATCCAGAAGTGCAATCGGTTTTGGTCCATCTCTTACGGTTTCCGAGTTATTGCGATTTTCCCACGGAAAAGGACAGAAAATTTGAAAAAAACTCAATTTTCGAGAGGAAGTATTTCACTATTCCGCTGTTCAGCATCTCAGCAACGTTTATTAATCGATTGTTGGACAACGAATCGAATTAGTTTACTAAATCGTAGTTAATTTGGTGGCTTTTGGAGAAAAAAAGACTTTTGGTACCTCTTTGACAAGTTTGGTGTCTCATATTCGCGTCAAATTCGTTTGCTGTCGTCTTATACAGGTGTGTGGAGCTCTCCCAGTAGGTACACACACTGCACCACTGCAAAAAATTATCTAAGTTTCCAGTTCATTACAAATCTACACGGTTTTCTTCTAAAAATGCTGTTTTTCCCTGAAAAAAAAGGAAATTTTTAGAGAAATATCGGATATTATTATTATTTTAGTGACTATGCAACTATGTATAATGTTGTAAATTTTGTTTGGTATGTTGTTTTGACGAGAGTGTGATATAAAAAGGTTCAAAGAAATCTTTTTAAAATTACCTCTATCTCAATGAGTTGGCTAGCCCCCAAAGCATTTTCGCAATAAGCTGCTGCTGCAGGGGCGGGTGATGATGATCCCGCACGTTTACCCCTCTTGAAGATGCATGGGAAACGGTCATTTTCACTTGTGGCGGTCCTTTGGTGTTTTCACGGATGAGGTAGAGCAGGTGTGTATCTAAAATGCAATAACAAGAGGAATTACGCACTGATTAATGATGATGATGAGGTTCACAGTTCACACATCATATTCTAAGCACTTGTCGAAGTACTTAAGTAGAACGCGAAAACGCGTCGGTGGCATAGCGCGCCAGCCCAGTCAGACGCGTAAACGCGGGAGGGGCATTCAACGATTAAACATGTATTCTTTCTGTTATAAGTTGCTTCTTAATAAATAGATCAATAAAATAAAAAAATAGAAAGTGAAAATTGATTATCACACAAAAATTTGCACATGGTAACTAATTTTTCGATTGAAAGTCGTAAAATAGTCCATTTACACATGAAAGTCCATTAACACATGAAAGTCCATTTACACGTGAGAGTCTATTTACACATGAAAATCCATTTTGTGGTTAAATTAAAAAAACTTCGAATTTTGATAGTGATTTCACTATTCTGCTGTTCAGCATCGTTCCTACATCATCCATAGCGAGTATGGAGGTTCTAGGAAAAAGTTGATTTTTAGGCCTTCAAAAAATATAAGGTTAAGTTATTGCAATTTTCACATGAAAAAAAAAACAAAAAAAATGAAAAATCGAAATTTGACGGGGATTTCACTATTCCGCGGTTCAGCATCGTTCCTAGATCATTCACAGCAAATATGGACGCTCTAGGAAAAAGTTGATTTTTAGGCCTTCAAAAATAACCCCTTTGAACTTTTTTCGGTGAAAATTCAAAAAATAGATCTGCTTCAAAATGGGCCATCAGGAGGATCTCGAGCAGCAGAATCCAGGACTGCAATCGATTTTGTTCCAACTCTTGTGGTTTCCAAGTTATTGCAATTTTCACATGAAAAAAAATAACAAAAAAAATGAAAAATCGAAATTTGACGGGGATTTCACTATTCCGCGGTTCAGTATCGTTCCTAGATCATTCACAGCAAATATGGACGCTCTAGGAAAAAGTTGATTTTTAGGCCCCCTTTGAACTTTTTTCGGTGAAAATTCAAAAAATAGATCTGCTTCAAAATGTGCCATCAGGAGGATCTCGAGCAGCAGAATCCAGGACTGCAATCGATTTTGTTCCAACTCTTGTGGTTTCCAAGTTATTGCAATTTTCACATGAAAAAAAAACAAAAAAAATGAAAAATCGAAATTTGACGGGGATTTCACTATTCCGCGGTTCAGCATCGTTCCTAGATCATTCACAGCAAATATGGACGCTCTAGGAAAAAGTTGATTTTTAGGCCTTCAAAAAATATAAGGTTAACCCCTTTGAACTTTTTTCGGTGAAAATTCAAAAAATAGATCTGCTTCAAAATGGGCCGTCAGGAGGATCTCGAGCAGCAGAATCCAGGACTGCAATCGATTTTGTTCCAACTCTTGTGGTTTCCAAGTTATTGCAATTTTCACATGAAAAAAAAAACAAAAAAAATTAAAAATCGAAATTTGACGGGGATTTCACTATTCCGCGGTTCAGCATCGTTCCTAGATCATTCACAGCAAATATGGACGCTCTAGGAAAAAGTTGATTTTTAGGCCTTCAAAAAATATAAGGTTAACCCCTTTGAACTTTTTTCGGTGAAAATTCAAAAAATAGATCTGCTTCAAAATGGGCCGTCAGGAGGATCTCGAGCAGCAGAATCCAGGACTGCAATCGATTTTGTTCCAACTCTTGTGGTTTCCAAGTTATTGCAATTTTCACATGAAAAAAAAAAACAAAAAAAATTAAAAATCGAAATTTGACGGGGATTTCACTATTCCGCGGTTCAGCATCGTTCCTAGATCATTCACAGCAAATATGGACGCTCTAGGAAAAAGTTGATTTTTAGGCCTTCAAAAAATATAAGGTTTAACCCCTTTGAACTTTTTTCGGTGAAAATTCAAAAAATAGATCTGCTTCAAAATGGGCCATCAGGAGGATCTCGAGCAGCAGAATCCAGGACTGCAATCGATTTTGTTCCAACTCTTGTGGTTTCCAAGTTATTGCAATTTTCACATGAAAAAAAAACAAAAAAAATGAAAAATCGAAATTTGACGGGGATTTCACTATTCCGCGGTTCAGCATCGTTCCTAGATCATTCACAGCAAATATGGACGCTCTAGGAAATAGTTGATTTTTAGGCCTTCAAAAAATATAAGGTTAACTAACCCCTTTGAACTTTTTTCGGTGAAAATTCAAAAAATAGATCTGCTTCAAAATGGGCCATCAGGAGGATCTCGAGCAGCAGAATCCAGGACTGCAATCGATTTTGTTCCAACTCTTGTGGTTTCCAAGTTATTGCAATTTTCACATGAAAAAAAAAAACAAAAAAAATGAAAAATCGAAATTTGACGGGGATTTCACTATTCCGCGGTTCAGCATCGTTCCTAGATCATTCACAGCAAATATGGACGCTCTAGGAAAAAGTTGATTTTTAGGCCTTCAAAAAATATAAGGTTTAACCCCTTTGAACTTTTTTCGGTGAAAATTCAAAAAATAGATCTGCTTCAAAATGGGCCATCAGGAGGATCTCGAGCAGCAGAATCCAGGACTGCAATCGATTTTGTTCCAACTCTTGTGGTTTCCAAGTTATTGCAATCTTCACATGAAAAAAAAAACAAAAAAAATGAAAAATCGAAATTTGACGGGGATTTCACTATTCCGCTGTTCAGCATCTCAGCATCGTTTATTAATCGATAATGTTGGACAACAAATCGAATAACTTTACTAAATCGTTGTTAATTTGGTGGCATTTGGAGAAAAAAAGACTTTTGGTACCTCTTTGACAAGTTTGGTGTCTCATATTCGCGTCAAATTCGTTTGCTGTCGTCTTATACAGGTGTGTGGAGCTCTCGCAGTAGGTACACACACACTCCACAGCCCAGCACTGCAGAAAATTATCTCGGTTTCCAGTTCATTACAAATCTACATGGTTCTCTTCGAAAAATGCCGTTTTTCCCTGAAAAAAATGAAATTTTTAGAGAAATATGACTATGCAACTATGTATAATGTTGTAAATTTTGTTTGGTATATTGTTTTTGACGAGTTTGTTATTAAAAAAGGTTTAATATGTTTGACACGGTGAAAAAAATCTTTATATTAAAATTACCTCTATCTCAATGAGTTGGCTAGCCCCCAAAGCACTTTCGCAATAAACTGCTGCTGCAGGGGGGGTGATGATGATCCCGCCGCACGTTTACCCCTCTTGAAGATGCGTGGGAAACTTGTGGTGTTCCTTTAGTGTTTTCACAGACGAGGTAGAGCAGGTGTGTATCTAAAATGCAATAACAAGATGAATTACGCACTGATTAATGATGATTAGAGGTTCTGCTGCATTCACCAAAACACACATCATATTCTAAGCACTTGTAGGGGTCCAAACTATGATAATTGTGATGTCGGCAATCGACAAGTGTCTCGTCGTGTTGTTGTGAACAATGGTCGTCGCACT